>VWZY01010937.1:301979-343001 GCA_013399075.1 Chloroceryle aenea
GCCTGAGGTGGCCCCAGGAGGGAGCGGGCGTTGAGAGGTGCCCGGACACGGTCGCTGGCCCTGGGCATCCAACAGAGGGTTTGGTGCCTTGGGCCTTGCAGGGCGGGTCATATCCCTGTGGGAGGAATCTGACGGGGAGCTTTGAGAAAGGCTGGAGGAGGAGCAAGTATGCCTGTGTTTTTAGAGCAAGGGAAGGGGAACTAATGGAAGTGAGAAGATAAACATGACTTCAGCATTTTCAAGGTTAACCTGAAAATCCAGGAAGAATCCGGAGGATTAGTGTGGCAGTACAGGAAGTCTTGTGAAAAGGAATGCGATAAATGCTTAATGTACAACTTAACAAACTACCAACAGATGTTGTCTTACCTACCTCTGGAGCAGGAACCTGCAAGGGAGTTAGCATGCCTGTGTTAAAGACACTGCCGAGAGTGTAGCAGTAAGCTAAAGGAGTCCTTCAACATTTATGTCCTGCCAAGGAAACTGGGGAGGTTCCTGTGTTGGATCCATTTTTGTTGGAGATGCATCAGAAGATCTGTCATGACTCAAGCGACAGCAAGAAGAGGTTAAAGAGCAGACAAACAGTACTAAGTTTCTAAAATAGGCTGGTATTTACTTAGTAAGTCACAGGTGACTCAGGAATATGGCAGCTACCTACCCAGCCTTCTGTAGAGCCACTTCATCTGAGAACTTGGAGGAGGCATGCTTGATGCCATTTCTGCTTATTAATGGGTCCAGAAAGAAACGGAGCAGGAGCCTGACTTCTCCACCAGACAAACCAGTAGAAACTATTTTAAGTAAAGTAGCTATTCAGTGGAGTTGCACAGCTTTTACTGAAAATATTCTTCTTGGATAGACTACTGCGTAAGTCCTGGGATATGTTTGGTAAGGAATAGGTATAGATATGATGGTTAGAACTGGTACAATTGATACAATCTCTATAGTTTCCGAAGTGATTCTTGACATACAGAAGTATCAAAGGCCTTTAAAGAAATCCAGTATGTGCAGAATGAAAGAAATGTGCAGAAATGTATCCTCTGGTGTGGGTGAATAACTGACTAAAAAGAAAAGTGTGTGGTCATGTGCCAGACTGACAGAGCGAGCTGTTACAGGATCTTTCTTCATCATGTTCAGAAGCAACTGAGGGAAAAGAAGGTGGTCAGATGGAGTTTGCTGGTGACACTGAAGTAAGGAAGGCCAATGAGGAGCTGCAGGAGCACTTTATAGTCCCTGTCATGGTTGGATCATGATCACTGTGTGATGGTCAGATGAAATCCTGACTACATACCTGATGTCTATGAGGAAGACCCACTTTAACTTTGCATTATTTTCTGTATAAAATGAACGTGCTCTAAGCAGCCTGATGATGCTCAGGAGCAAGATAAGTAGGTTATAATGCATTCTTATGAAACTGTCAGTTTAGCTTGGCACTTATTATCAGCTCTAGGAAGGTAAAAAGTGTTCAGAATACCTAGAAATGAAATAGAGAATAAAAAAGGGGAGTATTTTTTTTAATTATAATTTATGCAACTTATGCTTGCAATTTGAAATTTTTTTTTAATTTAGATAATTTTTGAGATGGAGAAGGAATCTGGTAGAATGAACTGAAAAGGTTTAGAAAAAGACAACAAGGACAAGTAAAAAAACCAGCTTCTACAGAGGAATCAGCTGAGCAGGACTCTGCCTTGTAACAGTACTAACTGAGGGGAAACAAACTGTCAGTATCAAGGGGAAGGTCCTTGTATAAAATGGAGGGAAGTCCCCACCATTTTCAAATACACTTCTAAAGAAGCATTGATCCAGCTGTATTTGGGCAGAAATTACTTAATTTGGAGATAGAACTGCATTCTCTAAGACAATAGATGGTGAAGGCTCAATGGAAGCCCGCACCTGCCTGTGCTTTTGCCTTTTTCAACCCCTTTGAAACAGGTCAGGGCTCTGCAGTTGAGTCTTCAGTCTCTGCAGTGGCTCTATTAGTGGCTTTCTCCCCATTGCCAACACCAAGAGAAACCAGCTGCCAGACGTGGGACTCCAGTTAGACTGCCTACTACTGTGACATTAGGCTTTTTGTGGATTTAACCAGCATAGTATGCTCTGCTCTTCTTTTAAAAACACATAAGAATACTTTGTGTGGAGTATGCCCTTGGCTGTCCTGTTGTCAGTGTGTGTTTGGGTGTGTCTCTTCGCTCCTAAGTCAGTCTTGCAGTTTTTACCATGTTCCAGAATGTCTGACGATTCTGAATGGAGCATTTAATTTGCAGTAACTGTGAATGGTTTGCCAAGTAAAATGCAGTGAGTTACTTGTCAGGAAAAGTTTAAACTTACCTGGTGAATAGGAGCCAGAATGTTGAAGTCTTCTGTAAGTGGAACCTGTTAATTTCAGCCATTTAAAGCTCTGGGGTTTTTTTTGGTTATGTTTTTGGTTTTTTTCTTCTTCAGGGTTGATAAAGATAGGAGTGGAATAATATCTGATCATGAACTTCAGCAGGCATTATCCAATGGTAAGTGTGTAAAGGAGCCCTGAGGTAGTTCATTGTAAATTTAATGTTAAATTCTATGTGAGACTGGTTATGATGCTGTAATTCTTTGATTCTGGGGGTGTGGGGAATGTTTCTACTGCTAATTAATACTACTTAATCTACAGCAAAATGCTTAAGGGGAGGAAAAAAATCAATAATCCTCCAGATTTTATTTTAATGATTTTTTTTTAATTAGTACTTTTTTTTTTTTTTTTTTTGCTAAGCCCATTGTTCCTGTGTGATTTTTTTTCTGTGATTTCAAGGGTTGTTTTCTGGGGGATGTTAGTAGTAATGCATTATAAGCTGAGCACCCATTGTAAACATTACTGGTCTTGTATTCTGGGGAATGAAGGCATGCACATACCTTTACTTTTTCCAGCTCTTCTTCCTAGAAAAATAAATGGTGATTTATATATTCCTCTCTCATCACTACTGAACCTTTGTTTTTTAACCGGGATCAGTGTATAACCTGGAAAAAGATCAGCTGTTTACAACCAGCCTTTTTACTGGACATAAAATCTTTTCATACAGTACAGTGCAGGAATTGAAGATGGTAATTTTAATTTTTTTTTCCCAAATGAGGCATGTTTGGGGTTTTTTCCTAACAACACATAAAGATGCACTCTAGATCTAGTATTAAAACTTTCTACTAGTCTGTCAATTCCCTGTCATAATGTTTAAAGAGTAACTAGGCTATGCTCAAATAACTCATGGAAGGAAAATAAAAACTGGAAAAAAACCCATAAAATCTCCAGTAGCCTATTTTAGTTCCCTCTGGTGACTTAGGGTGGAAAAGGTTGTACTTTGTGGTAGCATTTTTTTCCTCTTCAACATCCACTTTTTCAGATTTCTAAGCTATTTGTGCACCTTTGAGTTCACATCAGGTTCCCCTCCTCCCAAGTTTTAATTCCTTTATCCTGCCTGTGCTTCATGACTGAGAAGGGCTTAAAGTGATGTTGTGAGCTGCAGTACACACAGACTGAAGGGCTCCTTTTTGTCAGTACTCACCTGATTTGAAATAAATTTGGATGGCTCTATTTACTAAAGCTGTGGTCCAGTAACTAAACTGGATTTACTAGAATATTTGTTTAATAATATATCTGATCTATAAAAAGCAGTATCTTGTAGCTCCCACACCTGACCCATAACTAAAATACTATTTTAATAACTTCAGCAAAAGCTAAGTTAAATGAAAACAGTGAGTTGATAAATTTAAGATTACAGTGCTGTTTATAACCATGTGGGAACATGGCTTTAGCTGCCATTTAAAACGTCTTACATTTTAAACGTCTTGATTGAATTTGAAGGTAGTAGGCAGTGATGACAGCCTGAACTCTTTTCTTTCCTTACTTACCAGCATAGATGAGCAGTTTCAGTGCTTTGCAGTTACGAAGAATCCCCAGCAAGTGAATTCACTATTAGACAAAATATTTACAGAACTGTAAGCTTCCTTCCTTCGCAGAGATTGTAGACCTGTACACCAAACTGACTAACAATTCACTCTGTTCTTTTCAAAAGGCATCCTCTAGTGGATGGTTGTGTGTAGCTGTCCTGCAATCTAACACAGGCTAAAAGAATGTGGTGTGGTTTATTTCTAAAACATTGAAGTCTGCATAGTGCTCATTAAAATTTGAGGTTCAGTGTGTTTTTGACATTCAGCTTTTCAACATGTCAAGTTTATGGAAATAAGAGTTTACTTACCTGGGAGGGACTGATGATCACTTTGTATGGTGTTTGCACAATAAAATCCTATGCTTCCTGCTTTTTTTTGTGTTTGTTTTTTTTNTTTTGCTCGTGTTGCCATGTAAAGTTCATAGTGAAGTTAGGGGAGGGGAACATTCTTTTACTCTCTGTTGGAATAGGCTGAAATCAGCACAGTTCTTCAGCACTACTTCGGTTTCACTAGATAGTGTCTGCATGAGTCTCTTTAAAAAATTTGACATGAAGCAAGTTAAATTCCAAACCATGTTTTCCCTTTTTTCTCTCTTCTGTTCAGAGTTAAATGCTGAGGACACTATTAATAATTCCATTATTTTTTATTTTTGTCAGGAGAAATACAACTCTTAAGGTACTGATGTTCTCTGTCTAAAATACTGCTTAAGAATTTTGAGAGCAATTTCTACTCTTCTCTGCTTATCTTTTTCTTTATGTGCAAATAGTCTTGTGGCCTGCCTGCAGAGTAGGGTTTTTCCCTGTTGCTGCTTCCGTAGACCTGCACTGATGCAGTTTCCCTTCTGTGGCACTAATCCAGCACTGGTATAAGCACTACTTACACAGCTTGATCATCACAAAGCCTGCGTAAGACCAAGGCAGCCTTTCTGTTAGCTGGTCATGGTCGGCCAACCGCATCGCTGCAACTGCCTCTGAGTTCCCGTAGCCTGACGGGTTCCTTCCTGGTCCTGGCGCTCACCCCCGCCAATTTAATACAAGCTTCTTGGTCCTCCTGGTACCTTCACAGGCTCTAGAGAATTGATGGTGAAATCACAGATGAGGCACAGTATTTATCTTCATTTAAAGCTTCATGCTTCCTAGCGATCTGGAGTGCCCCCAACAAGTGAAAACTCTTCCCAAGTGAGTACTAGCCCGTCAATATTCAGAGAGGTACAAAGCTCCTCTTCAGATGATTACAGCTCAGGCCCTTTCAAGCAGCAACATTTCTTGGTCTGAAAATACTAATTTAAACTAACACTTCATTGATTTATCAATGGAGGTGGGATTTATGCTAAACTCACCTCTAAATTGCACTGTGTGCTTATGCCATGGGAGGAATCTTTTCACTTCTGTTAGAAAATAAATGCCCTGGAGTAACCCACTTGTAAAATAGGATATAAGCAGATGAGTTTTTACTGAGGAATAGACATAAGACCTTGACTAAGTTAAAACTCTTCTGCTCCTGCCAGTAGAAAAAGTGGGACTTCAGTTTTGATTTTGCCATTTGTCTGGTACCTCCTGACTACCTGGGATGAAAAAAATCTTAGTAGTTCTTCCAAGGTTTTGAGTTGTCTTTTATTGTGCAGTCTGGAAAACGTTGGTTTCTGTGTAGTATGAGTAAAGCATTAGTCTGAAGTCATCTCTGAATGGTCAAGAACATAATTACTTCAAAGCAGCATTATTTTATATGCCAGCTTCGTGTCACCCAGCTCTGAATTCACTGTTTAAGTTCTTACCTGATTTGTTGATTGGTTTGTTGCTTTTTTTTGAACTGCTACTTAGTACTGAGGAACTAAGTAATTCTTTCTGTTTCAGGCACATGGACTCCATTTAATCCAGCAACAGTCAGGTCAATTCTTGGTAAGTGATGTCATGTGATGTGAGATGGTCGAGATGCTGTTTTGTGATCTGTTCAGACAATTGTGAATGTGACCAATTGCTGCCCTGTTTTAGCACATGTACATATACTACAATACATATACAGTGTCTATTTCTAATGTAATAACAAATGCCTGTTTAAAGGTCTTTTGAACTATTTTGACTGTAGCATTGACAGGTTGGTCTTTCACTGTTAGAGTGTATCTTTCAATTTGCCATTCATTGCTCCATATAGCCTGGCTGGACTAAGTTAAACTCAAGTATTTTCCCTTTCGATTAGGGAGATTCCTGTATAGGAATGCTCATTGTGGGCACCCACATGCACTTGTCCAAGTAGCCTGAGAAAATGTTACTCTACAACTGAAGAGATGGGAAATGGTCAGCTTAAATTTTCCAAAATGATAGTATCTTGGTAACTGTTTTTTCCCATCTTGCATTTTAATCCTGTGTTCTGCTCGAGAAAGACCAAACAGAGCTTTACCATGTTTGAATTCTTTCGTACTAAACTAATTCCAAGTAATGTGAAAGCTGATGATGGTAGAAGGATAAAAATTGAAGCACAAGAAACCTTTTCTATCATGCAGTTCATAAATGCAAGGACTATATATTTTGCTTTGTTTTTAACAAGTATTTAGCAGCAATCTGAGTTCCATCACTGTGTGACACGCTGTTTGTGTAATGGCAGTTATCATTATGTCACATGCAGATGACTATCCCAACACTTTCAGTCAACAGATGTGGACATTACATGAGTCCCTAGGAAAGAACAGGCCCCCCTCTCTCTTTCTGTCACTGGATTATCAGTCAAGCCTTAATTAAATTAAAACTGGAAATGAAAACACAGGAAAAAGAATCATTCTGTGATTCCCCTGCCCCAGTCCTCTTTTAGCTTGCTTTATCTTACCTTCCTTTGGTGGACAGCTACTTGCTTTTTTTGGCAATATTTCGAAAATATTACATGTATTTTTGCTATTTCTTTTCTGTCTTTTGTACTTTCACTTCTTGAAATACTAGTATTCCTACTGAAAAGTAGCGTGATTAAGGTTTTGTATGCATCTCATTTTTTATTTCAGGCATGTTTGACAGAGAAAACAAAGGTGGAGTGAACTTCAATGAATTCACAGGAGTCTGGAAGTACATCTCAGACTGGCAGAATGTCTTTCGAACATACGACAGAGACAATTCTGGAATGATTGACAAAAATGAACTAAAGCAAGCACTAACAGGTTTTGGTAATTCATTTGTAATTTCAGTTTTTATGATTGGGTTGTGTCATGAGAGGAGCTTCTAATTGTTAGAGCTGTACTGCTCCAACAAAAGTGACTAAAAATGAGGCAGGTGAAATGCAGTTATTTCAGGTATATGGTACCTTTAAAGCTGTCCATGCCACAAGCACTGTTTAAGCTGTTTCCTTTGGAGACAACAGACGTGTCAGTACACGTCTGCAATGTTTTCTGCCTCACCTGTCAGCTGCTCTGAGAGCATTACCAAGGTACTCACCGAGGTACATGATCCAGGTTGCTGCTGTATAAAGAGAAGCCAGCTGACTATGTTCTGGTAGCCTTTGGCTGCAATTCGACAGGGAACTTTTGTTGACTTCACAAAACAACAACAACAACAACAACAAAACACACAAAAAACTAAACACCACCAACACTGGGGAAAAAAAAAAAAAAAACAACCAAAAAACCAACCCCTTGAATTGTAGCCCGAAGACATTCCCTCAGCCTACTAGTCACTTTAATCTGTAGTTACATTTACTGTGCCTCTATCTATAATTATTAAGCAGAGGTTCTACTGCCAGCATTTTAGTTTAATACAGAAATATTTGGTAAAAAAAAATTGTCTCTTGTAACTGGTGACTGTTTTCTGGTTTTGTTCTACACACTGCGAAACAGCCTAGGTATTTTTACAGGACTTCAGGCATTGAAACCTTTTAAAGCATTTCTCTTTTCCAAGGGTATCGACTGTCTGATCAATTCTATGATATCCTTATTCGGAAATTTGACAGACAAGGAAGAGGACAAGTTGCTTTTGATGACTTTATTCAGTGCTGTGTTGTCTTACAGGTAAGAAAGATGTACTTCAAGTGAAAAAAAAATTACCTTTTCTTGAATTTTAATGGCTCTCAATTTAACTATAATATTGGCTTAAGAACTTGCTTATAAATAAACTATTTGAGTAAAGTATGCAAGAGGTGCTAGAAACATCGTCATTTTATTGGTCTTCACTTATTATCCATCCACATCACAAAACAAATGGGACACAATTTTTCAGTCCTGCTAAATATTGTCATGGGGCAAACAAATGTAAAAAGAGTCTCAGTGTTTTAAAAGGAAACCATGTAGTGCTATTTCTGTTAGTTTAATACACACTCTTCCCCTGGAGCTACAGTGTGTTAAAACTGGAGTGGTGTTTGTCCTGTGGTGCCTGTAATTATCATAACCTGAATTGGGAAGGTTTTGTCCATCCGTTTAAGGCTCTGACTAGAAAGAATTTGACCTATCAGCTGAGTTACTGTCACTGCTGTTCCTGCAGGGGCACTGGCAGTTTTACGGTTGTATTCTTTTGTTTAGAAATCAATCACTGGATGATTCCTCATCTTGTTGCTTAAGGTCTCTCTAAGTGTATCTGACTTTTCTGAAGTATCTCTAAGACTTTAGGGGAAAGCTGGGAAACTATAGCAGTGGACAAGCTGAGTTTTAGTAGGATAGGTAAGAGGTTGCTCTTCTTACACTGGCCAGGATATTAAGACACCTTCTCCTACACACCATGCTGAGAAAGCAGCAGCCAGTAACAGTAGTATTGCCATTATTTGCATACAGGTGTTTTCTTCTCCTTTCAGCTTTCTCTTTATAGTCTGCTGAAACATCAGTTGCCTTTATATCAACTTGTAATGTAAGATAATTACACTTAAACTCAGGTGAAGAGGGCTTTGAAAGGGGGTCATCATTCCGTGGGTGTTAGTAAAACCATGCTGGTAGTTACTTGGGTCCACTCTCCATATGGCCTGGCACCTCTGGGCTTCTAGAGAGTCAGCTTGGATACCAGGGATACATAAAGCACACTTGATGAGAAATGGACAAAGTACTCATTGGCTTCTGCCTCCACATGACTCTCAAATGTCTCATGAGAACTGTGCCTTGCTTTTCCCCTACTTCAGAGCCAGTTCTAAAAAGCTGTCCAGTCTCTAAAGCAGCAGCTCGCTAGCCTTAGGTAGTGTTATCATCAGATCTGCTACAGCTCAGCCATGAGACGTGGCCCTGAGTGGCCTCTCTGTGCACAAGATTGTAAAGTGCCTACAGCAGAGTGTTCACACAGCTGTAGAAACCTAAGTGGCGAGCGGAATACACAGCAGTCTGAACTTGCCCCCTGTACAAAGCTCTATGGATTTTCTCCTCCTTTTCAGAGGCTGACGGATGTGTTCCGACGATACGATACTGATCAAGATGGCTGGATTCAGGTGTCCTACGAGCAGTATCTTTCCATGGTCTTCAGCATTGTATGACACTGATAACTAAGAACTGCACACGAGCATTACAGAGACTGGAGTTGCCAAACCATCCTGTACTGAATGAGATTATTGATGTATTATAATGGATATAACTTCACATTCTTAAATTTTGTATGTTGTTCATCACCTGCAGAATCTGTACTTGAGCTGGTTTTAATTTTGTATCACTGTACGATACAACCATCCCTGCTTACTGTTGTACAGAAAGCACAGTCTAGATTTAACTGGTGCAATGTCAGATGTAACCACCTCCCACATATCATGCATGGGGAATAATGACTCATTAGAAATGCCAAATTAAAGTAGTGCTTGTTAGTTTATGAGAGTTGAAAGTCAGAAGTTGCACAACATGTTTTGCATGTGCCTTACTTTTATAAAGAGTTTAATGTATTAATTTTTAATACAGAATTTAAAATGAAGTAAAAATGCTACATCAACTTCTATAGTCTATGTCACTTCTGTACAGATTTTTTTTTTTTCCTTAAGGGGGTGGTGGTTTTATTTCTGTATTCTCATCTTCTACAGTTCAGGGATCTTTCCCACTTCACAGTGATGGCCTTTTTTCCTCACCTTATGTTATTTTTTAGTTGCTGCCTTCTTTCAGGGTCCTCCTTGGGGATGTCTTCAAATAGAACTGTATCTAATTGCTTTGCATATATAGTTTTCTCTGATTACTGGGCTCATTTAAGACTGTCAAGTCTTCCTTTATGTGCTAATGCACTTACTTGCTCTGGCTTTGAGTTGGCATTCTCACAGCCTAACCCTCTATTTCACCATTTACAGTTGGTGAGGGACACACTGGGAAAACAGAAGCCAAAGAAAAAAAGGTGTGTGACAGGAATTGGACATTACATCTGCAGTCACTGAACAAGAAATTCAGAGAATGCAGATAAGTCAGCATGCTCCCTGAGACTGCTCTAAGAAAATCTCACACCAGCACTATCCAAAGCACTTAAATACTCAAGCAGCACTATTACTTACCTGCAGTTGCTACACTTCAGGGTATGTTCAAAAGCAAGAGCTTTTTGCTTTTATCCAAAGATGTTTTCTGAAGCTGTAGCAATACTGATTTATTCTTAGGTTCTCTCCCCTCCCCAGCTCAGTGCAGGCAGCCAGTCCATCCCCCTTTTTGTTTCTGATTTCATCGTGACATAAGCCACAGGTGGGCAAGCTGTTGCTGACATCATGAATGGTGTTTCTTAGTTGGTACATAATTTTGAAGATTTATTTTTCCCTATTACTTTCTCTGATCGCCTCATAGGTTCTACTCTTTCTTAGTAGCCTTTTGCCAGTAGAAAGAATCCATTTTTAGTTTAGTATGGATCAGTTCATCAAATGGTTTTTAAGTTGATTTGTAACCATTTCATTCTGACCATGATAAAAAAAAGCCTACAAACATTTCACATTCTTTTTACTCTGCAAAAAATGAAAGCAAGTACTATACCCCCTTACGTAGCAATCCCCTACCCTACATTACATTTTCCTCATACAGCATCTCGTTAAGACAGAGAATACCTTTGCTGTCACACTCTCCTTTCTTTGTCCAAACAGAAATGCAGTGTACCAATTTCTAAAATTATGCTAATTATACAGCCTCAAATGAACTGAGCTGGCCTTATTTTTGTATGAAGAAAACTAAACCTGTAGTTTCATGCAAGGGATCTGTATTTTCAGTAAATATTCTTTCAGGAAAACCTTTCTTTGTTTTCCTGTGTTGGGAAGGGTGTTAAACGGGTTACTAGCTTTTTGCTGACACAGTAACTTTAACATAATTTCAAAAATAACAAAAGATTTTTTCCTGTACTATACTAAGATGTAACAAATACTTTAAAAAGCCTAAACAAAACAGTATGTTCATGTTTCAGCTGTATTTCACATATTAAAAAATAAAACCCTACCTCCCTTCCTGCTTCTAAAACCAAAACCAGAAGTAAATGCAGTCTCTTTCCTGAAAGCCAAGAGATGGAGATTCTTGAATTTGTGGATCCATTTCCAGTTCAGCTGTTGTTGCTCCTTAATATTTTCCTCTAGTTTCTACCAGCACATTGACTAATGTCTGAATATTTAATTCTAGAAAGGAAAGATAAAAACATCTAAAGTTACTTCTAGTTCATGTTATTTCATATAATACTGCAGAGAGAATGCTAAAATGGAAGTGTTGTTATTGACCAACTACACTGTTAATAAGCTAATTCTAGTACCATAAGCATAATTTGTGTTTGTCCAAACACATGTCCAAGGAGAGCTGTGCAGTAGCCCACCTCCCTTTAAATCCCTCTTACAATCTTCCAAATGATATTTAATACTGTATCACTACTTTCAACATTAAGGAAAAAAATCTGCAAGAATTGGGAAAAAAAATCATTTGTCATGTAACAAACCAGCTCCTTGGTAACTTTTCTCTTGTTATCCCATTTGGAATATTTTCATCTCTTCCCTCCCCACAGCTGTCACCCCAACAGGACAAACTGATCATTGACAGAAGGTGCTAGTTAGCAAGGTGACCTAGGACAAACCTTCCAATTCAGCTTATTTTTGTGCTATCAAAATTTCCTCTCACAGCTCCTTTAGTTGTCAAGAGGCAAAGACTCCCGAGGGAGGCAACTAAGGCCATTCTCAGATAGAGGTGTTGAGCAAAATGAACTGAACTCCTCAGAATGGAGTGTACTATCTACCATGCTATCTCCTGCTTATGTTAGAGCAACTACGTTGATGTAGCTCATTGTATGTGAGAACTAATCACATTCTTACTTTGGAGTGCTGGGTAATATGGAGCCAACTGTTCAAGCATCTTGGTCATTGTAGGTATATCCTTTCCTTGTAGTCTGTTCAAAATGTTGGGAGTAAGACCAATAGCATCTTCATCCAACGTCTTATCTGGGCTTCTCAATTGCTGGTGATCTCTGTACAAACAACTGCTAGAAAACAAGTACTGATGTGAACTCCAGTCACTCTTGTAGCCTGACTTCTGATGCCTGAATCCTTGACACCTAGAGTTCTGGTTCCAGCTAGAGCTCTGGTTCCACCTAGAATCCTTGTTCCACCTGGAGCCACCCCTTCCTGAAAGAGCAGAATTTGCAGGAGATGTACAAGTATTCACAGACCCATCACTCTTGTAAGAGGAACAGCTTTGCAAAGGATAGTTTATGGAGTATCTTCCAGATGAAGGATATGAGGCAGAAGAATTGGGGTGGGATAATCCTTGCTCACTTACAGGCTTCACTTTCGCACACACCTGTTGACTCCTCCAATCTGTACCGTCCCCGCTGTATGGAATTCTGTTACTGGGTAGCGAGCTTCCTCGCACATCGCTGGACACACATTCGCCCGAGTACCCGCTCACTGGACTCGTCTCATAGGAAGAGGCCCCACCAGCAGCAGACCGGCTGAACTGTCTCAGCCACTCACTGACACCACTGGCAGGACTTCCAGTCTGAACAGCAAAAGAGTCCCTGAGTGCAGACATCACTGCAAAGTCGTTAGATCTTAGTCCATAGGAAGATGATCCATCATCTGTTTGGTAACTGTAAGAGTTACCAGGAGCAAAAGAAGCATCTGCAGAGCACTCTTCATACCGATGCAAAAACCCTGGATTCCAGTTAGAATTTCCTGGATAAACAAATAAATAATGTCACTAAAAGCTAGGAAAATATTAAAATAACAACTGAAAACACAACTACTTTGAGGTTTTACAAAGTGTTACTCTCCTATTCTTTTCCCACTGCCTGCCTTAATGTCTTACCTGAGTCCAGCAACTTTTCATCCCAAGCCCCTCATGTTCAACAGGTTAGGAAAGATTACTGCTTGGACTTCCAAGAACCTGTACTACTGTAATACTGTTCGGTGAGACAGAAGTGTTCTTAAGACAGTCAAGGTTGATGTCATGAGGACTTCAGAAACATCCTGAACGGATGCAGAGGGCAAAGACACACATCACTGTGCCCAAGAAGCACTATGTCCAGCCATAAATGGTTGCAATCTGTGCAGTGTTACGAGTAGACATAAACTAGTAGAACAGAATATCTAAATTACCTTTGGATTTCCCATATGGCTTATAGTGCTTTGGGATGCTTTTCCTTCCTGAAAATTCATCTTGAGATACTGACATCAGTGGCCTCAGACTGTTTGTATAATTAACCTGGGTAAAGCAAAAGGTCAGAATGTCTGGTTTTAAACTCAAAGTAGCAAGTTTCCCATAGAAAGTTAGCAGAGTACAATTTAGCGTGTCAGCAAACTCCATATGAAGGATGTGTTGTTCTGTTCATGGCTGTCACACTAAACCACAATTTTCAAAAGAATTATCTGGAAGAGATGCATGTCTGGAGAATATAAGGAGGTGTGTGGGAAAGACAGTGTCACCTCTTTCAAGATTCTTTAATGCCCCATAGACCTCAACATCACCTGGCTAAAACACAAAACTGGTACACGTGCAAAACCTGTCTCTAGCTGAGGAATACAGAATGGAAGGCTCGGCTACTGCCTGGGATGAACAATAGCAAAAGCTGTTAACTAGCTCACGAGGACTGTGTTATATTCAAATACATGACATTTTTCAAATTGCAGCTCTTGAAAAGATGGTGGTGGCATTTGCACAAAGACATCTACCATAGCTGAGCTGATAGGGATTATCAGTTGGAAATACCTTTCAGAAAACATGTGCTTACTTTTGTAAACCAGTAGCTGTCACAGGTACAAGCCATTTTTGTACAGATTTGGTCCTCCTTCAGACTGCTTTTTCCAAAGGTATTAAATTTTTATGCATAGAAGCTACGGAGGTTTTTAAGGACCAACAGAAAACCAGGGATATCTTGCCTGCCTTAGTCTTAACAGACTAAAGCTCTCAGCTGGGAGCAGAGCTACAAGTCACCAGAAAGACAGACTTACCCACATGCCCACAAAAGAAAGAAGTGACACATTGGGGCAGCACGTAAAGCCTAATTAATCTCAGCAGAAAAGCTATAAAGCAAGGGACTGACTGTTACAGTTTGGTCAGGTGTTAACACCATGAGTTCAACCACTACTTTCCTCCTAGTTGTAAAACAATTCTGGTCAAGATTAAGTTACTTACTGCTGCTTTCTTTTCACAAAAGGCCTTCAAAGCTTCTGTGAGTCCCTGTGTAATATGAACAACAAGTGTTGCTTCTGAGTCTGAGGTGATGTGAAAACTCTCCTGTTGAAAAACATGGTTAGAATTGGTCATTAGGATGCCAAAAGGTCAGATAAACTAACAGAAAGTTATACTTGGTTTTTGGTACAACAAAGTTTATACTACCAGCTGGTATGTAAGACATATATAAATGCACTTATACACAACCATGTATTAAAAATAAAATTATCAATATAATTATGGCTTGATAAGAGGTAACATGTAAACCTGTATATCTGTGCCACTCCCACACTGTCAATCATGAACATTTTGTTGGAGGAGGGCACAAGTCCTACATTTATGTTGTTTGTGCAGAAAATTGAATAAAAAAGTAAGCTTTGGTGCCTTTGAGTTCCCCATTTTAGTAACAAAAAGATGAAAGTTTCCATCATAATTTTCCTATGTGTAATTTTGGAAATAAGAGATACAAAGAAATATAGACATAATTCTACAGAACACAGAACAGTTATGCCTGTCATTTTTACATCCAGACTGATTAGCAATTAGATGAAGTTGTAAGTGACTACAGTAAATTAAAAGAGTATAGGCAGTCTTGCAGAAGGAATATCTGTGATTCCTGTAGATAAAAATCAGTAACTGTCTACCAAGTATTTTGGTAGTTTACTGGTTATCCCCAGACTTGCTTTTTCTCTACCTCTTCTGAAAGTCACAAATAACTACAGCTTAAAAGGGGGGAAAAAAAAAAAGGAATAAAAGAAGAAAAGCTGTAAGAGGAAAAAAAACAACCCTCTTCTGTTGGTAATGAAGCACACAGCCCAAAACATTCTACTTGTGATTTCAGTGTATTAACACAATTCAGACTCTAATGTAGTAACTGCCTTAGGTACAGAAGGTGACTTTCATGTAATAATATGGTGAATACAAACAGGTATTTTCACAACGTAAACCTGTAAGACAAACAGAGGCTTACTATGGCACTGCTAACAGCAACTGGACTGCTCAAACTTCCCCACTCCCACACCAGCAGCTGTGCTCCAGTCCAGTTTCACCTGGTTACCCAGTTCTTGAGTAGCAGCACTGGCCGCAGCATCCCAGGCAGCAAGACTGGATTGGCTTCCCTCACTCGGCGTGAGCCACGATCCCAACAGGTATGGGCAGCCAAGAGCACTTGAGCCAACATCAGTGCAGCCACCGCTGCTTGTCACGGTGGCTCCTCAGCAAAGGGGAGAAGGATCCAGAGAACAGACAGACAGCTCAGAGCTCACCTTTAACCCAGGAAGTTGTTCTGAGCAGACATTACGCTACAGCTGCACTAGCTGTGAAGAGCCAAGTCCATAAGATACAGCTTAGAAATTAATGTTGTGGTCAAATGAGCTGTATCAGTAATCAGAGCCTCCTTCACAACATTCACTGCATCATACTGGTCAAACTGCATGCCTCTTATCACCATTATTTTACATACATACCAGGAACTCCAGAGCTTTCTGTTTCCGAACAGGATCATTCTGTGGGATTGTAGAATGGAGAAGAAAAAATTAAAAGACCGAATACTACAGTATGTGTTGCATTGTCTTGTACAAAGCAAGACCTTTTAATGTTTTATCCAGAAATACAAGTCAACATAAATAAAAGAGGAATTTTAGATCACAGCCATAAACATAGTCTTAGATCCTCTACGGCAATTCAGTAGCAGCTACTACAAATACAACTGCATTCACTTCCAATACCAGGATGAACAGATTTCACATCTAAACTATGGCCCTAAGCTTATCTACCTTTCCTCACTCAGGTCCAACCTCAGGTAAGCCCATCAAATGCCCAGCTGCATCGAGCATAGCACGTGACCAGCCTGAGGCCTGAAAGAGCAAGACATCACTACAGCACACATCAGACTACAAAACAACCTCTACCGCTAAGGTACGAATGAGGCAGTCCTCGGTGTTTGCGCCCAGTGCTCTTCAGGATGGATAAATGACATCATTCTGAGGTCCAACTTTGAGTTAGAAAAAAGGATTGTAAGTCTTTAGATATATACTAAGATTTAAACCAAACCTTCAGTACAAAACACCTCTGATCTGAAGAGGGGCAAAACGAAGAAGTGGAGACTGCAGCACTGAGACCTGGCCTGCAGATACTGGGTCTCAGTGACTTTGAATAGGAATTAAGAGATCTAAGGTGGATGAGCACCCCTGATTTCCCCTCTGTTGTGATGAGGTCAATTAGTTTGCTTCTGCAGTAATATTAATAAAATAGCAAATGAGGCCACAGAGTAAAAGCTTCTCAGAAAAAAAGAAAAGGAAGCATAAGGAAACTGCTACAACACATAAGACACTTGCAGAATTACTGCCTCTACATACCTCATGCTTATAATCATCTTCCCACCTTAAAAAGAAAGGAACAACAAAATTAAGATGCATTCTAAAGACTACTATAAGATTAGGTTTACTCTTAATATCTAGAATCCAAATATAGCCATTTCCAAATTTATATCACCACTCCAGCGTATCTTTTTCTAGAGCATATTTAAAATACTATTATTTTTTAAAGATCCTTATTCTGACTGATGAACTCCTGTACTGATCAGCTAAAGAACAAGAATAAAGTAATGGTGTTTTTCTTCTTCCTATATGAGCAAAGCTGCCTCTCATACAACTTACTCAGGCAATGGTGTCCCAAAGTGGTGAACTGCTGTAGATCAGCCTGCTATTGAACTGCATAACCAGTGCAATATTTCAAAAGCCATGGCTTCTATTTTCTCACAGACGGAAAGGAACAATTTACACAAGAGGAATACATACAGCAGAAAGACAGTATAATATATTATCCCCATGTGTGACTTTTTCTGTTACAGAAAGATCTCAAAACAAGAAATCTCGCTTAATTCCCCTGTGGGGGTGGTAGTCTCACCTTGCTTTCTTCTTTGATGGGGCTAGAAAATTAAAAAGAATTATTAGCAACATCACAGGGATTCCACAGTATTACAGCAACAGATGTGTCAAATTGAATACTTGCTGGCCCTGAAGTGGCTGCGGTCTCTTTAAAGGGCAGGATCCAGCAGCCTAAACTGAGGCATGCCCTGACCTTTTAGAAACCATCAGGCATCCCTGATGAAAGGTCTAAGACTTGTGCCCTAACAGCTCTGCAGGGCACCCTACAGCACCTATGTGCAGGCAGCTGAAGCCACATGAGAAGTGAGTATGGACTGAACTGAGGCAGTCAGGCCTTCTCCAGGCAAAAAAGTAAAAAGGTTTGTTGTTTTTCTGTGGACATACCAGTGAACCTCAAAGCTGCAGATATAATAATAGTTCAGTCTCCAACAAAATGTTATGGATGTTAGAACGTCTGATCAAGACTCTCGCCAGTAGTTCTTCAGAATAAATACCATTTTCTTCTAAATAACTAGAGTATTTTTATTTTGGAATTTACTTGGCATTGCCCTTAGCATGGATCCAGAGCAAGCCTTAATACTGAATGACACAACACTTTTGCAGCTGATTTCACTCTTGTCCATTCCTTCAACTCTTCATATCCCATAGGACTGAGTGAGATCACTCTTTGTGAAGTCCAGTCTGATATCTGAGCATGTCTTCCAATTCTACNATCCTGTCTGAGAGAAGATGCTGGGTTTATGTCTTGAGGGTTTGGTTTCCATTGCTTGATCAAATGGACTTGCTAAAGAACTCTAATTTCCACTTTTGACAGCGATTCAGCATGTATGTCTTTTGATGACTGAATGAGGTGGGGGCGGCTTTATCTTCAGAGAAATCCATCAAATACCATTTTTCAACATTTTTTCATTTTCCTTGATTAGCTAATCACTGAAGTTATTTATCCTACATACCTCCAAAACCAAGCAGCTAAAAAAAAGTCTAAGAAACACTGAAGCCCTTCTTCCCTCATTTCAAATTTACAAAAAAATGGTTTTCAAACATTTTCATTTTGTGCTATTACAAGATGAATGTTTTAAATCAATCAAACCTGTAAATTCAACTACTAATTCAAATTAGTATAAATATCAATGACATCAAATCTATTATAGTGAAATAATTCATAGACTTACGTGAGGTACTTGGTCTTATATAACCTTCAATCTAGAAATAGAAATAGTTTAATATTAGATTTTCTGATTAAAATTTCATAACAGCAGTCTCCACTACACCTGCATTTAGAAATGGAACAAGAACCTTTTTGTTTCCCAGCACAGTGTAGCCCATCATTTTATGCTTATATATATAAGCTTGTAAATATAAGTGAAATTTGAGAAAATTTAAGTTTGAAAAACTAAAAAAAAAGTAAAAAGCAAAAAAGTAAAGCAATAAAATTTTTGAAGCCCTGAATTCACACTGGACATTTTCTATCTAAAAAAAAACTTTTTAAAAATAAACAACTATGTTTTTTCAGATGAATTTGAATACTACTGTTTTTTTCCCCAGAATTTTTAGGGCTCCTTTAAATTAAGCCTTAGTTTAATTTAATACTACACTCCCTAGAAACACACAGAAATTCCACAAGCTTCGTCAGAAGTACTTTTAAAACTTACTGGGTCAAACATAAATGCACTGATAAAAGACACATTTCTGGATACTTTTAAATTTTCTTACAATTACCTTATACATTTTTAATCCTTCAGTCTTCTCTAGCTCTCCTGCTACTCGTCTGAGAAATGAGACTTTGCATTCTTTTACATCTGTTGTCTTTCTCTTCATTTTATCTGGAAATTCTTTAGACTGTTGACAAAAAACATCCTGAAATGGTCAATATCAAAATTCATCACAATATTACAAAACTGGCACATTTCACCTTTTGGACAACCTTCAAAAGACCAGTAAACATAGTTTTGAACATTATGAGCTAGTTTTTTCTTTGTAATTTTAATGTTCAAGTTGCTTAAGTAGTCTGTGAAACAAAAAATGGCTATTGTGCAAAGCTTGTTACCAAGATGTAACGTGCTTTGTACCATATCCAACTATGCTATGGGCATACTGAGGAACAAGAAATAAATACAACATTCTAGGAACCTGATCCTGGAGGCAATCAAAACACTTAAGAGCAGACTTTTGAGCAGATACAGACACGTACCTCTGGATCACACATCCTCAACAGCTCACAGCTTCATAGCTAAACATGTTGATCTGACCCATGAAGAGTCAACCATGCACGTATTAGCAATTTATCATATGNTGATCAAGACTCTCGCCAGTAGTTCTTCAGAAAAAATACCATTTTCTTCTAAATAGAGTATTTTTATTTTGGAATTTACTTGGCATTGCCCTTAGCATGGATCCAGAGCAAGCCTTAATACTGAATGACACAACACTTTTGCAGCTGATTTCACTCTTCTCCATTCCTTCAACTCTTCATATCCCATAGGACTGAGTGAGCTCACTCTTTGTGAAGTTCCAGTTTGATATCTGAGCATGTCTTCCAATTCTAAAGTCAGTAAGCAGTGGTGTCAATGTAATCCAAATTGAGAATTACTGAGCTGGGTTACTGGGTCACACTACATCTTCACAAGAGGGACAAATGGAGCTCAAAAGGGTCTCTGCCACCTTTTTTGCTGGCCACCATTAAAAGGTACAATCAGGAGAAGCCACCAATGATCAATAAAAAAAAAAAAGCACTGTTATGGTAGGCAGCTACAGAAGGATTCACACTGGCCAACTGTTGATCTATGCAACCTCCATCCATTTCAATCAAACCTACCTAACCACTGTACTAGTACGAGGGTCAAAAGCTACCAGGTAATTGTTTCTTCAGGCTGGAGTCTAAGCATAGCATTTCTACAGTAATAAACGACATAAATTCATAGAATCATCTAGATTGGAAAAGACTTTTAAGATCATCAAGTTGAACCATTAACCCTACTCTTCCAAGTCCACCACTAAGCCATATCCCCCAGCACCACACCTGTATGGCTTTTAAACACATCCAGGGATGGTGACCCAACCACCTCCCTGGGCAGCCTGTTCCAGTGCCTGACAAACATCCTGTCTGAGAGAAGATGCTGGGTTTATGTCTTGAGGGTTTGGTTTCCATTGCTTGATCAAATGGACTTGCTAAAGAACTCTAATTTCCACTTTTGACAGCGATTCAGCATGTATGTCTTTTGATGACTGAATGAGGTGGGGGCGGCTTTATCTTCAGAGAAATCCATCAAATACCATTTTTCAACATTTTTTCATTTTCCTTGATTAGCTAATCACTGAAGTTATTTATCCTACATACCTCCAAAACCAAGCAGCTAAAAAAAAGTCTAAGAAACACTGAAGCCCTTCTTCCCTCATTTCAAATTTACAAAAAAATGGTTTTCAAACATTTTCATTTTGTGCTATTACAAGATGAATGTTTTAAATCAATCAAACCTGTAAATTCAACTACTAATTCAAATTAGTATAAATATCAATGACATCAAATCTATTATAGTGAAATAATTCATAGACTTACGTGAGGTACTTGGTCTTATATAACCTTCAATCTAGAAATAGAAATAGTTTAATATTAGATTTTCTGATTAAAATTTCATAACAGCAGTCTCCACTACACCTGCATTTAGAAATGGAACAAGAACCTTTTTGTTTCC
Organism: Chloroceryle aenea; assembly: GCA_013399075.1. Classification (NCBI taxonomy): domain Eukaryota; kingdom Metazoa; phylum Chordata; class Aves; order Coraciiformes; family Cerylidae; genus Chloroceryle; species Chloroceryle aenea. The sequence continues at coordinate 323,006 of VWZY01010937.1, forward strand.
CAGCACAGTGTAGCCCATCATTTTATGCTTATATATATAAGCTTGTAAATATAAGTGAAATTTGAGAAAATTTAAGTTTGAAAAACTAAAAAAAAAGTAAAAAGCAAAAAAGTAAAGCAATAAAATTTTTGAAGCCCTGAATTCACACTGGACATTTTCTATCTAGAAAAAAACTTTTTAAAAATAAACAACTATGTTTTTTCAGATGAATTTGAATACTACTGTTTTTTTCCCCAGAATTTTTAGGGCTCCTTTAAATTAAGCCTTAGTTTAATTTAATACTACACTCCCTAGAAACACACAGAAATTCCACAAGCTTCGTCAGAAGTACTTTTAAAACTTACTGGGTCAAACATAAATGCACTGATAAAAGACACATTTCTGGATACTTTTAAATTTTCTTACAATTACCTTATACATTTTTAATCCTTCAGTCTTCTCTAGCTCTCCTGCTACTCGTCTGAGAAATGAGACTTTGCATTCTTTTACATCTGTTGTCTTTCTCTTCATTTTATCTGGAAATTCTTTAGACTGTTGACAAAAAACATCCTGAAATGGTCAATATCAAAATTCATCACAATATTACAAAACTGGCACATTTCACCTTTTGGACAACCTTCAAAAGACCAGTAAACATAGTTTTGAACATTATGAGCTAGTTTTTTCTTTGTAATTTTGATGTTCAAGTTGCTTAAGTAGTCTGTGAAACAAAAAATGGCTATTGTGCAAAGCTTGTTACCAAGATGTAACGTGCTTTGTACCATATCCAACTATGCTATGGGCATACTGAGGAACAAGAAATAAATACAACATTCTAGGAACCTGATCCTGGAGGCAATCAAAACACTTAAGAGCAGACTTTTGAGCAGATACAGACACGTACCTCTGGATCACAAATCCTCAACAGCTCACAGCTTCATAGCTAAACATGTTGATCTGACCCATGAAGAGTCAACCATGCACGTATTAGCAATTTATCATATGGGGGTTTAAATTTAAACCTGACGTTAAGTATTTATAGAATAAATAAATAAAGGGGAGAACTGTAAAGAAGTTGTGGCCAAAATGCATCAAAATTACTCACGATGTATGCTCTTCTGTGTTTATATCCACTAAGATGTTCGATCATGGGTGCCATCTCTGTATTAAACTGACACAGCTTGCACTCATAATGTGGCTCTTTTCTTCCTTCAAATCTGATTTCAACCACGTGTTCCAAGCCTGCAAAAGCAAGAGTTACAAATACCTACACTTCAGTACAGACTGCTATAAACAAACATTATGATCTTCAATGTTATTCATTAAAAGCCAAATTAATAAATAAAAGTATACCATTTTTTCAGAATTTCAACACTTCTTTGGACTTACTACCCACACCAGTTAAATTTCTCTCTTTACAGTGCTTTATTCTCCAAGGGAAAACGACTGCCTATGGCAGATCTGCAAGCCCACAAAATAAAATATTTCATGTATCTTTTTTCCTGCCTGGGATATTTTCAAGTAACTAAGAGCAAGCCTTCCATTCAACAGAGTCATGAAAGAAAATACATATGAAAATAGAGAATAGGAAAGGCCATGCAAATATCTATAGATTTAAAAACTGCATCTACACTACTTAGTCAAATATAATTTGGACAGTGCTCAAGTAGCACAAAGCACATGTAGGAAAGACAACAATCACTTCAGAACATTTTGTCCTTCATAATCTAAAAAACTTCCACAATCTTCTAAGAATTACAGGAATTCTTTTTCTTTGCCATTTTTGCCTAGGAATGACTGAAAGATTATGCCTTAGAGATATTTAGAAATCTCTAAGTTTGAGGTTTATACCCATGACAAGTTTTTCTCTGACCAGCTCAAATGTAAGAAGTTTATAAGCAGTTGAAAACAAATAGGAAAAACCTGCAGCTGTTCCCTATGGTCATAATTTCCAATACTATTTTTGAGCCACCCAGCAGCCAAGCACCACACAGCTCCTTGCTTGCACATTTACACACCCCTCAGTAGAAAGGCCAAAAGCAAGACAATTGATGGTTTAACAGGGGAAGGAAAGACGGGGAAAAAATTTTAAAACCTCATGCAAAAAGAGTGACTCACCTCCCCACAATCAGATCAGTACCAGACTCCGAACAGCCACCTCAGAAGCTAAACCCCTGCACTCCCTCTTTTTCCTCCCTTACCTCAAATGCAATGGCTGAGCATGATACTATGCACTAGAGAATATCCTTTTGGCCAGTCTGGGTCACCTGTCCTGTTTGTGCCCCCTCCCAATCCCTTGCCCATCCCCAGGGGGGTGAGGGGTCAGGGCCCAGCATGACACTGTGCACTGCTCATCAACAGCTATAACTCTGGAGTGTTATGGACATGGATTTAGTAACAAATCAAAACGATAGGGGCTGCTGTGAAGAAACTCAGACCCACCACAGTATTACACTGATAAATCTTAATTCTAAATATAAACTATCAACAAATGAATTGAATATACAAGAACATAACACTTTGCTATTCACTTTTTTCTATTAAAATGCTTGTAATTTATTGCTATGCTTTTTAATATTAATACTTTATGTGGAGTAACAGCAAGACAATTCACTACACAGAAATTCTCTGCTAATACAAGGAAATCTGCTACTTGGCTCTTCATCAGGGAACATATTTCTCTAGACCACCAGCACATACTAGGAACACTAAGGCCACTGCCAGGCAGTACTGCTTATCCCCTCCCAAGGGCTGTCTAATCTAGCAATTAGAAGGAAAGAAAACCTCAAAAGTTTACTTCTAGGATTCCCAAAGACAGTGAGGAAAAATATCTCACTGAAGAGGAACACCTGTATATCCCACCAAAACGGAAAACCATGAAGAATTGCCAGATGACAAGTCAACAGTGTCATGAAGGTCAGGCAGAGGCCAGTAGGTAGCGGTGCACCCCAAGGGTCAGTACTGGGTCCAGTCCTGCTCAACATGTTCATTAATGATCTGGATGATGGGGCAGGGTGTACCCTCAACAAGGCTGATGATTACACAAAACTGGAAAGAATGGTAAATACACCAGGGATTGTATTTACTGCCATCCAGAGGGACCTTGAGAGGCAGGGAAGCAAAGTCCTGCACCAGGGGAGGAATAAACCAAGGTAGAAGGAAAAAAAAAAAAAAAAAAGCGCAGGGCGAATGAGACTCAGNAGATGAGCCAGCAATGGGGTCTCATGGCCAAGAAGGTGAACGGTATGGGTTGCGCCAGGATGAATGTTGCCAGCAGGCCGAAGGAGATGATCCACCTTCTCCACTCAGCACCAGTAAGGCCACACCTTTAGTGTCATTGTCCAGTTCTGGTCTTTCCAGCACAAAAGACATGGACATATGAAGGGTCACAAATAAGATGAAGGCACTAGAGCATCTCTCCTATGAGGAAAGGCTGAGAGAGTTGGGACTGCTCAGGCTGGAGGAGGATTTGGGAGGGGGCAGGGGGAGTGTGTAAGTACCTGAAGGGAGAGTGAAAAGAAGAGGGAGCCAGACTCTTCAGTGGTGCAGGACAAGGGGCAGTGGGCACAAACTGCAACACAGGAGGTTCCATCTGAACGTCAGGAAATACCATTAACTGTAAGGATGTCTGAGCACTGGCACAGGTTTCCCTGAGATGTGGGGTCTCCCACTTTGGGGATGTTCAAAAGCCACCTGGACATGGTCCTGAGCTACCAGTTCTGGGCAACTGTGCTTGAGCAGAGAGTTAAGACAAGATGACTTCCAGAGGTCCTTTCCACCCTCAACCATTCTGTGATCTCTGAAAAGCTTCTTTACTACAATGGCACCTATCAGGAACAAGTTGTCTAAATATTAAGGTGCATAAAATATTCAATACATTTGCAGACAATGAAACAATATTTAAAACTCCACCTTTTATTTCAAAACAAAAGCCATTTGGTCACAAATTCAAAGACATACCATCTAAATAACAAAAAACATACCAACTAGAGGTTCTTCTCTTTTGGGATCATTCATAAAATCCTTCAGACAGGTTATGTCCTTTGTAAGTCCTCTCTTCACTACAGTAAAATATATACACATAGAGACAGTACACATTAGACAGCTTACACATAATTGATATGATTTTAAATGAGTTTCTTATGGAGACTTAAGAGGACAAACCTAATTTGCACTCTGAAATGCGTAAGGAAAATGGGAAAGATCCCAGTCACTCACAGAAAGATTCCAACACTGTTTTCCATAAACATTTTGCACGCAAGAAATTAATGTCTTCAAGATGGGAAACAAGTAAGCAAAACAGATTTTCTAACACAATCCAACTTATTGAGGAGAGATACCAAGTTCACATTCATAACATGTCCTAGACAGTGTTGGTTCTCATTAAAAAAAACCCAAACAAACACAAGCCACCAACCTCCCTGTTCCCCTATACCTCTAGTACTCATGTCACATACTCAGACTGTTTGTTTGGAGTCTGAAGTTCAGAAGTCCCTTAAGTCTAAGAACCCATAATCTTCACTAACACAGCACATACCTCTTGTACTCTGAGCAGACCAGAAGCTGCACTACCACATTTAGTATGTCCCTAAGGCTGAACTAGCAATGTTTCAATCAGGACTGTATATTGCTTCTCACTGAGTTTTAATAGCTTGGTTTTTGCACTGCTTAAAACACTACTGAAATATTCCTGGTCAATCTGGAGCACTAACAAAGTTCAGCTAAATGTATCTACAAAATCTCAGAAGAATTAAGTGTATTCAAGTACTGGTCATTATAAAAGAGCATGCTGGAATGTTAAAATACGCATTTTTAATCTGGAAAAAAAAGTGAAGAAATAAAACTCATCTTCCTAATTACATACAGCTGTCTTTTAACAGACTGATGAATTTCATACGAGTCACAAACACTGATAGTTTCTTCGAACTGGAGCAAACACGTAGAATTATCACAAGCACTGAACTGTTACTGTGCTCTTTCCCCCTAGGAAAACAGGTTACCAAACAACCAAACAAACCACAACAAACTTCTGGAAGATAGGGAATTCCATGCTTATTCTTAAATGTTCATGCCATTAAGAATGTGCTTGTGCCACCAGTCAGTCAAAGTCCACGGCTGCACAAACACAAATTTCACAAAGTTCCAGCATTACTTTATATGGAAAACCTCATGAAATTTGATTGTGGTAGAAAATCCCCAATGGGACACCTCCTGCCCATTCCCACCAGAACTTCAGTCTTGTTAAAATCTTTCTCTGTTGTTTTGGTTTTTATCTGAGGTGACATGCAGCAGCAGCATAGTGTGACAGAGCTGACACGTTACAAGTTGGAGATCATTACATGCCATCACAGGCAGATTTTTACCAACACTTAAATGCATTGTGCAATTCCCGTGCATTTGTGTGCCTGTGCAGCAGCTCTCTGTGAGCTGGCTATTCCCCAACTAACAGTGAAAAGCATATGATATTTTGGGCTTAATATGGAAAGAGCCATGCAGAAAAAAGTTAAAAGTCTCTACAAGGTAATGGCCATTTCCTTCTTGCTTCCAAACGTACAACTAAATAGTCTTGTCTTATTATTATCTTGATAACAACTAAGCCCTACTGTTCTTGGTTTATACGCTTTTGTTATGTCAAACTTTTATTGTATCGTACCTGCACACACATGCAGACTGGGAAAGTTTCTGTTTAGAACTACACCAGTTAAAAAAACAAAACCAAACACCAAACCATTAGCTAGATTCATTGATATGTTATCAGATAATCAAGACGACAGAAACTATGTCTCAAATTTGAAAGCATTCCTGTGAAAATGCTCTAACTTCACATTCTCCTAATACCTTTTCTTACATAAATTAATCAATGCACAAAGGAACAGCAATGGTTCAACTTTTTGGTAACTTCCACTACTTCTTAACCCATAATCATTCACCTGCTTTGGTCATCATTAAAACAGAAACACCCATTTCAGAAGTTGCACCCAGAAAGGACATCAGCTCATTTACAGTCAGCTACCTGGTCTCTGTGTTTCATTATTCATCGGACGTCGGACTGGAGCTGGAGGACCTAGGATAATAGTTCGACAGTCAGACTACTTCTCACTTGCTTTTATGAAGTACCTAGTAGATCATTCAAACTAGTCAGAGAAGTGAACAATCATCTTCATTTTGCAGTTTAATATAGGCTCAGTAATAGGCTACACTTCCCTTTTGTAATTTCACTGCTCTTTCTTAGAGTCTTCATTTCCACTCTACTTCTCTACAAACACAATATACCAAACACATGAATGTCACAGAAGCCTAAAGTATTCAGTTTTTAAGAGGGTTTCATACTGCCTAGCTATTTTAATTACTTTAATTATTCAGTATTGTGTATGAGAGTCCACCTGTGTTAGAAGTACTCAACAGAAAACATCTGCTCTAAACATTTAGACCTAAACACAGTGCCAGAGACAGCAAAGTCAGTAAACTGCACCTTCTTTTGCATAAGGTTCTGTATACATTCTTCAGAGGAAATTTTTAGACGTGCTTTTGTAAAGATAGTTGCATTCCCTTCCTTTGGGACCTCTTTCCCTTGCCCCTCTCTTCCCTCAAATCCATAGACACTGACACAGCAGAAGCAAGCTTGAACAATGTCCTCAGTATTTTCTAAGTTGCAGTGTTGAAGATTAAAATGATGACACAGCAGTATGCAATGACTGGAAAAAGTGAATTTATATGCTCGTTTAATTCCTATTTTTGAAGTGTGGTAGTTTTCAACAGTTATGGAGAATTTAACATGTTTTCATCAATGGTCTTCTCTTAAGAGAGACTTATGAAGAGCTATAAATCAAATCAATGTTGTAAACATTTAGCAAACAACTCTGCAACATTTACATAAGGGACTGAGAAAGCATTATCTCCCATGATTTTTTTTAGTAAATCATCCATCTTTTTCAGTAAAAAGCTTCAAAGTCTTTAGGAGTATGAACAGAAGATTTCCCACTACTCTGCAAGTACAAAAATTACTTAATTCCAGAGCTGTTCAGTTAGTGCCTGAAGACCAAGTTAGACTCCAGGTCCAGCATCTGCAGACTGTCAACACGGCCGAATGCTAAATGACACAAAAAAGTACCTGTGAAATAAGATGTTTAGTGCTTTATTTTCTGCTTACTTCAAGGAACAAACTGTACTTGCAGAGAATTGCACCAGAAGTAGTTCACAGTGATGTGTGCCTTAACACAGTTGAGGTTTACAAATACAGTCAAGTTAAAACTCAGGTTGCTAGTAGTAGTAGCTACAAAGGCAGAAGTTTGGGGGTTTAAGATTTATTTTTTTTTAATAAACACTTTTTAAAAAAAACAGTTGTGCCTGCAGAAGTTTAATAAAGCTGTTAGGACCCTGAAGACTCTCTCATATTCAGCAACAGCAGGTTTCCAGGCTTGCATTTAAATCACATTTCCTACCTACGTGGCTTTATAATGTTATTAATAATGGAAGCTGTATTTCTTAAGCATATCAAAATTAAAACACAACAATATTTTCCCTTAAAGCCTATCAGACTGACCAATGAGCTGAGAATCAGCTGGACTGCCAGACTCAAAGGGATCAACAGCCCAGCCTCTTCGTGTTCAGTAGGCAGCAGAATACCCCAAAGACTGATTCCAGGATCTACAGCAGTTACCAGCATCATCAGGGACATAGCTGAGGATGCACAGAACACCCTCAGCAAATTCACAGACAATAGCAATTTAGGGGATACAACTAATGTCACAGTTCAGCTGAGCAGGACCCTAGGAACACTAAGGATCAAAGAAACCTTCAGAAGCATAGTAAGCGGAGTTCTGCAGCTGAAATAATCCCATTCACAAGTACAGGCTGGGGTCTGACTGCGCAGCTGCACTAAGGTTCAAAAAGAACCTCAGAATTACAATGATTGTTAAGATGAATATTGGCCAAAAGCACATCTCCCATAAACTAGGCAAACTCCATACTAAGATATTGCACAGGCAGCATATTTACCCTTAAATCTTAAGGATAACCTGAAATAGCTTATCCTCCACTATCTAGGACTTCTGAAGCTGTCTAGTTCCATCCTTCTCCAGTGCAAGTGAGATGTGGAGAAACCAGAGAAGGTCCAGCAGAAGGGCTACTAAGACAAACAACCCAGGGCAAATAACTTCGTAGAACACGTCTGGGAGCTGGGCTTGTTTGGTAAAGTGAAGGCTAAAAGGAGACCATGGATACTTGGAACAGCAGTTACAAAGAGCAGTCAAACCTTTTGGGGCTGTGAGAAGAGCAAAACAAGAAGCAGCCAAAAACAGCTGTTTAGGAGGCACAGATGAGATGTTAGGAAAAAACTCATTAAGACAACGGAGCAACTACAGCCTGTTTAAACACACACAGTATGAGAGTCTCTGCCCTTAGGAGGGTTCAAGACTTGAGTCAGCAGGTGATGATCCAGCACTGGCAGTAGTCCTGCTTCAAAATCCAGAAATTAGGAAATCACCTAGTCAGTCTCAGGAAATCCATTCCAACTAATGATTTCATTTAATAAGGGATATTTTCCAGATACTACTTATCTATATAAGCAAAAAAATCCCTTTCCTTTCAATATTTAATGACACTGTGCTGAAAATGTAAAAGGTGGAGAACAAAGAAACATCTGTAAATGCATCTGCAAAGCACATGCATTCCAAATGATTGACAGAAATACATCATCTGTGCTTCAAAACTTAACAGTTTCAGACATTGTCAGTTCAGTTATTCAGTGGCAACAAAGAGGTACTGGAGTCAGCACTACAGATTCACCTTTAAACACAGGAGGTGAAATGCAGAGAGTCTATATTCCGTCGCATGAGGGAAATCCTCAAGAGAAAGGGAGTTGGAGTAATGCTCAATTTTAGTCCTTCTACTACTATGGTTTCTGAAACATTTTCTCTCCTAGTCTGGAAGTTCTTCTCTGAGCTATAAGTTTCCTTTCCTTGAAAATGCAGCAGTAGTTCTACACCCCAAAGCTGAAATGCTGATTGGGATACTGTTCACTGCTTAACCCAAGGCAGAATACATGACATTTGTGCTTTCACTTCAGGAAGAACTTGCAGCCAGTGCTGTTAAATAAATGCAGTTCATCACCAGATCTGATTCCTCTCCTTGACTTCATGCTTTACAGAATGACCGTAATGAAGCTTTCTTTACTCAGGGTGTTACTCAGAGGTCTTAAGTTGAAGAATGTAGACACAGGCTGCTAAATCCAACAATTGAACATTTACAGCATCCCTTATTACTCTTTTCACCTGTATCACTGTAAGAGAATTACTGCAAGCTAACTCTGCATCTTCCTGTAACGCAAGAAGAATTCCACAGGTTATACAAAAAAATTCCATTAATTCCCTCTTTGTTCCAAATTAACACGACCACTAAAGCCAGGCAGTCCAGTTATGGCTCATGGTCTATACCATGCCTTGTACATGCACTGCCTCATTTTAGCAGTAAATCACTGGATTTTGCTGTTGCTCAGGGAACATTTGCATAATATGTGTATTGGCATTCCCCCATCATTCAATGCCCCTTGCTCAAAGCAAAATGTTTTCCCAACTTCTGTCCACTTTGGCCAAAAGATCCCAGGAAATAAAGCTATATTCAGTCTACTCCCCTCCCTACACATGAACACCTGTGTAACCACCTAAACTAGAGCTGAGAGAAGTCTTCTGTTAATTAGATCACTCTACAAAGAAATCATATGACTGGAATTTATATTCTTAACTGAGCCTTGATTTAACTCGCTTAGTAAAGTCCTAGAACTTCATCTTCTCTTGCCACATGTTCCATACTGTGGCTCTCCTCTGAACTGCTGCAGAGCAGGCAATCCAGATATCCAGTTTTGTCATCACCACAAAAATAATTAGTTCATAGTTTTGCTGTATGGAAATTCTCATGGTATCCAGATGTCTTTCATAGAAAAAGCAGTATTCCTCCAAAGACAATCATCTGGAAACAGATGCATTTCCTGACTTAACTGACTTCAAAGCCAACACAAGTGTACAGCTAAAAGAGTCAGGTTGCTCTCATCACTTCTGGATTACAAACAGTAATTTTTGATGAGTTCAGAGAAGATTCTGTACATGGCAGGTCCCATTTGAAAACACTCAGAACCCAAATAATTTGTCTTTTAATTTTTGTTTACAAATAAAAGCAGCATAGTTGGTGTCCTCCCTAGTGATAAACTTTTTTTTCAGTCTGCTGCAAGGAAGAAATTGCAGATGTTGGTGCAGAACATTTTAAGTGTGTCAGACCTCTTCCTCTGAAGTACCTGCTCTTCTTTAGACAACGTACATTTCAGATACTTGGCGGGTTTCATCCCAACTCATTTCTAAGAAAACTCATCCTTCACTTTGACACCACCCATATACATATTTGTTCCTGTCTCTTTGAACTCCAGCTCTCCAAGCATGCTGCCACATTTCACTCTCACTGGAGTATTTGAGAACATGAACTTAGAACAAGATCACAGATCCAGCAGCAGTAAGAGTAGCATCTCATTTATTTATATCCTGAAATAGTACTAGTCATACTTTACATAGTGCACCTAATTTAAAATGATCCACACTTTCCATCTCATGCACAAGGTTTTGCTACTTAACTCCACAGATGCAACATAAATTTTGTTCACACTTACTATATACATCTGCAAACTGTAGAAAAAAAAAAGACTATTTAAAAATATAAAAGACCAAATAAACTCTGAATTTATTCTTGTATCTCAGTGACAGAGTACAATAAATTCCTGGATCTGTCAGCTCTTGAGGAAGAATTATTTGTATAATTGGTAATATGTCCATGGGAGACTTTTTGAGAGTTTTCTGTTATATACAATATAATTCTGCACTGCAGTTCCCAAAATAAAATCTGAATTGCCATATTTGAAAAGGTGCTCAGGTGGACAGCTTCTTTACCTGTAATAAAAAACAAAACCAAAACAACAAAAAACACCACCAAAGAAACAAACAAACAAAAATCACCCAACACAACAATACAATTTCATTAAGCCAAATTTCAGCTTCTTTTGGTCAAACAAACTCTAACACTGGTTTGCAAATCATCCACCCACATCTGGATCTTCATTGAAGCAGAATTCAGTATGGATAAAGTAGAAAAAAGGAGTCATCAACTGAATGAATAATCATTTCATCTTAGAAGATGATGATTACTTCAACACAATTACTGAGGCACAGAACTTTCTGCATTACAGCACATCTTGTAACGTTGCCTGCCACGTGGTACCTTGTGATGCTGTGACTTCCTCCAGAAATCAGTTCTAACTTGTTTATCCACGTATCTTGTTTACCTTCATATCTTCACTTAAATAATCAGACATTTTAACTTATCACTTCTTGTTCTGTACTATTTATCACAGCTGAAAGAGCCTAACCTAGCACATTTCCAGAGATACAGAGTGTTTATAGCCAGCTTATGGTCTTAAACTGAGTTCTCCACGGAACGTGAGTGTGCAGGATGTGAAGCAGGACTGTTTTCTAAAGCTGTCGGCTCCTCTATTTCACTGCTCTTCTTAGTCTTGCTGCTGCACTTTGTCCTCTTATTCAAGTTTGTCTTTCCCATGCATCCTTTACATTACTCCCCCAAAACAGTTTTATGCTCTTAGAGCAAGAAGCTCTTCAGCAAATGAGTATTACTTTTAATGATAGCTTCTGATAAGAAATACAAATAAATCTCTAGAAATTGTCTTCCACTGAAAACATTAGCCCATAACCAAATAAATCTGTTGTTACTGAGGTATAAATACAATTCTGGACTGCTCAAACCCATTGGATTTTGAGGAGACCTGCATGGTTTCAGAACATTTGTAGAAATTCTGTCAAGGAGCTTCATTATCAGTGTTTCTACAAAGAGATCTGCACACCGTACTCATGTCTGCTGTGGCAAAACATCTCATAATTGTTCACAGGTCAGAATAATGTGTCTGTCTTGCACTGACATTGTCTTGTCAACACCAAACCACGAGAGCAGCTAATGAAGTCCAGCCTTTTACAAAATGGACTTTGACCAGTGCTTTTCTAAATCGTTAACTTGTTTTAATTCTTGAGAATCCAGAAAGTGGTGAGCTCAGCCTGCAGCACTTCAATCAGCAGAGGACTGACACCATCTCTTCTCTGTGCAGGTGAGTATTTTCAGGAAACTTTCATCAATTTGGTTCAAAAAAGTTGAGAGCTTCAAAAGATACCGGGGAACAGATGATAAAGCCAGAAGCCTTTTTTCTTAGGAGAACAGGCTAAGAAAAAGTAGAAGTGAAAGGCTTATTTCTTGTCATGGCTGACTGTATAACCATTCTGCTTTTTAGTCTTCTCATTAGTTTTTATCAGTATTCCTATATTTGCCAATGTTCTCTGCTTCTTGTACTTTAAAAGAAAATAAATCTTGTACATGGTTATCAGTGCCTTTAGAACAACAATTCTGTTTCTGCTGTGAGCTAGTTCTAGACCACACTTTCAGCCTTTCACCACAACTCTTATTTCCATTGACATGTAAGAGGCTGGATGCACATTCTCAGTTTCTGGGGGAAAAGATAACCTCTTAACTGAGTATACCTTGAACAGGTCTTTGCTACCCCAAATCCACTACAATAATGCAAGCAGAACATTGCTGTGATGCAGGTAGACAACGCCAGGAGTGGGAGAGCTGCACCTGCACGGTGCTGCGTTCGCCTGATGACTGCCCTCCCCAGCACACTGCCTGAAGCCTCGCAGGGAGCACAGAAAGCTGACAGACAAGCAGGACACAGTTTAGCCTGGAAAGGTAAGAAACTAAAATGCCAAGTAGCCATCCCTCTAGTAGACAGCTATACAAATATTTATACATGAAAGGTATCATTTTCATGCTCTAAAAATATTTCTTTGCTCAGCAGTTCACTACACAGAAGTCTTGGAAGAATGTTCAGAATATAAAGAGAAATACAGTTATAGACACAGAAATGCAAATATCTGAACTACCAGAAAAGCAACAAACATTAAAATCCCCAAGCAATATCTATCCTAGGAGGCTGGAAAGAAAAAAGGTGTCGTACTTACAATAGACAGTCCTGGGTCTCAGGGCTTTCTCTTTCTTTAATTATGAAGATGCAAGTCATCCCAAAATAAAATAAGAAAAAGAAATTAATGTGCTGCACCACTTGAAGGAAAAACCCTGTACTTCCTGAGGAGCCTTTGCAGATGAATTACATTACAGGCTAAATTTTCCATTATCAAATAGGAAAAAATAGAGCCTTTATAATCTTCCACAAAAGCTGGAAGTACTGAAAAGTGTACTTAGAGTTTATACAAGGTTCATTTCAAGAAAACCCTGTTATTAATGAAGTTAAGAGATGATTATGGTTTGAAACAGCATCAAGGATGACAGTCAAAACCTTGAGTTCTGCACGATTACAGCTCCTAAATTTTCAGGAGTTGCAGTTCCAGCAAAATCAAACCAAACCAAACACAACAACAAAAATAGAAACAAAGAACAACCACATACACAAAAAAAACAGTTAAACCCAACCCCAAAGGAAAAAAAACCCAAACACACAACAGAAAAACAAAACAACAGAAACAACACACACAACTATTAAGAAGCAGCTTCCCCACCATTTTGAGTGGATTTGGCTAAATGCTAGCCAAATCTCCTGAAAGTTCATTCACATCATGAAAACAAGAAAAGTGGCTTTCATCAGCTGAATTCAGGACAGATTGCTTTTTGGCAGAAGCTAAGGAAAAGATGAACTTAGATTTCCATTTCAGAGCATGGCTGAAGTGATCCTGACTCATGTTGAGAGCTTTTTGGCAAACTAAACCAAGCCTGCCATTTGCAAGAATGAAAGAGTAAGCGTGATCATTCTACCAGCAAAGCAGCTGTCTGCTCAGAGCAGCCAATGGAGTTGACTGCTGCATTTTCAGTATTCAGTGGCATGGAAGAGATGCTGCACATCAACGTGACAATTCAGTAGGAAGCAGGACTGACGCAATGGTTAGTTGCTCAAGAAGCCAGAGAGCTGTTCTTTCACAGCAGTTATAAAAAATGAAGTTACTCAGGTCCCACTATTACCACAGAGGTGGTGTTATATGAGCTCAGCAGGATTTTATAAGCTTAGAACAGAGACACAGCCTCCCTTGTAGTTATGCTGCCACAAGTGTTTCCATTACTTGCCATTCTACAGTTTGACATCAAACAGTGCTAATACCTAACTTTCCAGACTAGTGTAGAAAACATTAGCAACTGTGAACTGCTGCTCAAAGAGAATTTCTTCATGATCACTTTCAGACAAACAACTTTGAATGCACCTGAATTATGTTAACATCAGAAATGGGGTTCCACAACTGAAGCTAAAAGGTCCATTTTACTTGTGACCTCTTCTTGGGGTTTCTTTAAAACAAAGTAAACAAACAAAAAGCAGGAAGGAAAAACAAACAAACAAACAAAACACAAAAGCAAAAGCAACAACAAAAAAGAAAACCAAACAAAACCTCACTGTATCAGGAATGAAGATTCTTACTCATTAGGTAAGAAAGTTATTCTCTGCCCTGGGCCACGTGCTGCAAGGGACTTGAAACAGCTGGTTTTGAGCTAAAGACCGTGAAAAGTTAGGGTGACTTTTTTAACAGAGTCTCTAACTTTGAGAAGCCAGAACTCAAAAACTGATGTTTTTTTAAGGTTCAGACATACCTCCCACGCTGTAATCTGTAAGAGCTAATGCATAAATGAGTTTTCCACATAATTCAAGTTCATAGCTTATCTAGCATGACAATTTCACATGCATAGTTAAGTATTACATAAACACAACATTTAATTGTTCCTAAATATATACGCTCTTGAAATCTTATCAACTAATGCTGGCAGTCCATACACAGAAATTCTACTTATTTTAATTCAAGCTCTTTTTTTTTTTTTTTGTAAAAGAAAAGCTCTACACTTTAAGACTCTTTGGATCATGAATACAAGATGCAGATTGTAACAGCATACCTCTTGACATCACACAAATGGTACAACAGTAAGACAAGTTTCCCATAACTGAAACCTTGCTGTGTTAACTTTCCAAGTTTCAATGCAAAAATGTCCAATTAAAATACTTTTCCAGCATGTTCTATTTTAATGCTATACAAAAGGACAGAAAAGTTGCCTGTACATCAGGTTTTTCAACCTGATTTTCAACCACAGGTTGTGATGCAAAACAACCCAGGGCAAGGCATAAAGCAGAGATGAGAGCACTTAAATAGCAAAGACACAAAAAAACTCAACAAACTAAAAACCAACTTTCTTTACAGATCTGGACACACCTTGCTTTTCTTGAGGTTATAGAGTTCTGAAATAAGATTCCTCACTTTTGTTCCTTTTGAACACAGTAGGCATTTTTACCCTGTCTATTCCCAGATATAAAGGGAGGGCAAAGAACCCTGAAGCCTTGATAGAACCAGAACAATCTTCACTTGTGCTCCAAATACTGTTCAAAGAAGAGGCAGCAGCCTTCTGCTTGCCCTATGCCTGCAAAAGGCTGTTCAGAAGACATGGAAGAGACGTCCCACTCTAGGACTTCTTCTCTAGCAAAATAAACAATCATGTTAATGCTTATTTGAAAAACCAGAATAAAATATATACCATAGCACCATATTCCAGGTATATATGCACAGCAGGTATATTTTACCTGGGGACTGCTCCCTCAAAAGCTCTAGCTTTTTACTCAGCTGTCAAAAAAATGCAGTCAAACCCACCTCGATGCATTATATCCTCCATTACTCTTATAGACACAGTTCAATGAAAAGGATTAGGAAATTTATATAATTACTGTTTTCTAACCATTTAACCATCTTGGCTAAAAGTAACATACAACTGTTTTTCAAAACAGGTAAGACAAGCCAGTTCTGATCTCCAAAGAGTTAAGAACTTAATGCATATATACACTCTTGTTTCACCCCCCAACAAAACCAGATGCAACTATACCAAGGCAGTCATAATTCACTCACTGCACAGCCTTGTACTGTGGTCATTCCAACCTCACAACCCTTTGTCCATCAGTCCATTTTACAGGAGACTGACCTCATGAATAATCCGCCCTAGAAAAAAATTAGCTGTGTATTCTGAATATTACTCAAGCTCCAGTTCAAGCACACAGAAAGCAGCACAGTCACGAACACTGAAGTCAGTTAGAAATACAAACTCTTGGCCAAATAAATAAATAAATAAATAATCAACTTTTAGGGATAGAAACTAAATGAACTCTAAAGAGGTAGACCATACAGAACTAAAATATTACCTAGCATTTTGTAAATTAAGCATTCAAAGACTTGAGAACTTACATTTGTTACATATATTGCAGAATTAAGTGGCAAAGATTTAATTAGATAACTGATTATTTATTATGTGACTAAAGCAACTACTCTGAGACTTGTTCAGAAAAAGATATTCACAGAAATTTCAAAGTGCAAATGGAAGAGCTTTCAAATAAATAAAACAATCTATCAATGAAGTCATTGCACTGACTAAGCATTTCACTTGAAATACTTGAAAATTACTTCTAGTTTATCATGCAGTATGTCATCCAGTCTATTTCTATTCCTTGAAATAAATCACACATCAATCTAGTGATTTACTGAGAATTAAGCTTGCAAATACACAAAAATACAAATGAAACAACTCAGGACTCACATTCTTGTAAGAACATAAACTCGGCTTAATGCAGCAAATTAGTAGCCTGCAACACATTCAGAGGGATTCCACAAGGCTTTAGGCATAGACTTACTCTCTTTTAGTTTGGGAAGAAACAAAATATTCTGGGTAAAAGTTCCCTCCAGTCTGTAACAGATTTGTGTAACCTGCTTAAACTGCCATGAAGAGACACGTATTATTTATATTTTCCTTCCAGCAGCAAGCGATTTAGGCACTATCAGTTCAAACACCCAGACTGAGACTCAAAAAAAAAAATCCTAAAACTCTCTAACTCATCAAAAGCAGTATTCCTCGAGTCTAAGGAATACAGCACACACAAATTAGATTTCCTAAAAAAAAAACCAAACCCAGTAATCTTCATTTTTTTCATGGTACATATGTTACTGATAAAAATCTCCATAGTTTTATGGAAACAATGCATTTGATAAAATTTACCTAAGTATGCTCAGAAGTTTGGGAAGTGGCCCCTTTCAAAGAAATTACACATTCTGGTGCTCTTTAGGAGTCAGTGGTTTAGGTATACAGGTGAACAAGCCAACAGAGATGAAACAAAGGTATGCAGAAGTAACCTAGATAAGTATCTTTGGTACCCACTCAAAATCCAGAACCACCAAGCTATCCAGATGACCAAAGGGGGGAGGGAATAAAACACAATAACCATGTACACAAAGTCAACTGAAATACTCCTACAAGTCTTGTCAGTCAAGCTTTACTACTGCAGCTAGCTTCTCAAAGTAACACACTTTACTCTCAATAGGTATGGGAAATGTAGGCAAATGAAATGAGAAATATTTCACATGTGTGTTTATCACATTTGTTTCTTGGAATTTTCCCAGTGACTGCCCTTGGCCTGATGAAGGATTATTTCTTGCTTTTTTGAAACTTCCTCTGGTGAAGGGCAAGAACAAGCAAAGTATCTTTACAAATGCCTTTTTAAAAACAAACAGGTAGCTGAAAGAAGAGTCATCTAAAATGATGTCAAATTCATTTCCTTCAGTCTTTATTGCTAAGACCAGCCCTGGTAAAGAACTACATCTTCCCTACATCCTTTAGCATTATTTTGAACAGCAACTCCGCTAGTAAGGAACAAACAAAGAGCTATCGACTATGAACACCAAGCCTGTATCAAAGAAGAATGCAGCATGGGACTCCTCTTACAGTTACTACAAACTTGATACAAAAACTTCTTGAGCTAACTCAGTGAATTCTGATCTTCTACCAAAAAACCACCGTAGATTTCATAATTTGAAGTAAGAAATTATATGTAACTGAAAACAATCATGGCACAGTCTTGGAGAGCTATTCCTGGGGTCATGCGACTTACCAGGACTCTGTGCACCAGCACAAACATTTAAGATCCAACAAGGACCCGGTTTTCAACCTGACTGATTCTTCTTCACTGTCAGTTTGCAGTCCTCCATTAACTCAATAAAGTTGGACAGCTATAATCTAGTCTCACGCTGATTTCCAAGAGTGAAACAGAAGGAAAACTACATGCAGGTCTTTTAAGAAAATACTCACTTTTCCACTTTAAAATGGAGAAAGAGCAATAACTGGAGTTTGGTCAAACAACATTTATAAAAGCTTTGTCTCTAAGTACATCCTCCCAGAACCCTGTCTAATAATTTAGAAGCAAAAGCAGTAAACCAGGAAGTTACTACTGAAATGCTTCAAACGGTCAGAACCACAGGACTTGGCAGTTAAGCCAAAGTAACTCCTGCAAGAAACCCTACTTGATGTTACTATCAAAGGATCAAATAAGCGAGTTTTAGTACAGGTGAATTCTGTAGACTTGGAAAACAGAGCTGTACTTTTACCAACTCTATCCAACACCAGAACTTTGCCCTCTTCCACCGTCCGTGACTTCCATGTAATTAAAATTTTATTTTCACAATTAAGACACATTTACCATTTGGTCTTGTTGACGTTTCAAGTTACAAGCTGTACAGAACAGAGCTGTGAGATTCCCACCTCATCGTTTTCTTGGGAGTTCCCAAGCAAGGCATCTGCTACAGATCTACCATAAGGTAAGCCATCTAAAATCAATGACTGGTCTTTATGAGAATCCCAGATTTATGATTAAATATGCACATACACTTAATATGGAAAAAGGTTACCTTTCTATGCTTTGCACCACGATAGTGAGACTGAAGACTTATGGAACTCATACATGGAACTTTACAAACCTAGAAAGATAAAGTGAAAGCACACCTTCAGTTATGCTATGGATACTCTGTAGGCATAGAGCTGTAAGAATAGAAAATGCATCTGCTTCTTCATCATAATTCTCAGAGCCTACTTCAGCTGAAACAGCACAATTCATATAACGTGTAGGAGAGCAGCATACCACTGAACGGACCAGAAATCGCGTATGAACAATACTCAAATATGTTTAAATATACCAGGTGGTATGAATCCTCTAAGAGCCTCCCCCTTCCTTTCTACCACCACTTTCTGTATTCTTAGCTTTCTAAACTTCGCCATACTAGAAAGAAAAAAAACAGGGAAGATCAAACAGTGACTAGAAAGAACAGGGACAAAATTATGCCCTAGGATATAACTGCCACTCTGTTCACTGCTACATCAAAAGGATCAGGAAAACAATAGAGGAAGATACCTGCATTTCATTAATATCCACAGATCTGCAATAATTAATGGAAGACAAATTATTTCTATCATTAACCCTAATTTATGCTAGTATTGTTTATTCTTTTGACATACTCTCCTAGAAGTTTAATATGCCATGATAAGAAATAAGTAAGTAAAATAAAATCACTGCTAGAACAATACAGAACATGTTACAGACCTGTAGCACTCACAGATGAATGAGCCTTTACAGACACCTGGGAGAAACACTTGACAGAAATCAGAAAGCTATAGCTCAGGACATCATACTGCACCTGTGACTGCTCAACAACGAACTGAATTCACCAAATCCCAAGACAAGCAGCTCTTCCAGGGAGCGACCATGGCATTCCTCACATTAACAGCTTCTCTCTCAAGTTTGCCACACTACATGCAGGTCAGGTCTGCACTTCTAAAAGAGTGATCTTTAACACTTCAGGCCCGCACTTTAGCATCGAGTCTGAAAAGCCACCAAGAAACGCACTCACTTCACAGTAAAATATCTTTTTTTCAGATTCCGCTTTGCCATCTTCTAGCTTAACTCCCTCAGCCGCAGCGCTCATCCTGCAGAGCCGGTTCGCTGCACACAATGGGCGAAAAATCAATGCAGCTCTCGTTCATACGGCACTTTCCAGACAACAGCTGCGGCCCGGAGGGAAGCCTCAGACAAACGAATTCAGTCGATTATTCTGTTTCGGTGCAT
>VWZY01010938.1:5668-16868 GCA_013399075.1 Chloroceryle aenea
ATAAAGACATTAAAGAGAACAGGGCCCAGCACTGAACCCTGGGGAGCACCACCAGTGACCAGATGCCACCCAGATTGAGCTGGGTTCACAGCAGATGGAATTATTGGAAATACATACAGAATACAAGGTTCCATCTTCAGGAGCTCCCAACCATAGACTTCTTCCCTTATAACTTCCTACTGGAGAAAATATTTTTGTGAATGACTCACCATAGCTGTTTTTGCACTTGAAGGGGAAAAAAAAACCATCACAGACTATTTTGTTTGGCAGTTCTTGTTGAGGGAAAAGCCAAAACTGGAATATTGGTGGAACTGCAGCCTCAAATCAAAGGGCTTTCACTTGCTTGTTTATTTTTCTTGTGTTATGTCTCGCTCAGGCAATAACTGCAGTGATTTCTGTCTCTGAAATCATGTTCTTTAGTTTTTGTGGTCTTCTGTAGCTATCCCAGAATGCCATTATTTTGGGAAACAGTAGGAAGCTTTTCTCAACTTGGTCTTTCCCTTTGTTTAACTCACTTAAATCACCCATCCAGCCTGTTCTGTAGATGTTTATTTTGCTCCACAGCTCAGCAGCAATTTTTTAACACACGTTGCCACAAAAATGTCATCTCTTCCTCCTTTGATATGATAAGTGTGTTTACTGTCTAGAACATTCCATTTGTGTTTTGCCCAAGGTCATACAGGGTACCTGGAGTAGAATATGGGGCAGATCTGGTATTTGCAAGTCCCTTGTCTCTGCCCCATACTCATTACATGACTGTTTCTTCTCAGTTTTATGGTTACCAGGAATTTGTCCCCCAGAAGTCAAATTCTTTCTTTGCAACATCTTAGATCCGATGCAGTCGATCTTGCAAAGCCTGGAGCAACAACACCAGGAGGAGAAGAGGTCTGCTCTGGAACGCCAGAGGCTGATGTACGAGCACGAGCTGGAGCAGTTACGGAGGCGGTTGTCTCCGGAGAAGCAGCATTTCCGCAGCATGGACAGGTTCTCCTTCCACTCTCCCAGCGCCCAGCAGCGCTTACGGCAGTGGGCGGATGAGAGGTGAGTAATTAAATCTGAACATCAGCAGAGTTCATAAAATCATGGGATGAGAGGGGATGGAAGGGAGCTCTGGAGATCATGGAGTCCAACCCCCCTGCCAGAGCAGGGTCACTCAGGGCAGCCCACACAGGAACAGAGCCAGGGGGGGCTGGAAAGTCTCCAGAGCAGGAGNCCCTAAAACTAGACACAGTATTCCAGCTGTGCTCTCACCAGTGCAGAGTACAGGGGGAGAAGAGCATCCCTCAACCTGCTCCCCACACTCTTCTCCATGCCCCCCAGGAGACTATTTGCCTTCTTGGCCACAATTCCCATTGCTGTCTGTGGATAATGTACTCTCCACCAGGACTCCAAGGTCTTTCTCCATGGAGCTGCTTTCCAGCTGGACAGCCCCTAGCCTGTACCAGTGCCTGGTGTTACTCCTCCCCAGATGCAGACTCTACTCTTATCCTTATTGAACCTCATGAGGTTCACCTTTGCCCAGCTCTCCAGCCTGTCCAGGTCACGCTGATGGCAGCATGGCCCTCTGGTTTGTCACCCACCCCTCCCAGTTTCATATCATCAGCACACTTGCTGAATACATTTAAAGTTCTTCAGAGCTAGTGAATTTTGAGAGATTTCAGTTGCATTGTACACCTCTGCCAAATTTCTGAGAGAACTCCTGCAGGAGGGTGGGAAGGACGTGGTGAAAATATTAATCTGAGAACAATCAGACCTGTAATGCTAGAAAAGATGGGAAAGAGCAAGTGCCTGCTTTGTTGCTAAGGAGAAACTTTACCCTGATTGGTAAAAAAGTTGACTAAAAGAATAAGAAATTTTGTGACTCCTCTGTCTGTTTGTTCTTCTGTGGATCCATGACTCAGCTGCTGGAAGGATATTTTTCCTCTTGACTCACATCCAACTGTCTGACCTGGCCAGGTCGTGCCAACCAGAAGATTGCAAGAAGAAAAGGGATTAAGAGGATGATGTAAAGAATTTCGATTCAGCACGTTGCAAGAACTGTTTAATAACCAAAGAAGGGCCACCATCCTCTTTGCCTCTCCCTAGGCAACTGTGCTGCTGTGTAGATGATGTCATGGTGTTGGGTCATAGGCTGGACTTGATGATCATGGAGGTCTACTCCAGCCTAAGAAATCCCATGATGCTGTGATTCTATGCTGAGGTTCTTTACTTCAGCCTCTAAATGATCTTTTCCAGTACTATTGTCAAGAAGAGCAGCTGCAGGAGGAAGGTGAAACTTGCCCTAAAACAATGAGTATGGTAAAGGCATTGTAATGAGAAAATACAAATCTGATGTATGTGGCTAGAGAAGCACCTTTGGAAATAGAAAATATTTGCATTGCAACAGGACAAAGGGTGATGGTTTTAACCTAAAAGAGGGAGATTTAGACTGGAGAGAAGGAAAAATTGTTGGTGCTGAGGGTGGGGAGAGCCTGGCCCAGTCTGCCCCGAGAGGTGGTGGCTGCCCCATCCCTGGCCCCATTGCAGGGGAGGTGGCCGGGGCTCTGAGCACCCTGCTCTGGCTGCAGATGGCCCTGCTCCCTGCAGGGGGTTGCACTGGATGGCCTTGGAAGGTCCCTTCCCACCCAACCCATTTCACAATTCCATGATTCTAAGGTGTTAGCTGTGTTCATCTGGAATATCATGTTGTACCAGACTCCTGTGCTGCACAGTTGCTGCTCCCTCACACTTGGCAGGAAGGCCAGTGAGCAAGTGGGTCATGGTGTCTGAATACAGATTGCTTTCAAAGGTGGAACATCCACATCAGTGGTGGAGAAACTCTGGAATAACCCACACAAGAGCTGACTGCTCAGCCTATACACGGAGAAGTCTCCAAACCCATCAGTTTGCTGATGTTCATATTGCTAAATTAATACAGATAATATTGTGGGGTTTTTTTCCCCAAAGAAATTCAATTTAATCCACCTGATTTTTGTGTTAAAAAGTTGAATGTTTAGACTCCTTCCAGTCAACTCCTCATTTGTTCTGCACTCACTTTCAATACTTAAATGCCATGATGTTTCCTGTCCTCCCCCCTCCAAATCCCTTTCTTTTAGAGAAGAAATGTTGACCCACAGCCTGAGAAAGCTTCAGGAGCAGATTGTTAAAGCCAATTTGTACGTGAGAGAAGCCAATTTTATCGGAGAGGAACTGGACAAGAGGACAGAGTATAAAGTTACCCTCCAGATCCCAGCTTCAAGCCTTAATGCTAACAGTAAGGTACAGTAGCCCTAATGGAACTCGATTGTTGTTCAGTCTGCCCCTCAGCACTGTTATTTGTTATATTCTGGTTTTAATGGGGCAGATAGTTGGCCAGTCCATTCAAGTGTATGAAATACAGCTCTGACAGCGTACACCACCTCCTTATCTTTGTGTCACGTGGAAGATCTGGCTTACTGATAAGTGGTTTGGTGCAAGACCTTTTCACTGGTGTTGAAGGTCAGGCTTGCTGCTGTGGTAGAGTTAGAAAATCTGTGTGAGTTGGGTAACATCTCTTTCAAGATCTATCATCCTGATAGGTGATACAGTCAGGATAGGTTGTAGATGGTAGGGGATATCATGATCATCATATATATATCATCATGATAGATGATATCAAGATATCATCATGTATCATCAATCATGATAGATGATATAATCAAGCTCATGGGGGATGACAGGGAGAAAAGACATCCCAAGGGGTGGGACTTGGGGTGTGGATTTGTTCCTTAGGATTTTTTTATTAAACCCTATTTGACCTGGCAGGGCTGGGTTAACTGTTGCACTTGATATCTTAAAGGTATCTTCCAACCAGAAAGATTCTGTGATTCTATGATCATCATCTAGCATTACCTTGAGGACATTTGTCACCCTAGTGAGCCAAGAAAATGCTGTCATCCCCATTGTGCAGGGAGCAACTGGAGTGGAGAGGATTTGGATTCTTTGTCCCAGGCATCTTAGGAATTTTGGAGGGAGGGAACAGAACCCAAACTTCTCAGGCTGGCTACCTGAGCTACCTGGTGTTATTTCTCTTCTTGAGGTCAGCTCAATATTTTGGTGTTGTTAGTACAGGGATGTATTTTATTCCAGGATGAGAATTTCCATCAGCTTCTTTAGCAGTTTCTCTCAACTGCTTGTTGTTCTGGCAGTCTTCTGGCACATCTAGAAACAGGAGAATAAAGAGGGTTAAGTGCCTGCACTAGGAGAAAGTTGGGGACAGTAGTAACCTTAGCTGGAACTCCAAGCCTGCTGTAACTTGAGGATAAATGCTCCTGTTTCTAACAGTTATGTAAGGTGAAAATCCATGGAAACTAGTGCCCATAGCCATGATTAGACTTCACAGTTAAGCTGAGCACGAATAAACTCTGACAGCTCAACTCAAGAGCTTGTCACGCTTGAATTTGATTGCTCAAGCTAGAAGAAGAAAAGAACAAACTCCAGGCTTTTCCCAAATACTTTCTTAGTTTTGACTTGGTTTTAAACTGGTTTTCCATTGTTGGGACAAGAATTCCTTACTGATATCTCTCTGATTGTTTCACAGAGAGGTGCAATTCTCAGTGAGCCGGCTATTCAGGTGAGAAGGAAGGGGAAAGGCAAACAGATCTGGTCACTGGAAAAGCTGGAGAATCGGTTGGTGGATATGAGGGATCTTTACCAGGAGTGTAAAGACTGTGAGGAAGACAACCCAGTAAGTAAGAATTACTCCAGTGTTGTGCTGCACATAATTACATCCCTGTTAATTAAGTAGATGTGAGAAAATCATCTGGTTCAGGGGGCAGGGAGGGGGTATGTAAGAGATAAGTTTTCCTGAGCTTTTCCTTTTCTTAGTACTGATGCAGATCTTCAGCATTTCATTAACCCTTATCTTGTCACTTGGCTGCTTGTTTGCATGCATAGTTTGGTGACAGAACCGAGCACACAATCAGAAGCAGTCAGCAAACACAACAGCAGTTGACTTTCAGGTTGATTTCTCTAAATCTGACAACCTCCAGAGGACAGGGCTTGTACTCAATCCAAAGTAAAATGCAGGTTTCCATTCTTCTTGTCCTGATCTGATCTGGCCTCTCGCTCGAGTAGTTTTCTTTCACTGGGCTGGTTGTGCAACACTTTGGAAACTGATGAAAAGCTGCATTTTCTTACATTGTTCTGAATCTGTTTGAAGGCGATGAGAGGTTACTTCAGGAGAGCTGATCCATTCTACGATGAGCAGGAAAACCACAGCCTTATTGGAGTAGCCAATGTTTTTCTTGAGTGCCTGTTCTACGACGTGAAGCTACAATACGCTGTTCCAATCATCAATCAGAAGGGAGAGGTTTGTCAGTCTTTTATAATCTAGTCTTAGTCAACTGCTTAATTACAGCCTGTGGATCTTGCTACCAGCATGCAGGAGATATTTTCCAGTTTCATGTGCACAAGCTCTTTGCTAACAGTTTGGAATTACGCAAAGCCGATAATACCTAACTGGAGCTGTTTAGACAGCTCTAAATTCCAGCATTGTGGCTGTGAAAGGAGAAAGCTTTGTGAGTACCTGAGTGAAACAGCCCCAAATAAATACTTAGTAGGACAAGTAGGAGCTATAGCTCCACTGGCTTTCAGTGACTACCATCAGGAATAGGCTCTTGAATCTATAACAAAGGTATCTAGAGCATACCAGGCAACATTCTCTGCATCACACTTTGCAGACTCTCTAGAGACTCCTGTGAAGGTGAGTGAGGTTGCAGGATGCTGCTCCCAAAGCCACTCTCATGGGCAGTCTCTTTAGGGATTTACAACAAAGGCTCTTTGATTCTTGCTCCAAAGTGTTCTTCATGGGGTGCAACAGCTGCATGGTGCTAAACAACAGAAAGGAGTCAAATGTTGGCTGCTTACAGACTGGAAACAGCAGCAGTTGTAGTTTCCTGGAAAGGGATGAGCTTGTCTCTTTTTTTCTGGCACACAAGTAATTCTTGCTCCTGTCTTCTCAGGTCTCGGGTCGTCTCCACGTTGAAGTTGTTCGAGTGAGTGGAGAGATAGACGAAAGGTTGGTTGGAGGTGAGGATAGTCCAGACTATTCAAATGAAAATGACATTCAGGAGAGAAAACTTGTCTGCAGGGTGAGTTTCAGAGATATCCCAACCTCTGAGCAACCTTCTCTCTTTCTATCTCAAGTCTTAGAGAAGATCCTTGGTGCACTGGCTTCTGGATGTTAGATGTCTCGTGCACCCAAGATGTTCACTTCCAGAATGCAGCTACACAGGCAGAGTCCTGTCTTGAAACTCATTGATTGACTGTATGAAACTGTGTTGATGGTTTAGGATTGTATTCTTCTTTCACTTTTTATCCCATCCCATAGTGCCCCACGTGCTCACAAGCAGTATGGGGAGTTGTGGCAGGAAACTTATTCTCCTGAGGATCCCGAGTGCTGCCCTACTATAGAAGTTTAGCTAATGGGATCTCTATGGCTGGAGAGCTGGGTGGGGAGAAATTGAATGAAAGAGAACAAGGGCAAGTGGAGAGTCTTGGATCTGGCCAAGAACAACCCCAGGTACCAGTAGAGGTTGGGGACTGACCTGGAGAGCAGTGTAGGGGAACCTACACTTGGGGGTCCCTGGTGGACAGCAGGGTGACCATGGGCCAGCAATGTGGCCTTGTGGCCAGCAAGGCCAGTGGATCCTAGGGTGTATTGGAAGGGCTGTGGTCAGTAGGTGCAGAGAGGTTCTCCTCNGACAGATGGATAATAGAGTTCTATGAGTAGTTGGGTGAGTATGATGGCTTTGTTTAGGTGTATCCAAAACATCTCATTTCTCTTTGGCCTTGATTTTGCAAAAGAGGGGGCAGGCATTGGTGGGGTCAATGTTCCATTGTTTTACCTTCACAGAATAAGGACAAGTAGTAAGTTAAGCCAAGGATTTTGCAGAATAAAGTTCAGGTAGAAGCCTGAGATTTTTCTTGTATTTCTCTTCAATTACAATGGGTTTGGTGCATCTCACCATTGAAAACCAACAAAACGGGTTTGGGATGCTTGTAAAATTCAGCCCTTTGGCTTTCACTCCCCAGAAATATGTGCCTGGTGACATCTAGTGGAGATGTTCAGCTGATGCACTCAGTATGGTTATGTGTCACTGCAGGACATGGTTTGGTGGTCCTGATAATATTTAGTAGACAGTTGGACTTGATGATCTTGAAGGTCGTTTCCAACCTTAATGATTGTATGAGTCTAACTTTTCTATTTCTATGCCTACTGAATGTTCTGCCTTTGTTTCTCATCTCTTCTCTAGATTAAAATACTTCAGGCTACAGGTTTGCCACAGCACCTCTCCAACTTTGTATTCTGCAAATATACGTTCTGGGATCAACTGGAGCCGGTGAATGTTGCACCTGAGGTGGATCCTTCCTTATCTTCCATCAGCAAGGAGCCACGGTGCATGGTTGTCTTCGATCACTGCAATGTAAATTATTTTTATGTTATTAATGAAACTGTAGGCAGGAAAAGCACCTTTATATTTGCATAACAGTTTTAGTCACCTCTCTGCTTGCATTGTAGCACCATTTTTAGTAAGAAATTTTTAAGTGACAACACAGGTGGCTGAGAAGGCCACCAGCATCCTGGCTTGGATCAAAAATAGTGTGGCCAGCAGGAGTAGGGAAGGGATTGTCCCCCTGGACTCGACACCAGTGAGGCCGCCCCTGGAATGCTGGGTTCAGGTTTGGGGCCCTCACTCCCAGCAGGAGCTGGAGGGGCTGGAGCGTNAATTCTGTGGTCTTCAGAGTCCATATAAGTTTGTTCTGCACTGTTCACTTGTACAAAAATCACAGAAGATGAAGACAGGAGATTTGTAAAGGAAAGCAAATTTCAGCAGAGAGACTTATGTTAGTCTAGAGTTTATCCACAATAAAAACACTGCAGAGTGTGAATAGAAGAGTGATGTTCATCTGAGTGCCTTTGATGTCCATATCTGAGGACCTTTGATGTCCATATCTGAGCTGATCACTCTGCACTGATTTGATGGAGAGAAATGTCCCAGTCCTGGGAAATGATGCCCCTTACCCTGATGCAGATTAACATGAGCAGATCATGAACAGACTATTTCTCCCCATTGGCTTTTGAGCAGCAGAGTGCCATTGTTAACACAGATATCTGAAGTCAGCTGCCAATCACTTGAGTTCTCATCTCATTCTTTCTATCATTGTCATTACACTGAGCAATTTATTCCACTTATTATCTGTAAATTGATCCGACACCTTCTGTTGAGTTTTGCTTCTTCTGATGCTGAACACCAGAACATATGAATTTAATTTCCTTTTTTGTTGACCATTGGATCAGAACTTGAAACAGCTCATGATCATTTCTCAGCTCTTTATGGACTTTAATCTTCAGCAAATCCTTTATCTTTGCCTTGCATCCTGATTTTTACACACTGAGGTGACAGTTCTGCCTTGGTGTCTTGGGTGACTTTACTACATCCTTGAAGCCAGGACAGTAAATCTCTACACCAAAGTAATTGTGCAGTCGGAGTAATCAGCCAATTTGTTGCTTACATACAGGAAGTTTCCGTCAATATTTCCGAAGACTTCATGGAACATCTTTATGATGGTGCTTTGGCCATTGAAGTTTTTGGGCACAAGCAAAGCGGTGACCGCAAAAATCCAGCCCTGTGGGATTTGGGGATAATTCAAGCCAAAACACGCAGCCTTCGGGACAGGTAAATATGGGAAATAGATCCTTGGTTTAGAATTTGGGGAAAATCACTGTTTGAGGTGTCCAGTTTTGAAGATTTGGGATAGAGGAGTCAAATTGATAATGGAACATGTATTTTGAGACTGTATCTGTTGGACTATACTAAGTAGACTCTGTTTATTGGAAAAACACCATGTGATGTGTCAGTGGGATTTAAAAAAGTGAGAGGGGAGAAATGCCCATCTCTCTTTCAAACTTGGAACAGGCTGCCCAGAGAGGCTGTGGAGTCTCCTGCTCTGGAGACTTTCCAGCCCCCCCTGGCTCTGTTCCTGTGTGGGCTGCCCTGGGTGACCCTGCTCTGGCAGGGGGTTGGACTCAGTGCTCTCCAGACATCCCTTCCAACCCAATCCACTCTATGATTCTATGATTCTGGAGTGACACTGCAGGTAAATTAAAAGTTGAAACTTGAAAGACTTCCGAGTCCCTTTTAGTGAGGCAAACTCAAGTGCAGAAGTAGCTTTTTACAAAGGAGCAAGCTGATGATTTTCCTGAACACTGTTAGCCTCATGCACCAGAAAGAGCTATCAAGTCTAAACCAGCAAGATGTTGTCCTGACTGCTCGCTGATTTATCTATTCAAGTTCTGACTCCCAGTTCATTCTTGTCCATGAAATGCCATGTTGGAAGAGCTGTATTGCTACTTACTTCAACTGGAGTAAATATGCAACAGTGTGATAATTCAGACAGAGAAAGGGGTTGCTTTTTAGCTAGGAGCCGTTTGTTGTCCCCAGAGTGAGCTTAGGAACATTTTCTAAAGGTAAATTGTTTTACCTCTCCAATTAGAAAGCAGCTCTGCACCTTAATTTATTGGCAGGTATTTCTCTTTTTACTTCCAGCCTAAGCTTGTGTTGAGTGTTCAGCTTTACATAGGGAAGTCTAAAAGAAAAGCCAGGAAAATACAGAATCTTAGAATACCAGGTTGAAAGGGACCTCAAGACCATCTAGTCCAACCTTTAGAAAATATATCAAAGAGAAGATCTGAAAAGGATGCTATAAAGTAGTGAGTTACTTTTGGTAGCTGAATACTAAGTATCTTCTTCCTTTGAAATTTTGAAGTACTACAAAAGTGGCCATTTCTTATTTAAGCTCTTTAAGAAGTTCTTTACTCTGAGGCTGGTGGAACACTGGAACAGGTTGCCCAGGGAGGTGGTGGAAGCTCCATCCCTGGAGATGTTCAAGGTCAGACTTGATGAGGCTCTGAGCAACCTGCTGTGGTTGAGGGTGTCCCTGCTCAGTGAGGGGGATTGGAGCAGATGACCTTTGGAGGTCTCTTCCAACCCAAGGCATTCTATGTTTCTGAGAAGTGGAGAGAAGGCAGGAGTATGATGAAGTTCAGGAAAGTGTCCTGAATCTCAAAAGCTTCTGAGACAATGTCATACTTTATTCTGCTGTCTTCTGTGTGAACCTGATTGCACTGACAACACTGGGCTTCTGTGACAGAAGTTGAATCCAGAGCTTAAATCTTAAACTCAAGTGGAATTGGGGCTTGCATTGGAATCAAGAAAAGGCTTCTTTCTGATGTCTGATTAAAACAGTTGTCAGTAAGATTTATTAGCTCTGAACAACTCATAACCCTATGTACTCACAAATGGAGCATCTATTGAAGTGTCCCTTTGCTTCTTCAGTCTTCAGCCTGAGCTAATGCTTTGGGGTTTTCTTTCTTTGTGGAATAAAAAAAAACAAAACAAGCAGTATTTGACGTGTTTTGCAGGTGGAGTGAAGTAACACGGAAAGTAGAACTCTGGGTTCAAATTCTTGAGCTGAATGAGAATGGGGAATATTGCCCAGTCGAGGTGACTCCTGCCAAGGATGTATGCACAGGAGGCATCTTCCAGCTCAGGCAGGTAAGGTGGTGTGTGCAGGATTTCAGCTCTGGAAAGGACCTGTGGAAAGCTAAGAAGTTTCTGGTTTGTATGATAAAAGGATAGTGCCCAACTGTCAAGCTAAGAGACAAAACATGATGTTATATATCCTGCTTTGGCAGGGGGATTGGACTTGATCTCTAGAGGTCCCTTTCAACCCCATCCATCTGTGATGTGGTGTTTGTTGTGGTTTAGTCCCAGCTGGCAGCTGAGTCCCACCCAGCAGCTCACTCACTCCATCCCTGTGGGATGAGGGAGAAAATGGGAAGGGTAAAAGTGAGAAAACTCATGTGTTGAGACAACAGTTCAATAGGTAAAGCAAAAGCTACACACACAAGAGAATCAAACCAAGGAAATCCTCCACCATTCCCCATCAGCAGGTGGGTGTTCGGCCATCTCCAGGAGAGCCAGGCTCCATCCTGTGTAACGGTGATTTGGGAAGACAAAACACCATCACTCTGAACATCTGCCCCTTCCTTCTTCTGCTTTCTATGCTGAGCAGGGTGTCACATGGTCTGGAATACCCCTTTGGTCAGTTGGGATCAGCTGTCCCAGCCGTGTCCACTCCCAAATTCTTTGCACCCCCACTCTACTCACTGGTGGGG
>VWZY01010938.1:24836-54613 GCA_013399075.1 Chloroceryle aenea
TGTTTAGTCTGGAGCAGAGGAGGCTGAGAGGAGAAGTCATTGCTCTCTACAGCCACCTGAAGGGAGGTTGGAGTAAGGGGAGTGTTGGTCTCTTCTCCCAAGTAACCAGTGACAGGACAAGAGGTAATGGGCTTAAAGTTGCACCAGGGGAGGTTTAAATTGGACATTAAGAAAACTTTCTACACTGAAAGAGTGGTGAGGCCTTGGAACAGGCCACCCAGGTCGGTGGTGGACTCACCATCCCTAGAGGTGTTCAGAAACCATGTAGAAGTGGCACTTCAGGACATGGTTTAGAGATCAGGATAATTTTGGGTAGATGGTTGGACTTGGTGACCTTGAAGGTCTTTTCCAACCTTAATGACTCAGTGATTCTGTGAAGTTTATTGTTCATATGTACCACATGTTTCTCCTCTGTGTGCTTGAATTTCTGAGCGGACTGGGTTCTGTTCTGTTCCGGATGCCAGCAGAGCATCAACACTTGATAAAGGCACCGAGTAAGAAATGCTCTCTGTTGTCCTGACTGACATGCTGCTTCTCCAGATAAAACAGAAGACGATGCAGATCGGGAGGCACAGCTTTTAGAGATGAGGCTGACGCTCACCGAAGAGAGGAACGCTGTCATGGTTCCTTCTGCTGGCAGCGGGATCCCTGGAGCTCCAGCCGAGTGGTACGAATGCTCATTGCCATATTCAAGAAGAAATGTAAAAATGATGCATGGGCTGTTCCTGGCTTGGCTTGTTGCCATTTTTTTTCCTTCCTTAATCTGGCCTCTGTACACTGGATGAGCAACGTTGTTAAAATTAGGCCTGTTGCTTAAATTATTTCATTAGGCTGTGTATCTGAAATCCAGAAATGCTATTTAGTAAACGATACTATTATTGATCAGAGTGTAATTATAGCCTCCTGAAAAAAAAAACAAACCAAAAGTGGGATCAATGTTTATTACCACGGCACTTACCCTGCAAAAAAATGAGCTAATATGTTAATTACCTAGTTCATTCACTTAAAAGGCTGCTCCATCCTAATCAAACTGCATCTCCAGGAGCATTTTGGGGCGCTCCCAGTTTGAGTGAAGTCTGTTGAGCCAGCAAGGGTTCTGTTTAATGTCCTAAACATGAAACCCAGTAAACTAGACTAGGCTGAGATTGGTGTACTATAGCAGCTGTAACAACTGCAGGTAAGGAAAGAAGGTTGTTCCACTTCAAACCTCTCATCTGCAGTTGCTTTCAGCCTTCTGAAATGGAAATTTCAGATGATGGAATTGAGCATTGTGGAGTTTTAAGCTGAAGTTCCTTGGAGCTGGTATTTCTGCAACATAAATACTTGTTAGAACCGTGTCAATTTTCACATCAAAGCCTTGGACTAGGTTTGAAAACGGTGAAGCTGAAGGAAACTTAACTTGAGGAAGAATCTATTTTGAACACGTTTGCACCAGAGGAAATGTTTAGTATGATTGAAGCACCTTATGTATGACATGAGACTCCAGCCTGCTCCTGTTCACCATCAAGTCCAAACATGTTGTGGCTACAACTGCAACAAGGAGTCTCAAGGGCTTTCATACTTCACATTACATTTTGAGTACCTTATTAATGGTGTGTAGCTTAAAAGTGCTGGGCTATGGAATATCTCATTTTAAAAATGGATGAAACACCACGTGGGTGACTCCTCCTTCCATGATATGAAGGATGCCTTAAAGAGCAGCTTTGACTCTTAAAGTTGTGTGTTTTGTAAGCAAGGGTATTAACAACTTTGTAGCTTGGCAACATTACTGTTAATTTAAAAAGTCTGATGCTTAACGAGTTCGACGTGATCCACACACCCAGACAGTCAAGTGCTTCTGCTCCTGGTGTAGATGATCCACAGGCTTTCCCAGCTCTGTCCTAAACTGGATATCCTAAGCCAACCCTGCCCTTGTCGAGCATTCCTCTCGATGCTTGCATGCTTAAGCATCCTAAACAACTAAGAAAATCAAAACAATGCTGGATTTTCTGATTCTCACTCTGCTGTCCCCCTGCCACCGCTAATGCAGAGGGGGCTGCATTTAGTAAATGCGTGTGTCAGAGTAAATAAAACTTGGTTGTGCTATCAGCATTTTAGAGGGAGAAAACAGTTCTGAAAGCAGAGGTCGAAGAATATAATACTTTTAAGAGAGCTGGTATAAAAGAAATACCAATTGAGTTGAGTCTCTTGGAATCTGCAGCGGTAAATTAAAATAAAGCCGTTCGCCAAGGTTATCAATGGCCTGGCTTAAAATTGCAGCTGTACTGAATGTAATGTACCGTGGGCTTGGATCACAAGGTACGTGTGCTGGGTAAATCTGCATTCGTTTAAATGCTGCTGTTGTCCCTGTCTTATATTTTAGGACTCCTGTGCCTGGTATGGAAACTCACATTCCTGTTATTTTCCTTGACTTGAATGGTAAGTGGTTCTTAAAATGACAGGGTACTTTGAAAGAAACTTCGTGCAACCAATGACACTGTAGAATGAAAGCAAGCTAATAAACTGAAGAAATGCCTGGAATGGCAAGTAGATTAATTTGACAGCACACATTTTTCACTGAAACACATCGTTTCGTGTTTCAAAATACACAACGTTATATATGGAAGGAATCACTGGTTTTAATAATCCAAATGTTCTGCAGATATTTAATAATGCTGGAGCACCTCTCCTATGAGGCCAGGCTGAGGGAGTTAGGTCTGTTCAGCCTGGAGAACAGAAGGTTCTGGGGAGACCTGAATGGGACCTACAGGAAAGCTGGGGAGGGACTTTTATAAGGGCATGTGGTGGTAGGACAAGGGGCAATGGCTTTAAACTAGAGCAGGGTAGGTTTAGATGAGACATTAGGAAGAAATTCTTTACTAGGGGGTGGTGAGACACTGGAAGAGGTTACCCAGGGAAGATGTGGACATCTCACCCCTGGAAGTGTTTAAGAGCAGGCTGGATGGGGCTCTGAGCACCCTGCTCTAGTGGGAGGTGTCCCTGCCCATGGCAGGGGGGTTGGAACTGGATGAGCTTTAAGGTCCCTTCCATCCCAAACCATTCTGTAATTCTATGAAGTAAAATAGTCATAGTAAAATGAGTCCACCTGAGGGTGTGAACAGCAAAAGCCAGTGTAAAGACAACAAATCCTGTTGGGAATGTTCTTTCTGAGGTCTCACAAGGATATAATGTGAGTTTCAACACATCCAATACAAGATCCAATTCGATCAACATGTTTGTCAGATACTTCTACCAAAGATGGGAAAGCAGCTGAGAAAGCAGCAACCCCACATCAGTCCCGGAAGGCAGCAGTGCCTAATCAGTTGAACAAATCCTTGTTGAGACATTTCAAAGAGGTTAGAAGAGATTAGAAGCATCGGGTGAGAGTAGGGAGGTGGCACCCTGCCTGTTGTGGGGAGATCTTTACTGCAATGCCATTTGCATTTATGGTTTGTTCACCTCAAAAAGCACATTGATATATCAGATGGCTTCAGATTTGAGCTAGTTAATAATTCATTCCTGGTGAGGGATTTGAGCCAGAACAGGTTGAGCTTCTTCTCAAAAAACAGATTAAGGGTTTAATCAGGATCTATAAGTGCTGTATTTTTACTTGTTCAACAACCAAAAACCACAACAAAAAACAACCCAAAACCCCCACAACACCCAACTAATGCCAAATGAGCAACATACTGAGCAAGAGTGCTGAAAATAGACCTGGGGGCAAGGAGGGGGTGTTTACAGCTTGGGGAGATTCCCACACAGTGGAGGATGTTCGAGTGTATCCCCAAATCTTTGTGCACAGGGGAGTTAGGGATGAAACTGGGAATTCCTGACTTGACAGATGGGTTGGTTTGGTTTTTCTTTTTTTGAGAAAGGATAATTGCTTTGTGTCTCCTCACTTTCTGCATCCATTTTCATTTCTAGCTGATGACTTCAGTTCCCAAGATAACCTTGATGACCCAGAAGCGGGTGGGTGGGATGCTACTCTCGTTGCAGAAGAGGAAGAGGAATTCTTTGAACTGCAGATTGTGAAGCATCATGACAGTGAGGTGAGCAGAGATGCAGACCAGTATGTTTAGATTAGGAGGTTTTAAATTATTCTCTTGATATATTTAGGTGTGAAAGTAAAGCATCAAGGATGGCATACAAAGGATACTCCACTTGTTTCTTAATATGACTGACTTTCTGTTTTCAAGGAATATTTGCTAGGATTATAACCATGGTTTGAAAACCACTAAAACACACTTGATCTAAACCCAAGCATTCCAAAAGCTTGAGATTCTGAGATCGTGTTTAATAAAACTAAACCAAAACCCTTGAGCACAGAAGCCCCCAGCTGAAAAACCAAACAGTCTTAGCTGTTGCTACCCTGTCTACCTCGTTATGCTCCATTTTGCCCATAGTTTCTCAGCTTTATGGTTGTTGGTTTAAAAGTTTGGCTGTTAAATTTAGAATCTCTGATTTCTTTTTACTGTAAAATCCTGCGCCTTGCTTCTGAAACTGATTTCTTTTTGTATTTTTAGAGGAGCTTGATTTCTGATGGTCTTAGGAGGGTTTCTTTCTTGTTCTGCTTTGGTTTCAAAGCCTGGAAAGATGGCTATGAAGCTGTTTTTCTTATGGCTTGAAGATGAAACCATTTAAATCTTCAGTAATACTTACATTTTAACACTCCAGAAATGAAAATCCATTTTTTTTTCTGCATTCCTAGAAATGTTTCAGCAACATTATTTCTTAGATCCAGACAGGAGAGTTTATGTGGTGCCATGGAAGATTTTCTCTGCAATCCCTGTTGCTCTCTGATGGATCTTAATAAATTAGGCCAAATGGTCCCATAGTTCTGCAGATTTTATCATTTCTTTGCAATGATCGTGGGTATTCAAAGTTGATTTTTTTCTTTTTTTTCAAGAGGAAGTGTTCCAGAGTTTGAGCAAGTTGGCATTTTTAATCCCAACGTCTTCATCTGGCAAACTAATCTTGATTTTTAAATGGCCTCTTCTCAAGTGCAGGGCTTTTTCTTCACAGGGAACGAAGCTGACTCTCCAAATTTATGTATTATGTATTTTTGTTAATTATGCTTAATTAATTACAGTTAATTATACACCTAATTATGCTTATTAGAGGATACATTTTTTTTTCCTTTGCAGGTGAAAGCAGAAGCCTCGTGGGATTCCACAGTCCACAACTGCATCCAGCTCAGCAAAGGAACAGCAGCAGATGAAAGAGTTTATCTCATTGTGAGAGCCACTGTCCAGCTCAGTCACCCTGCAGAAATGCAGTTAGTGTTACGCAAGCGCATTTGCGTTAACGTCTATGGCAGACAGGTACATCTCCTCTCCTCCTTTCCCTCTGCCCCACCTTTAGCACTGCTCCAAGAGGGGAAGGCTGCGTTGTTGTGCACTATGCTGCCGTCCTGCCTCTTATTTTCTTCTATCTGCCTTCATCTCTGCCTGAATGGAAGCTCCCTATCAATGCCGTGCATCAGGACTTTAAGCTGCCGAGTAATTTCCAGTGGTAGCTTTTATACTGTGGATGATAATGCAGCTTTTTTTTTTAAGGCTCAGTATGAGAGATTTGGTATTATTTGTATTGACTACAAAGTGCTTTATCCCCAGTCGTTGGAAAAAGAAGAAGGAGTTGACTTCTCGTGAGCTTGGAGTTTTGTGTTTTGCAAAAGCAGTGTGAAAAAGCTTGTGTGTTTCCTTGCTCCCATAGTGTGTTCACGCACTCCTGGTAACCATTTCTGTCTATGCATCAGATATTTAGAGATCCCAGAATGGCAGGGGTTGGAAGGGACCTCCGAAGATCATCGAGTCCAACCCCCCTGCCAGAGAGGGAAATAAATGAGCAGTAGCTGGAGCAGGGGTCCCCTGGTGGAATTTGTCAAAGTTAATCACTCTGGGTCTTCTCTGTTTTCCATTTGGCTTGTGCTCCTACAGCAACGTGCAGGTGAGAGCAGGATGTGTGACAAACAGCCAGCAGAAAGCTGTGGTTCTGTTTGCAGCATCGTGTCCTGCAAAAATATTTAATCCTTGAGAAAGATGGTGGGGAAGAGTTTGTTCAGCATCATCTCAGAATCCAGCTTCCCCTGGCAGTGATAATGGCAGAGCAGAAAGCCTGAATTGTTATTCTCTCTGCACATCTGTAGTTACAATCTGAAGCAGGAGCAGAAAAGGTGCAACTCTGTAGGCAACTCGGAACTGCTTTTAGTGCCAGGAATAGAAGAATTGGGCAAAAAACTTTTTCTCAGACAGGGAGCAGTGGGTTTTTTGCCATACAGAATGGACGTGTGTATTCAATAGATAATTTGAGCGTGCCAATAATTCCAATTGTTCTAAGCCTTCATCAATTCTCTTTTCTATGGCTTTAGTCGATGATGTTTTTTACTTTGATTTGACACGGAATCTTTGGCTTTCTTAGCAGGTTTCTAAAAATCCTCGTCAATAACCTTTCCCATCTCAGCAGCATCTTTGAATGACTCATCTCTGCATTAATTCAACAGTCCAGTTCTTAACCCTGCGAGGCGCCAAGTCAGCATAAACAATGACCATGCCCCTTAAATCATTCTTCATAACGATCTCTTTGGTCAAGAATTTAATGTCTCTGCTTGTCAATATTCAAGACAAGCCACCTAGGGCTCCATCAGGAAAAAAACACACAACCCCACACCTCTTGAACTAGCAAATGCTTTGTGTGCTGGTTGAGCGGTCACCTTGTGATGGAGGAAGTGAATTCTTCCTCTGTACTAAAATACAGACAAGCAAGTGATTTGTCTCTGAGTTAAAATCTTTGACTCTTAGTATTTATTAGCTAGTCTTTTGGGGTTTGGACTTCTTTCACTATAAGCTCTATTTCTTTCAGCTGTGTTTTCATTAAAGCAAGAAATATTTTTCCTTTTCTTTTTTTGCCTCCCTGCAGGGTTTTGCACAGACTTTCCTCCGAAGAATGTCTCACCGAAGTTCCATTCCTGGCTGTGGTATCACTTTTGAGATAGTCTCAAATATTCCAGAGGT
Organism: Chloroceryle aenea; assembly: GCA_013399075.1. NCBI lineage: Eukaryota > Metazoa > Chordata > Aves > Coraciiformes > Cerylidae > Chloroceryle > Chloroceryle aenea. The sequence continues at coordinate 31,826 of VWZY01010938.1, forward strand.
GAATAAGAAAGCTAAGTCTCTGAAATTGGCTACCTTTCTGATTTTCCCCTTATTTCGAGCATGCTCCTGCTGCTGCAAGCATGAACTATGGGTCTTATAAAAGATTAAGCATATTCCTTTACATGCTGTGACTTAGCAGCAACCTAACATCTTATCAGTGTCACTATGTATTTTGTTGAGTGAGCATCTATTTGCTCAGGTTTTAGAGGAGAACATTTTGAAGAGAGAGAAAAAAGGGGAGGGTGAAGATGGGTAGGTGAAGTGCCTATGGAGGGAGCATGAGAATAAGTAAAAAAAGAACAAAGTGCTTTTTTTCCAAGTAATGTCTTTATGTGACTCTTGATTCCTGAGCATCTTCATAGTTGATTCCTGAGCTGTTGCTAGTTAGATGCTAATCCTTTCCTTCCAAACAGATGCTCTATCAGAGCACTTGTAAAAACATTAACACATGAAGAGCCAGAAGTCTGATTGCTGCCTGACTCCCTCTTTTATGTTCTGCTGTATTTAGAGCTCTGTCTGGAAATGTTCCTCAATGTTCTTTTGGTTGGTTGGTTGGTTTGGTTTTTCTTGCAAATCACTTAAAATTGTGTTTTCCTCACAATGCCCTGAATATGTTTGAGAGCTTTATAATTACAAAATATCCGAAGGGATCCGAAGCCCTTTTCCTAATCAGGGGCAGTGTCTCACTGGAGAGTCTCCAAACACAAAAGCCCAAAGAGCAATGACCATGGTGACAGTGGTAGGAGCAGTTGGCATGGCATGAGTTCCTTTGATGTAATGAGGTTTATAGTTAGAAATCTCCAACAAGATGTCTGTATCTGCCTCTGAGTAACACTGAATCTGTCCTGCATGTTTAAAAACACTGATGTTTCAGGACTGATGTGGAAGATCTTTATTTTATTTTAAAAGGATAGAAGAGGCTGCCCAGGGAGGTTGTGGAGTCTCCTTCTCTGGAGAGATTCCAAACCCACCTGGATGTGATCCTGGGCAACCCGCTCCGGGTGAACCTCAGCCGTGAGGTTGGACGAGATGATCTCCAGAGGTCACCAGTCTGTGATTCAATCCTTTCTTTTCATCTTCCTAGGATGCTCAAGGAGCTGAAGAGCGGGAGGCCCTAGCCAGAATGGCAGCCAACGTTGAGGACACAGCTTCAGCTGACTCTGAAGCCTATATTGAGAAGTATTTGCGGAGCGTGCTGGCTGTGGAGAACATTCTCACCTTGGATCGTCTGCGCCAGGTCTGGTTTGGAGGGTAGAGCAGACAACAGAGGTTCTGCTTTCTGAGAGGAGCATGTGGCAATGCAAACGTTCTCCTAAGTGCACACGATGGCCAACAAACCAAACCCACCACTTCAGCACATACCTCAGCCTTACAAAGTGTGTGTGTGGCAAACGTCCAAAGCAGCAAATCTCTTTCCAGAGCTGTTCTCACTCAACTACCTGCAATATGGATGGAAGCTTTATGTTAAATGCATTATTATGGGATCCTTGGGTTGGTTCTAAGATGGGGCGTTGCTAATTCTGGTGCAGAGAAGTGGTTGTGTGGCATTAGCTTTTGCTTTCTAGCTTTTGCTTTCTGAAGCTTTGGGCTTTAGTGATAGTTCCTGAAGTTGCTAGTAGAATTCTTATCATTTTGCCCTTATTCTACCTTGAAGTAACCAAAGCTGTGCTGCCAATAAGACATCGATTGGGTTAATCTTAAGTCCTGTAACTTGATCTGTTTGCCAGGAAAAATACAGGAGAGAGAAACCTCTATTGAAAACTGTTCTTCTGGATATAAATTATGCAAGTGCAAAAGAAAGTTATGCAAAACAAGCTAGAGCATGTGCCTGCCCACTATAAATTGACGGTGAAGTGTGATGCACTCCAAGTACTGAAAGCCAGTTCCCTGTCATATATAATTAGTTTAAAGGATTAAAATAGAGGCTCAGCTAGGAAAAATAGCTACTCTTAGTCTTTGCATCTGTAACAGAAATCTCTGAGAATCAGAACTAGCTGTAAAATCCTATGCCTGCCAATCAGCCCTACACGAGATGTTAACATTTATTCACTCCTGCACTTGTAGCCTTGCTACGTGCAAGCTTTAGATGAAAGACTTCACAGGCAGGAACTTAGGTGATCCTGGTGTTTAGAAACATTTTTCTTATATAGACAAAACTATCCTGGGATGAGTGGAGGTTGGATTTTTGCAAAACAGGAGTATTTTCTTATTTTGCTTCCCTCTGATTGGCAGGAAGTTGCTGTGAAAGAGCAGCTGATGGGAAAAGGAAAACTCTACCGCAGGAGCCTGAGCTCTCCTAATGTGAATCGGGTGAGTATTCCATGCTGGCACCTGCAGCATCTTGAGGGCAGCAAGTCCAGTCTTTCAGCTGCAGGTCCCTGTGGCCACAGACATGAGTGGAGACATGATCTGCACGTGTCGGTGCTTCCATCACAGGCTGATCTGCTTGAAAGCTCCCCCAGAAATCCAGACTGCCTGAAAAAGTGGCCTTAAAAGAACTTCTGCATTTGGGGGTTGGACTCAGTGACCTTTAAAGGTGCCTTCCAACCCAAACCAGTCTATGATTTTTAGTTTTTCTGAACACTGGAGGTTTTTTCACTTAGCTCTCAAGTTGAAGACTTTTTATTGTTTCCTGCAGAAGATTTGAAAGGAAGTTACTGAAGTTAAACTTGGCAACAGCGTTGTGTGTAAGAAAGAGGAGATTTCTGTTGTCCCAAATCTGGACAGAAATCCTTTGACAGAACTGAGAAACTTGTCACACTCTGCCTCCCTGGAGAGATTCCAACTTTCATCTCTTGGATTTCAGTTCTGCATTAACTGCAAAATGGTTTCTTTTCACCCTTCCTTGTGTTTTTGTCAAGAGGTGTATTTCTCAGTTGGTTTAAGTTTTTGTTAAGAAATAATTCTGCTTGTCTTGACTATTTCAGCTTTCTGCAAGCCGCCAAGATTTAGCACCCCCCTATAACCTGAGCAGTTACCGGGTAAGTAGCTGAAGGTCTCCTGGGAAATCTTGTGTAGAAAAATGGTACCTACAGTGACTACCCTGGACCAGTTACAGAGGTGTAAGTGGGAAACATCCCTCTCTGACCTTCAGAGGGAAACCAGCAGTCTCAGGCTGCTGGTGGGTGATAATTCAGCCCATTACACTCCTCAGAAACAACAGTACAGATCAGAAGTATGTCTTTAAAAAGTAAAAGATTAAATTCCAGCTTGGTTTTCCAAATCCAAGATAAACTGAGGGGTCTTCTCCTCTGCCCAGCAAGCGTGTAGTCATTTTCAGAGGGAGAATCTCACGGTGACAAGGCATTTTAATGCATAATGCAGTTGCACAGAATAATAGAATTTTGATGTAGTGCTCTGGTATTGGTGACTAAATCTGCTCCATCTGATCCATCTAGAGAATGCTAAAATATGGGAAGGGGATAAAGTGCTTATAGCAACTTCTATTTGGAGAGAACGGTGGGATGTTTCAATCTTGTATGTTTTTAAAGTAAAAGTTAAAGGCCAGAGTTCTTAATGGTTTCTGTTTTTCTCCTCCCTTCCCCTCAATGATTTCTCTCATTGCATGTTTCAGAGTCTAAAGGTCGCAGCAGAGGTAATGCATTAGGTCCACCTAATGAGTGGGATAATAATTTTATCTCACTATAAAGTTTATTTTGCTCACTTTGGCGCATTTTACTTCCTGCTTTGAAGGTGCTGCTCGTGGTGTCTCATTCTCGTAGCACACAGCAAATGAGTTCTTCCATTGAATAGCCTGTCATCAGTGCAGAGTCCAAATGAGAGAAGTTTCTTCTTCTTGGGTGCATCTTATGGTTTGTTACAGAGCTGTAGCTATTTAATGCCATTTCTCACAGTTCTTTGGACAGGGTGATTTCAGAAATGGCTCTATCCCAGCTAAAAAAAAATAAATAAAAATACATAGACATGAAAGCAAGAAAATATATGCTAGTTGTCTCCATTAGCCTGGAAATACTGAGAGTTTCTCCCAAATCTTTCTCAGGCTTTATTGCTTCAGCTAGTTGAGTGATAACAACTCTTGATTTCTAGGAGAGAATGAGTTTAAGTTAATACTGGGTCAATGGAAAACATGTTTATCCTTAGCTTCACTTGAATGCTATGGCTGGAATGACTGCGTGTCCCCTGACCTGTACCAAGCTTTGGTTCATTAATAGTGGTTTGCATGGGGTGTCACAGCTCTTGGATGTGGTGGAGAGGCAGCTGCTGCTGAATGCGCCGTGGGGCTGGGATTGTGCCACTTACCCCCTCGCTCGCCAGCGTGCTTCCTTTCAGGGCACTTGCTGCTCAGGATGTGAAGGGTGCAGACTCCCCTCGTAGATATTTCTGGTTTCAATCTGGCTCAGTTTCCAGAGGGAGGTGAATGGAAGCTTTTGTAATTCACAGTGAGATGTTGTTGAAGTTCACCAGTGTTCCTCCAGCACGCAGACATCGGGAAGCGCACTGGTGGGATCAGTCCTGTCTGCTGGATTGTGGGCTGCCCTGGGTGACCCTGCTCTGGCAGGGGGGTTGGACTTGGTGGTCTTCAGAGGTCCCTTCCAACCCCACCGTTCTATGATTCTATGGTACTTTAGCCTAAAGGATCTGAGAAGGCCTTGATAGGCAGAGTTTCAGCTAAGTTAGGTGTCTTTACCACTTCCAGAGCAATTTAGTGTTAAGGAAGTCTTCTCCAACAGGCATACATCCCTATTTTACCATTAATTTGGTTTTGTTTACAACTGACTTACTTGTTTACAACTGGTTTATTGTATTATTATTCCTGGCATTACTACTGTCCTGGCATTCTTTAGCTTTGTGGAAAGGGCTCTGGAGTCTCATTCCTCTGTGTAAAGCACCATTCATACTGGTAAAGTTATCAGTGTGGATTCTGCTTCATTCTTCAGTGCTATGAAGAGGCAGGACTCATATTCACTTAAGAATATTAAGTTAGATAAGGAGTAAAGAAGCTGTTGGTGCAACTAAAACGGTTGGACTCGATCTCAAAGGTCTTTTTCCAACCTAAATGATTTTGTGATACTATGAAAACTAGGGGATCAGAACTTTCCAGAATCAGGGCCCATATTCATCTTGCAGCCAAAGCTGAATCATGTTACTACAAAGGTGGATGAAGAGCTCCATGAAGAGCTAGAAAAGCCCTTCTCCAGAACTGGAGCAGAGCTGTGGGTTTGGCACATTTTGAAGCAAAAATCAATATCCCTGTGCGCTGACATCACAGAGAGCTTCTGAAGAGCAGGGTGACTCTCATGCTGAGATATGCATCCATGTGAAGTATTTAAGTCACCATTGGGATTTTATTTTTTAATAACTCATAAGATTCAGCTACCTAACTGGCTGAGAAGGCGAGGAGATGCCTTCTGAATTTGCTCCAGAAGAGTCTTGNGTTGAGACCATACCTCAAGTGCTGTGTCCAGTTTTATTTTCTTTCTCGACCACAGGTCGAGAAAGTCATTGAGGTGCTGGAGCNTGGATATTTCATATTAGGTTAACAGGACTGCATTTGGTCTCACCTCTAAGTTATATCTGCTTGCTTAAATGAGAAAAAAAACCACATTTTTTTCTCCTCTTATCACTACAGATATGATTACGGGAGAGCGAGATGAGTTTTATTGCATCTTGCACACCAGCACATGTCAGGTGATGCAGGAGTATCGAGTCTCTTAGTGGTGATAGAAGCTAGAGAGATGGATTTTTACATTTCAGGGTGCTTACATTGGAGTTTAAAAATTCAGTTGACTTGAACATGGCAAGTGCAGGGCAGCCAGGGGATCAGGCCCAGCCAGCATGGGTTCATTCATGAAGGGCAGATCCTGTTTGGCCAACCTGATCTCCTGCTGTGATTAGGTGACCAGTAGATGGGGGAAAAGCTGTGGCTGTTGTCTACCTGGACTAGAGTAAAGCATTTGACACAGTCCCCCCAGCATTCTGCTGGAGAAGCTGGCAGCTCATGGCTTAGACAAGTGGACTCTTCACTGGCTTAAAAACTGTCTGGATGGCTGAGCCCTGAGTGTTGTGCTAAATGGAGTTAAATCCAGTTGGTGACCAGTCACAAGTGGTGTTCCCCAGAGCTCAGTGCTGGGGCCAGTCCTGTTTAATACCTTTATCAATGATTTGGATGAGGAGATCAAGTGCACCCTCAGCAAATTTGCAGACAACATGAAATTAAGTAGGAGTGTTGATCTGCTTGAGGCTCTGCAGGGAGGTCTGGACAGCTTGGGTCAGCAGGCTGAGGTCAGTTGTATGGAGTTTAACAAGGCCAAGTGCTGTGTCCTGCACTTGGGTCACAACAACCTCAGGCAATGCTCTAAGCTGGGAGAGGAGTGGCTGGAAAGTGCCTGGCAAAAAAGGACTTGGGGTGCTAGTGACACCTGGCTGAATATGAGCCAGCAGTGGAGCCCAGGTTGCCAAGAAGGCCAGCAGCATCCTGGCCTGGATCAGAAACAGTGTGACCAGCAGCAGCAGGGAAGCAATCATGCACTGTTGAGACCATACCTCAAGTGCTGTGTCCAGTTTTATTTTCTTTCTCGACCACAGGTCGAGAAAGTCATTGAGGTGCTGGAGCAGGTCCAGAGAAAGGCAACAAAGCTAGTGAGGAGATTGGAGAACATGCCTTATGAGGAGAGGCTAAAGGACCTGGGATTGTTTAGCCTGAAAAAGAGGAAGCTGAGAAGAGACCTTATTGCCTTCTACAGCTACCTGAAAGGAAGTTGTAGTGAGGCCAGTGTTGGCCTCTTCCCTCTAGTAACTAACAACAGGACACAAGGAAAAGGCCACAGGTTGCACCAGGGGAAGTGCAGTTTAGATATCAGGAAGAATTTCTTTACTGAAAGAGTAGTTAAGCATTGGAACAGGCTGCTCAGGGGACTTGAGGAGTCACCATCACTGGAGGGGTTCAAAAAACATGAAGATGAGGTGCTCTGGGACATGGTCTAGTGGTCATGGAGGCATTGGGTAGAAGGTTGGACTTGGTGATCTTGGAGGTCTTTTCCAGCATTAACAATTCCATGATGATTCTGTGAACTGGATGAATCAGATGCACAAAGAACAGAAGGCACCTCTGACTTGTCTTCTTCAGATTGCAATCACATACTGATAACAAATTTCACGAGTTGTTCTTAAAATACCTTCACACAATAGCCATTCAGTCTTTGACAGTCATCCTTCCTTTCCCAGGGGTCCAGGAGCTGGTAGCTCTAAAGCCTTGTATCCAAAAGCCAAGTGAGACAAGATTGTGCCACTTAACCTTCAGGTTTTACTGAGAACCAAAGGTTTTATTCACCAAATTGGTACCATGTAGATCAATGTGAATGATCTTGAAGCTCATGAGAACCAAGTGCCTTTTGTCCCAGCTGTGTGCTCCTTGAAGTGCTACATGGTCACCTTTTCCTAAGCCTTTTCTGAACTGCAAACATAATAAACACCAAGAACTATTCATTTCTCTTACCCAGTGGCAGCATTTTAATGGTCTGTCAACTTCAAGAAAAGAATTGTTGCCAGGTAAAGCTCACGGATGACTTAGGTAGTGGTCACCCATATTTGCTCTGAAGATTTTGTGCATGTCAGTGCTGACCTGAAATAAATTCCCATGTGTTTTTCATGGGGGATGTCTGAAAGAAGGGAAGGCAGAGGAGAAGAAGGAGAAGTTTTTAGAGAAATAAACCACTTCATAAACAGCTCAGTATCAAAATACATCAAGGGACATGCATTCTTCTGGTGGCTATTTTTGATTTGTTAAATTAAGTCACTTGACCTCTGTTTGGTCACTTGGCAGAGACCAAACATATTCATGAAATGATGGCTCCTCTGGGCAAATGATTTACAGGCTTCCTTCCTTTCTCTCACCACCCTTCTTGATAGAAGAAAGATTCACAGCACTTAAATAATGCCAGTTGCTTAGACTTAAACTTTGAAGTGTTTCAGTTAGCGAATGCACAAGGCAATCATGTGAGAGTGCTATAAAACATGCAGATGTGAAACGTGGGAACTTCATCAAGTTAATATGGTTAATAATTCTTACTTTTTTTTTTTACTTTTTTCTTTTTGTGAGATTGAGATGGGGTTATCTTTCAATCCAGTTTAGCACCATCAATCATTCATGAACTGCCTTTCGCCTCTGCAGATTCTTCGCACAACAGTTGACCCTTTTAGTTGTCTGCACTAATTTCTTCTGCAAATGTTTTTCTGCTGTTGCCCTGATTTACGTAATTTTCAATGGGTTGCTGTCATCTCGGAGTTGAGGCTCACATTACACCTAACAAACCTGACCTTCAGTCTAAAACGATGGATTTTCTTCTCTCTCCAAAGCCAGTGTCATTTACAAACCCAACCTGCCTCAAGTATACAGCCAGACAAACCCTTTTCTCAAGTGCACTTCCCCATTCTCAGCACCTGCAATTTATTTAACCTGGAAAAATATTTAAAATCATGTAGAAAATTAACTCATCCAATTTCAAGGTTGAAGCAAAACTTCCTGAAGATCTTAAAAAAAAAAAGCTTTTAGAATCATAGAATTGTCAGGGTTGGAAGGGACCTTGAACATCATTTAGTTCCAACCNTAAGGAAGAAGTCACTGAACATCACCATTCTTCCTGTACAAGATGAATATTCTGAAAGTGGTTCGCTCTGTTTCTTACCTATTCCAATTGTTTTCAGTCTTCCCCAAACAGGTCTAGAAAGCCAAGACACTTGTCTGAAATCATTTGTGTTGGAGCAGTCAGTGAAGGGCCCTTCTGGCTCAAGAAATCAGGATCCAGAAAATGATTGAGTTGATCACATTGAGTTGAAGTTGTAGTAAGCTACAAAACTTTGTGATAGTCTTTCTGTCTCTTAGGTCTCTCTGGTCTCCAGAAGCACTTGGACTTGGCCTACAGATAATTACTGAGATACATCACCTTTATCCATTTGTCTTTAGTAAGTGGATCACTACTCTAAGATCCAAAAAGAACACTAATCCAGCTTTGTAATGGCCCCAAAACAGAACCCCCCAGATGTTTTGCACTCTTCCATAGCTTTTCTTAACCTAATGCCAGCATCTACTGGGCTGATAGCAGGTCAGACCAGAAGGAAGCAAAACCAAGCAGTGTTTCATATATTGTGATCACTTCCCACCAAATAAAAAATTCCATTTTTTTAACTCCTTCAGCACCACTGAGCCTGTGCATCCAAAAAAATACCAAATTAATTTCCCCATCTGGATAGAGTATGAACTCTTTTCTCATGTTTGGACTCTTCTCCTGCAAACCAACCCTTCAGGGAGAGACAGAGAAGGAGACTTCAGGAAACATTTCACCTCCCAAAGGGGAAAGGCAGTTTGAGCGTAGTCTGAACTCATTGACTGTTTCTTTGCTGGCTGCTGTTTCTTCAGTGCCCGCTGCAGCGTGTGAAATGATCAAAATGGCAGGAGAAGAAACTCTCTGAAGTGGTATTTTGAATGGATAAAAGCAGGGCAAGACTGCTTGTGGTAAGGTCAGCTGAAAGAAACCTGCACTAGTTGAAACCCAAGACTGCAAAAGCCTCAGTAAGACTGTCTGGGGAGTGGAATAGGAAAGACTGTTGCATCGAAGCATTTTGTGGAAAGAATTTTCCAGATGCGGGCGAGACTTTTTGATGTCTGTAAGACGTAAGTGAGTTGCAGGTCAAAGATAATGCTTAAGTTGGGGGCTTAAAGTATGGGTAGAACAGCTCTGTCATCCATGCTGATAGAGCAGGAGGCTTTCAAGAAGGGCTTAAACACCAAAGACAAGACTAAACAAAGCACTGGTATTTCTGCTGGTCCCAGCCTGGGTTATATCAGTGTTGACATCCAGGATGGCTGCCTCCAGTGAACTCAGACAGCCATTAGTCTTTAGGTTTCCCAAATGTTGCTTCCCAGAAGCAGTGCCTGGTGTCTCTACATCTAATAATACAGTTGTTAGCCAGAGGAGGTCTGAAAATGGGTGCTGCTCTGCAAAAGTGCCAGTTACTTGCTATTCAAGGCAGGAGAGCTTCTAAGGGACTCACTTATAGATCCATATGGAAATGATTTTTGCTCTGGGCTACTCAGTGTGACCTTCAACCCACTGTAGAAATCTATTCTTCTTATCCTGGCTTATTTATTATTTGGGAAGCATTCATGACTTCAAGTTACAGGTAAGATTAGTTTAGCCACGTCATTTTTCTCTTCAAGGTTGGATTGTTTCCTGGCATCCAACGGCGTGAAGCTTCTTGAAAAGGCACATTTCCTACCTCTTCCTCTAGGAAAAATACATGAAACGTGTGGTCTGGGATGTAGCAGGTCTATCCATCCCTTGTGACTCCATCCTAGAGTGCTCACTGCACCATCTCATTGTGAAAGTAGTTATCTTTCTGCTATGTCCTTTAAAAGACCAAGCAAAATTCAGACAGATACAGTCTAATCCAGACAGATATTGTCCCAACCACAGGGTAACTCTTCTCCAAAGTGGAATCAGACTTCAGTGTGTATCACTTTGGCTGCACCATCCTGTCTTTGTAACCTTTGCTTTCTGGAAAGGTGAAACTTTGCAAGCTTGTAGTCCTGAGGGCATTTTGCTGCTTGAAGAGGACAACACTGTTCCACAAGTCATTGAGAGTTCTTGCAGCATTTCTTTTGACCCATAAACTCTTAAATGGATATTGAATTGCCTTCGGGTGCCCTATAAATTAAGGCAATTAGCACCTTTAGAACCTACTCTTTAGCAGCAGAAAGGAACCACTTTGACAGGCACTGCCAATGAGCATCTCTCAGAGGTTTGCAGGACAACCACATGGATTTCACACCTACTTTCCAGCTCTGCACACCCGAGGTGGTGCTCCATTTGGTGACACACTTGAAATTTTCAGCAGACACCCCCAGGCCTATCACTTAATGTGAGAATTGCAGACAAATGTACAAATGATTTTATTTATCAAGATGGTAAGAGTTAGGAAAAAAACAGTTTGGCCACAGATTCTTGAGACTTGTGCTCTGGTGTGAAATATGAACTTGGAGATCTGTTAGCCAAGAGACTTTGTCACTGAGACAGTTTCTGACCCATAAGGTCGAGGTGAAACGCTCAAGACCACAGTGGACCTTTGGAGAGAAATCACACCCTACGTGCAGAATGGTGTGGACCTCCCTGGGAATCCAACTAGAGAGCCCTGGGACCTTGAGGAAGCAGATGTCCCACCACTTTGTCAGTCAGTGTTTCATCTTCACTCATCTTCATCTTCACTCATCTTCCACTTCATCTTCACTCATCTTCCACTTCATCATCACTGGCAAAGCTCTTACCCAGCTTTCTTTCTTGGCTCCTGGTATCCACAGCTTGTTGTCGTGTGTTCCATCCTTTCTTTTCTTCTTGTTTAAAAAAAAAAATTGCAGTACCATAGCTGGTTCCTCATCCACTGAGGTCCTATTTGTCTTCTTCAGAGCTCTGCCTGTCCCCACCCCTTCTCTCTGACACTCCCTATATCCCAAGTTCACTTGTGACTTCGTTCTGAGCAGATACTCTAAATATTTTTTAGGCAGACAGGACTATTTTTTTTTTGTCACCTGGTGGTAACTTTTCACCTGGGTGTAACTTCTGAAACACAGCCACCCAATCAAGTGAACTAGTGGAGCTCTGAGGTCTATTGGTGGATTTTTTTCTGTGCCTTGATGCTGATGGGGGAGCAGAGGGTGCTTATCTTGGCAGGACTGGGTGTTTCAACTAAAAGTGGCTCTGGGGAAGGGTCTTTCCTCAGCTCTGTGCGTTCTGAACTTTGCAAAGGGGCTGTGCAGGCTGGCAGGGTGTGTAAGTATTGCTGTACTCCATGTTAACTTTGCAAAGTACAAACTTTATTTTCTTTTTTTTTTTTTTTCTTCCCTTAGGGTCGATGGGAGAGTCAGCAAGATGTATCCCAAGGTGCCACAAATTCCAGTAGAGGCATCAGTCCATCTCGTACCTCTCTGCCAGGCTCTGGGCAGCAAAACCACTCTCCTGATCCAGGTAAGGACTTGCCTAAAGCTCTCCTAAACCTGGGGTGAAGTTACCACAGCCTGTGAATGTGTCAGATGAAGCTGAGCTGCTTTCAGAGATGCAGAGGAATTTCTTCTTCCAGGGCAATGTCCTTGGAAGCTGCAGGGTCCCTGCATGTCCCCAGGGCTGGAGATCCCTCTCTGTGAAGAGTTAGTAGTCCTGGCTAAGCTATTCAGACTCCAGGCAACTCTTAACTGGCTTTTCTTTTAAATCTGATGCTACTTCTGCAAAGAGGTAAATGCCACAGGTTCAAAGTTGTTCAGAAGATGTTCAGTCTTTATCTCAATTTCTAAAGCCAAAAAGTTAGCTGGGCTCAGAACATGCTGTTAAATGAGCAAACCAGCAAAGGCAGTAAGGCTCTTAATGTTTAGAAAAGAAACAGCACTGGAATTGAGTGGATATTTTGGGGCTGATGTTCCTACATAGTAGTGGTGGTCTGAGTGTCTACTTAGGTTTTCTCAAGGGGGAGTAGCGTAGGAAAAATTGGCACTGTGAGTAAGGAGAGTTGAATGCCCCTAACGTTTTTTCTTCTTCTTAACTTGGATCTTCTCATCTTTCCTTGCTAGTAAGTTTCATAATTGTCAAATAAAATCGTGTGTTGTCTGGACATCCTTTTTCCATTATGCTGCTTGATATATTTTTTTCTTTCCTGCTTCTGCACGTTACGAAACGCTTTGTGTTTCCAGCTGCAAACAGCAAGTTTTTCCACGCCGTGCAATGGCAAAAAATTCCTGTCTGCTGGGGCCATAGATTAAGACCTGCCCAAATTCATGTACCCCTTGCAAAGGAGGAGCGACCGCTCAGTGCTTTTCCTTGGCTGATGCTTTGACTGCTGAAAGATGCTCTTGTGTCTTGTCATTTTATTATTTTAATTTTTAGGGCTTCTTTCCCACCCCATCAGCATATCCACTCTCTTTTTTTTTGGCTTTTTCCAACAGGTATTGGTAGCCTTGCAGCTTCCTATCTGAATCCTGTCAAGTCTTTTGTGCCTCAGATGCCAAAGCTGCTGAAATCTCTCTTTCCCGTTAGAGACGAGAAGAAGGGCAGGCAGAGCTCTCCTCTTGTGCCACAGGTAAGAAGTTAAATCCAGCAGGGCCAGATGCAGTACTTTTGGGGAGTGCCTTTAGACTTGCTGGCAAAATGTTGGTTTATATCTCAGTGCAGCACGACCCAAGCTTTTAGTCATAGTAAAGCCTTGCAATGCATTTCCCCTCCATCCTGTCCAGAGACAATGGAGCTGTTTAAACTTATTGATACACTCAGCCCACTTGGCTTTTTACTACCCCACCAGCCTGATTTATGGTAATACCCCTTGCAGCAACAATAGTAAAATTTATGACGTGCACTTAGTGTTGTTTGTGTACTGCCAAGTGGAAAATGTAATTCTATTTTTAATCCGTTATTTCCTATACCCATTGCCTCCCACCCCTCGCTCCAGCTCGTGTCACCTTTTACCATCTTCTACTGGTGTCCTTTGGGCAGTTGCTTTTGCTTTTTCTCTTATCTGTTCCACATATCAGAGAAGAGTTCAATTTTCTTTTTTTAGTTGTTTTTTTGGGAGGGTGGGGGGAGATGCTGTGCTGCAAAACTGCACCTGCTCCAGATGTGGCTTCTCTGCTCTGAGCAGCAGCAAATGTATGGTCAAGCAGACTGGAAAAAGCTACTGTCTTGTAGAGAAAACAGAGGAAATACCAAATGCCATTATAAATAATGTCCTCCTTTATTTGAGAGGCTGTAGTTTATTTATAAAGGAATAGACCTCCATAGGGTAAGCCTGGAAGATGTAGGAAGGTAAATCTGGAGCCAGATAAAGTCCATTCTGTCTGTGCTTTGTCCACCTAACCCCACTGTTGTCCTGCTCACTTGTCTGGAGTGAGTTCTGGAAGCACATTACCTGTTCACTTAGACCTTTCCTCACCTCTTGATGTGCAGAGAAGTGTTTTAAAGGGCATCTCTCTCAAAAAAAACCCAACAAATCAAGAATCAAAACAAACCCTAAACTCTCCAAGTAACTATTTGTTTTCTGGTTGAATCCAGACAGTCTATTGTGTTGTTTGCCACAACTAAAGTCACTGTTAGAAGAATGTCCCAGGGCTACAGGATGTTGTTTTGTTGTAGAAGTGCAGTGAAATATTAAATACAGAAACAGAACAAAAATAACTGCATTGAACACTTAAATAAAAAGCAACTTATGACAGACAGCACAAATAAAAACAGGGCAGATGTGAAATCTTGTTAGCTTGGCCATGGTTCTATTGTCTACAAAGTGATGAGAAGAGAAATTTTACTCCCATAACTTATCCAATTTAATGCTTTACATGTTCTCGTTGCCTTTTGCCTTCGTGTTGAGACTGGAATCGTATAGACGTAGGCAGCTCTGGTATTTAGAGAATTAAAATGAAGACAGTGGCTTTCTCTAAAGGTATTTGGGTATCAAAAGATGCAAATAGGTGCTCTTTACAATTGCAGTGAGAGCCTTTCACCACTTCTTGAATTCTTAGTGAATGGATGAGAGCTGAGATTAGAAGCAGGGCCTAATTTCCTGCCTCTAGTCTAACCACCTGTTCCCACTCCTTCCCACTGCTCCAGAGATCAGACTTGCATGATTTGTGGTGAAGTCACTTTTTAAACCACAACAGCATCTATTTGAAGAGATTTTAATTTCTAGTATGGATTACTATGGAAACTCAGGTAGGCAGATCATGATCACAACAAGTTTTAATAGGAGGAAATATTTCTCCTTTCTTTAAAAAAAAAAAGTAAATAAAAGCTGATCTATTAAGAGGAATGTGGAGTCTCCTCTGGTGACTTTCAAGCCCTGTCTGGGTGCATTTCTGAGGGATCTGCTCTGGTTCTGTCCTGCTCTGGCAGGGGGGTTGGACTCCATGATCTCCAGAGGTCCCTTCCAACCCCATTCATTCTCTAATTCTATGAAATGAAAGCTTCCAATGATTTGCTACTTTGAGTTTCCTAATAGAAGAGTCTAATTGTATTTCAAACACACCTCGTTGGTTTGAGAGGGTTAAGAGATATTCTTGGCAGCTCTACCGGGGCTTCTTCACTTCGTTAGCAATCACAGGGCACAGAAAAGAAAGCAAAAACTGAAGGAGCTGCTGCAGAATAAGCAATGGCTTTGCCTGCATAGCACAGGAAAATAAATACCTGTGTTGTAGCGAGACCAGAAATGAAGATCACATCTCGTCGTCTTTCTCACTCGCTCCTTTCTTCTGGCCTCATGATGCACGCGTGGCCAGAAGAATTCAGAATGCAAAAGGCCATTTGCACCCTGGGCTGCATCAGAAGTGTGGCCAGCAGATCAAGAGAGATGATTCTGCCACTTTGCTCTGCTCTGGTGAGACCTCACCTGGAGTGCTGTGTCCAGCTCTGGAGCCCTCAGTAGAAGAGGGACATGGACCTGATGGAGCAGGTCCATGAAAATCATCAGGGGGCTGGAGCACCTCTGCTATGAGGACAGGCTGAGGGAGCTGGGGTTGTTCAGCCTGGAGAAGAGGAGGCTCTGAGGAGACCTAAGAGTGACCCCCTAATACCTGAAGGGGGCTGACAAGAAGGCAGGCAAGGGCCTGGAGTGACAGGACGAGGGGCAATGGTTTTCAGCTAGAGAAGAGTAGATTTGGATTGGATGTCAGAAGCAAGTTCTTTGCCATGATGGCTGTGGAGCACTGGAGCAGGTTGCCCAGGGAGGTTGTTGAGGCCCCATCCCTGGAGATATTCAAGGTGAAGCTCAACAAGGCTCTGAGCACCCTGCTCTGGTTGCAGATGTCCCTGCTCATGGCAGGGGGTTGAAGCAGATGGCCCTTAGAGGACCTTTCCAGCCCAAACCATTCTATGTTTGTTTGCATTTACGTGGTGATGGTGACAAATGTCCCCATACTCAGGGGACAACGGGGCTGCCGTGGGGGTCACTGGTTTGCAGCTGGCTTTAACAGCTCATCTCTAACCTGCCAGAGCAAGACAGCAAGCTGGTAATTCTTGCATAACTGTAGGAAACCACAACGTGGAGAGGACACAAAAAATGGATATTTCCGAGGCTTGGAGAATACAGAACAATGTGTCTTGGTTCTGTGGAAGAACAGAACTTCAGTGCACAGTGGCAGGGTCATAAATGGACGTGTGAGGTGAGAGGAGGTGGGAAAATACAAAAGTCTAAGGGGGAGGCAAAGCCATAAGGGTATTTCAGCAATAACTGCAAAGGAGTCTGACCCCTAACTGGGAATTGATGGACTTCCCTTGCTGTAAGCAATAAATTGGGAGAGCTAGGTTCACAGGTAGAAAAGACTCAGGGAATGCTTTCCAAAGCAAATGGAAAGATCTAAATCATCATTTCCTGGCTAAAAGCAAACAAGCAGATATATATTAACAGGTTTGTGAACATAAATACCAAACAGTTAAGTGGCTCAGTTTATTGCCTTCTCTTGTCTCATCAGGCGACTACAGTAAAAGAGAATTTCCAAACTTCTTCTCAAGCTCCCTTTTCAGTGCCTGTTACATTATTAATTACCAAATATTATTAAAACCCATTCTAGAAGCATGCTGGTGGCACCAGATGATCTCCAGAGGCCCCTTCCAACCCCACCATGCTGGGATTCTGTGAGAAGCAGGGTCTTCTGGCTAAATTGATGTTAGTGCTTTCGAGCATCATTTCCAAGGGAGCAGCACTTAACCTTTTTCTGAGTTTCCAACTCAAGTTCAGTTCCTTGTGACCAAGCAGCTCTCTGAGTGGACGTGTCACCTTATCTCGAATTCAAGAGGAAGTGGAAGATTAAATTCTGATTCCTCCTTCTGAAGCTAGTTGGGTTTTATTTTAGCAGCTTTTTATTTGAATCTCAGACCCTTGCCTAGACTGGCATCTACCCTTAAAGTGCATGGCCAGCAGGTGGAGGGAGGTTCTCCTGCCCCTCTGCTCTGCACTGGTGAGACCACAGCTGGAGTGTTGTGTCCAGTTCTGGGCTCCCCAGTTCAAGAGGGACAGGGAAAGACTGGAGAGAGTCCAGGGGAGGCTGTGAGGATGCTGAAGGGACTGGAGCATCTCTGTGCTGAGGAAAGGCTGAGAGCCCTGGGGCTGTTCAGCCTGGAGCAGAGCAGCCTGAGAGGGGAGCTGAGGAATGGTTCCAAATCTCTGCAGGGTGGGAGTCAAGGAGAAGGGGCCAGGCTCTTGTCAGTGCTGCCCAGGAATAGGATGAGGGGCAATGGTAGCAAAGGGTTCCACACAATGAAGTTCCACCTCACCATGAGGAGAAACTTCTCCAATGTGAGAGTGACAGAGCCTGGCCCAGGCTGCCCAGAGAGGCTGTGGAGTCTCCTGCTCTGGAGACTTTCCAGCCCCCCCTGGCTCTGTTCCTGTGTGGGCTGCCCTGGGTGACCCTGCTCTGGCAGGGGGGTTGGACTCCATGATCTCCAGAGCTCCCTTCCAACCCCATCCATTCTGTGATTCTATACATGGGGACTTACAAAAGTTACCTTGGGGAAATGGCCTTTCCTGGGGCTGTTTTTGTTTATAGCCAGCGGTTGCCTGAGCTTCCAAAATGCAGAGACATTCCAGCCAAGGTAACAAAATTGCTGTCTTTGACCTTCTGATACAAGTTTAGTAACTAATCTGGAGAATAATGAACCGCAATTAATGAAATCTGCTCTCGTATTCAAGTGTGTTTCTCAGACAGCACATAAAATAATTGAAAGAACTTCCTGCTCTCTAATTAGTTAGATTGAATTAATTTGGCATAATAGGATTCTTTATGTAACTAGCAGAACGGCTTCCGATGAAGCTGTTTATGTACCTAAAAGATTGGTTTCTGATGAAGCTGTTTATATACTTTTAAGTTAGAAAATGCCTATTTTCTCCATTTCCCAATGCCTTTCAATTAATTGCCAGTTGTTGGTAAGTTAAAAAAAAAGCCAAACCAAGAATTTAACCATTTTTTGATGGCTGGAACTGCTTGCTCTCTTCCTAGGCTCTTCTTGAAAACGCTTACTGCTGCAGTGTGCAAGATTTAAACCCTCACCAAACCTTATTGCTGATGAGGAAAAGTTGAAAATACTCGTGTAAAATATGCAGGTGGCTGGAGAATCATTTTCATCTCTCAGTGCTTAATTATATTATGTACATCCTCTCCAAGCTTGTCTTTTTTATTAACATGCTGAGGCTTTCGTAGTATGCGTCGAGCAGAATTACTGTTCTTTACTCTCTGACCCTGCTGCTCTCCAGGAACTGCCTGTGTAATTACATTTTAGGGCATCACTGGGGCTGACATTAAAGATGTACATGTTAAATTTCTGGGGTTTTGACATTACCAGGGCAGGGGCACGTTCCTCTGGCTTTTAGTACGTGGGTTTTGGTCACCTTCGTACTCGAGAACCTTGTTGGATGCTCAGATGTCTTTTTGGTAGCACGGGGCTTAGATGAGACTTTTTGAGTCGTAGCTGTCTTTAAAAAATAAACAAAACCACCCCCCCCAAGACCCAATTCTTTGCATTTCCATGTGCTAATGTAATTTTTACTTTCTGGTATAGAAATGCAGACATATGCCACATGGAGAGGGCAGGTCTTTTTTTTTTTCCCCCCTCTTTTTCACCTTCTGATGCAGACGTAGTAATTAATCTTAAAAAAATAATGAAATGCAGCTAATGAAAAGCTATCTCAACAGACAAAAGCCTCTTTCTGGCAGTTCATTAAAAAATAACCATTTCATGGATGTGCATGGTGCCTGGTGTAATTGCTAGAACTGACATGCCTTAATCAAATGTAAATAATGTGGCCTTGGAGATCCTCCTTTAAAATCTCACAGGCTTTTTTTTTCAGAGCTTCAAATCAAGAATCGTTTGGCTGCTCTAATCGGCCTAGCTCAACAGATCCTCTGTGGCCAGCTGAGCTCCTCTTTGTCTACTCCTTGTGACTGAGTTGTTAGTGGGTTGATTTCTTTCTCCGTTCACTTTGTCATCCTCAGACCAATAGTTTTAATGCAAGCATTTAAAACTGGGGTTTAAAGTTCTTGGAGCAAATCACTGAAACTACGGGATGAACTAACGTGAAAATGGTTAAGAGCAAATCACTGAAATTCCTTTATGAGCTAACATGAAAATGGTTGTGATGAATTATCCTCTTCATCTGCCCAGACCTAGGAATGAAGTGATTTAACTGCAGAGAAAATGGTATGGTTAATTTTGCATAAAGTATATTTAGAAATGTGTGTGTTAGAAATGTGGAAATGCGGAATTCAAAAGTATTATTCCAAGCTGAAATGTTCCAGATATGAAAGGTGGAATAAGAGGAGTTTGGTTGGATTAATATTTAAGTGCAGAGTGTCTTTAGAGAAGAAAACAAACACAGAAAACCCCCCCACCACCAAAACTGGTACTGTGTTTCAGATCTCCTTTTGGAGGCAATCTTACATTTGGATGATGAAGGATTTTAGAAAGATTTTAAAATTGGAGGAGTGTTGTTGGGGGAACCTTTTTAAAAGGGGGGATCTATTAAAATGGTTTTGGATTCAACTTTTTTAGCCACGTACTAGGGGCTTCAGAATTCTTACTGCATTGCTGCGTATGGATCTTGGGAGAGGAGTTTATCCCAAGTGCTCAAAACTGATTTAAATCTACATTTAATGAAGCAACTGCTAGGCCCTGCTGCAGGAGTTTCCAACTGGTGCTTTTAAATGGGGATGTGAACATAATACCACTGGGGGGACAGTCCTCCAGAGATGGATAGGGTTGGAAGGGACCTCTGGAGATCCAGAGTCCAACCTCCCTGCCAGAGCAGGGGCACCCAGGGCAGCCCACACAGGAACAGAGCCAGGGGGGGCTAGAAAGTCTCTAGAGGAGACTCTACAACCTGTGTCTCATGAGGACATCCAACATTTTCTAGCCATTATTTTCTGTCCAAGAGCTGTGAATGCACAGAGATGAGTCATGGCTCATTCCCGAGCTCAGTCATTCCTGTCTGCGGATGGCAAAGCATAGACAAGAGCAATGGAAGTTTTCTGACGATGCCCTTCCAGGATTGCATCAGCTATAACCTTGGCTAGACCATTTCTGGAGCTCAGAGGATAATTCTGGCACAGGCTGGCCTGGTCCCTTCTGTGAACATGCTCTTTGCACGCTGGGCATTAACACGGAAGGATTTCCAGCCGGTGAGGTGAAGTCAAAAGGCTTTGTACTGAAGCCAGCAGTCACCATCGTTGGAGGCATTTTACAGAATCTTTAATGACCTAGAAATACCAAATGTGTTTTTTTCTGAGCTCACTGAAGAGCATGTCATGATACATCTGTAATATAAGGTATGAGAAGGAATTTATTTAGGACTCCTTTCGGTGCCTGTCAGGAGGGTGAGATGTACATTTGCTCCTCCTGTTGGAGCTCACTGACCTACTCCAGATTACACCAGTCTCTAGTAACTACACAGCTTTGGGTCACCTCAGCTTAAGTGCAAACTGACCTTCCATCTGACCAGAAAAGCCATGCTCTTAGAAATCCTTCCAAGCTCACTGCACAGAGTAGCAGCTCTCAAGAAAAAGACATTTTTTTTTTGTTCTACAAAGATTCAAAGATGCTTTAAAGTGACTTGCTTTCATGTTCTCTCTTAACTCCCTGTTTTGTCAGCTTGGCTGAAGAATTGGTGCCAAAAATGATCACTGTAGAAGGGTCATGTTTTGCCATCGGGTAAATATATCTATGTTGAGTTGAGCAGTCACTAGCTACAAACATTCAATGACAAAATCTGGCTCTTGATTAGGAAATCCTTCTTCATCCAGTAAATATCTTCACAAATATCTTCACAAAGGATGGGGTTTTCAACCCTCCCCCTCCTCGAGTAACTTGTCTGCATTTCCTAACCAAGATTTGTTGCTGTACCCTTGCTACCCCAGCGAGGGTGTTTCTGCCCATCTGTTTCTTGTCAGCACTGAAGTTGGGCAACTGCCACTTCTCATAATTGCCTTTTTTTCTTTTCCTCCTTCGTGTTTTTCTAAACATCACTTGGCAAAGTGATTGTCGTTTGGAGATTTGTCATCCTTTCAGGAGGAGAACTTGATGAGGAATGATGAAAGTGTAACTGTTTTCTTTCTTTTGGCTATTTGATATCAACTGGTTTTTTTAGCTTTCGTGGATTTAGAAGCTGTAAGACTGAAGGGTTTTGAGAGATAAAAAACCCAAACAAACACTTTCATCTGTCCATTTGTCTTAAAGGGAGAGCAGGGAATAAAAGAAACAGAGAAATACCTTTAAATACTTTTCCTTATTCCAATTCTGAGTGCTTATCTCTGGAGAATAATGCCAGACCTTGGAGCACTTCCCAGAGGTGGCACATGTACTGGGAGAAAGTGGGGCAAAAAGATCAGGACGTGTTTTGGTGCCAGTGTGAGAGCCTGGAGCTGGCTTTAGCTCCTGCCACAAAGTCTGCTGGCAAAGGCTGCTTCCCCTGCTAGAGCAGATGACACACAGTAGTGATGGAGGCAACAAGGATGAGGTTTTTTCCCTTTGTCCAACCTTTCCAACATGCCAAACTCAGTGCTTTTAGGTATTTAACTGGGATGATTTGGATTCAAAAGCCTTGGCCTTCTCACTGAGGTTCAGCTGTGCCTCTACAAAAGGTTTGAAGTGCTCTAACACCTTGTGACTGCAGCTATTTGATTTGATTTTCATTAAAAGATGTTATTTAATAGCTTGGCTTTGTACTCCCAAGATGGACCAACCCATGGCATAGAGCTGGTCGAAGAGGAGTGAATAAGTGTTCTGCCAAGTACCCTGCTCTCTTTAACACAATCAGCTTCTATTAAACCTAGAATTTCTCATGAGCAAGTTAATTCCTCTTCTCTCTAGTCTTTGTTACAGTGAAGCACGTGGTTGTTGTGACAACCAAGTTATCCTTGCGTGTCCAAGTTAATACCTGGGATGAGTCGGAGTAGTCGTGTCCCTTCTTGCTCTAAGCTGTCTCAGGAGTCTGTCACAAGTCAGTGCTACAGTTGTTTTCAGGTTAATTCTTTTGCCATTGGGAATTGCCACTTTCTTCCAAAGGAAGATGAAGTTCTAGAGAAGGAGGTGTCTGAAAACAGACCTTACTGCAGCCTTCCTGTACCTGAATGGGGCCTACAGGAAAGCTGGAGAGGGAGTTTTTATAAGGGCATTTGGTGACAGGACAAGGGGCAATGGCTTTAAACTAGAGCAGGGCAGATTTAGAGTAGATGTTAGGAACAAGTTCATTACTATGAGGGTGGTGAGACCCTGGCACAGGTTGCCTAGGGAAGCTGTGGAAGCTTCATCCCTGGAAATGTTTAAGACAAGGCTGGATGTGGCTCTGAGCAACCTGGTCTAGTGGAGGTGTCCCTGCCCATGGCAGGGGGGTTGGACTAGATGAGCTTTAAGTTCCATTCCAACTGAATCCATTCTGTGGCTCTATGAAAAGCAGATCATGAAGCCTAAAGCTGAATTTAATTTTAAGCTTCATTGCTTTGTTCTGATTGGGGTCACCATCTGCTTCCTGGAGCCCCGGATCTCAAAATGCTAATACCTTGTGCACTCAGAATAGAGCCACTTTCCTCTGAACCCAACTTCAGTGTTTTACTTTCAGTTAGGAGGCTGGAGCGTGGGGAAGGGGCTGGAGCACAAGGGGGGTGAGGAGCAGCTGAGGGCCCTGGGCTTGTGGAGCCTGGAGAAAAAGAGGACATGTTCCTCATGTTGGCCCTGAGGAGCAATTTTTTGTTGGAACACAGAAGTGGTACTTCTGGCTCAGGACCAGTATGTTGGGATTAGCAACCAGCACATGTAGTGG
>VWZY01010938.1:72556-89733 GCA_013399075.1 Chloroceryle aenea
GAGTGGGTGGTGGCTACAGCAAGGATCGGGTCAAGAGGTGATTTGGGGGGCGGAGGGGAGGAGAATATACATTCCAGTGTGTGTGTGTGCGCGCGCTAGTGCTCGTGTCAAACGAAAGAACGACGGACTGTGAACACACGACTCTAGGATACCATCTTTACCTCCTGAGGTAGGCAGAACACCTACAGCAGATGAGACACGGGGGCTGTTTTCGCCGGGGCACGCGGCGGGAGAAGCGAAGAGGCGAGCGGAAGATGCTGCCGGAGGGAGGGACACGGTAAGAACCACAGGTGACCGCCAGCCGCCCACCGCACGGGGGGCTACCACCACAGCCACGCTCGCTCGCTCTTCCTGGAGATGCAAGGGGGTATGACACCCCCATCCCCACCCCGAGTCGACGTCAACAGCGGAACAAAATCAAGATGCACAGGATTTTGGAATGAGAAACACGACTCTGGGGTTCTGTTTGCCGGGGAGGGTGGTGGTTTTGTTTTTGGTGTGCCTCAGATACTGTTCCGCTGTCTGGTCACTTCTAGGTTTGCAACACTCACTACAAGATGAATCTTTTTTCAGTTCCAGCCACTGGTATTGACAATCTCTTGGTTTCGAAGAGTAACAGAAGAAAAAGAAGATCCCTGTTACCGAAAGGCATCTCTAGAGCAGGGCGACGGCACGCCGCCGAGCGCTCTGGGGTATCGCGGGCTCCCCAAACACTTCCTTTTCATTAGTACCCCAGCAACAGATTCCCATTTGATCACTGCTTATATCAACACCCATCAACATCCTACAAGCTCGTTTTCTGTTCTCTGCAAGAGAGATGTCCTTCCAGCTTCTCCTGCCAGCAGTAATTTCCTAGGCTTTCCCGACTCGTACGTTATTAAGTTGTCAGAGTGAAAACAACATTTTGCTACTAATGAAAAATAAAACATCTACATATGGATTGCTTTCATTTTCTGAGTCCTTAAGTGGTGCTAATACATCTTAATAGGGTTCTGTTATTTCCTTTTACTACAGTCAGAAGAAATTCTCCTTGAATGCCATTTTTTTTAAGCTAGCATTGATATCTATCTTTTATTTTCTTTTTTTGCCTTTTAAACCCAGGTAAAATTCTACAAAATTATAACCACCTGCCAACAGTTCCAAGTATTTGGAGAGAATGTTTAGCAGGTGCTACTATTCTAAGCCTAAAACTAAGAACAGAGGAAGAAACTGCTTCTGTGATTCCAAGAAGAGGGGATTAAATACACGAATTGGCTTCTCCTACCCAGAGCCTCAGCCCGCACGGCGCGAGTTTAATGCACGAAGCTCTTTCAGCTGCAATCCCAGAGGCAGTTTCCTCCTGACTTCTATCCAAGCTTCATCCCCCCCCTCTTTAGCGTCCACCCCGAAGTGGAGATTGCAAAGGTTTGGCTGAGAAATGAGATAATCCTTAAGAAGATCCCCAGCAGCGGATCGCGGACCGAGCTGGGCGGCACGAGGAAGGAGCAGAGGTTTCTTTCCGGCCGGATTTCCGCGGGGCTCCGGCCTCTCACCGGTCAACTGGGGGGACTGCGGGGAGGGCTCTTTTCTTAAGAGGGAAATGAGGTCTAATGCTATTCCTCCAGCTCACTCTGGAGTCCTGTTACTCACTTAGGCACTTTTTAAATTCACACAAAGAAAAAAAATAACAAAAAAGAAAGAAATAATAAAAAAAAACCTACTGCACATATTTCACACTTCCCAGGCTCTCGTCAGCCTTGGGAAGATCATAAAGACCCAAGAGGGAGACAGACCAAGGCGATTTGTCAAGAAAATAGTGCTCCCCATGGACACAACTGACTTTTATTTGTCACCCTTTGCTAGAACTGCTCCTGAAGTAAATCCAGTTGGAGTTTGTTACCAAAGAGACACGGCTGCTTGCCCAGTTTCAGCCAGCAGCAGCTCGCCGAGCGTTTGCACTGGGGTGGGAACACTGCCCATAGCCCTCGAGAAAATTCTGGCAGCAAACTAAGGAGGGTTGGCTGTTGATGAGATTCAGAAAGACGTGAACTCGCGGCGTGGGCCACGAGCAAGGAGGAAGGGTTTCTGCTTTTGAGTCTGTAGGGCAACGGGTGGTGAAATGGAAAAGCTGTCCCTCTCCAAAGAGCCAGCAGGGCTCCACAGCAACTAGAAACGAGTCACAAGCTTTGGTTCAGCACAAGTCTCAAAGGTGACACCTAAATTTATGCAGAAGCCAAAGAGGAAAAGTCAGTGGATGATGATACTGAAAGATGGGAAGCTCCAAAATTTGCTTTCGCTCTCATTTTGCATTTGGAGAAGTCATTTCAAGTTCTTCCAGTCACCTTCAAATCTAAATACTCTGGATGTATTTAAATACCTGGAGGGATTGAAAAGCTGTGGAGCTGTGGTGCTGAGGGCCAGGGGTCAGTGGCACCCTGGCAGCGCTGCGTTAATGGTTGCACTTGATGATCTAAAAGATCTCTTCCAACCAAACCAATTCTCTGATTCTGAAACAACTTAAAAAATTATCATAAAAAAGCTACTCTGGCTGCATACAAGTGATCCTAAACCCTGTGTGAATGAAGTGACAAAAAGAACCAGTACCACCTCCTTCGGTAAAGCCACTCAAAATCCAGACATCCTGCCCCAAACCCTCACCTTAAAGAAAAGCAGGTGACAGGCTGCTACCCAGCAAAACCTGCTGCACCAGTGAAGACAGCTGCCAACACCAAGCAAGACAGAAGAAAGACCAGGACAGGGTTGGATGGGTCCTTGAGCAACCTGGTCTAGCTGGAGGTGCCCCTGCCCATGGATCTGGATCACCTTTAAGGTCAAACCACTTTATGAGTCTATAAAAAGTTGCTACTCCTTTGCCCCTCTCTGTTAACCGTGGTGTCCAACACCTTATTTCACACAGAAGGTTGCAAGAGAAGAAGTTGCTGTAAATTGACTGGATTTATCAGCTTTTTCTTTTTCAGAATGGTCAGAGTAGACCATTTTCTTTCATATAGATACTACACCGTGGGCAGTATCTATTTGGACTTCAAGTAAGCAAAGGCAAAAAGGAAGGTGAACGCCTCTTGACTTGGATTACAGTAGCACTAAAGGAATTAAGAAATGTCTAGCTATAAATACACCGTTTGAAGGTTGTAAAGTGCCTGTAGAGGAGAAAGAGAAGGAGGAGAAACAAGAGGAGATGAAATTAAAACAGCACAAGTCACCGAGAAAGGGGAGGAAGGACACGGTGAGCAACAAGTGAGTCCTAACAGGGCTGGGAGAGGCAGCAAACAGCTCAAAGAACTAAAGAGAACAGATAAACCTGAGCACTGTAACTGTGTGCAAGAAACATCAAGTGAGTCTGTTTAGAAGCAAGGCCATATCTGAGCTGGACCTTTATTTCTGCAGGTACCTTCCTAGAACATTGCTGAGCACCTGCTGAAGTGCACAGCCCAGTACCAGTCTTCCCAGTCTGAGTGTTAATAATAATAATCATTAAAAAAGGATACTTCAGAGTTACTATTTCCCTGATTTGCTAAGCTAAGCATCAAAACTAAAATGAGGGAAGGGAGGAGGGCTGATAACTAAACCATGCTGGGAAAAAACCAGGTCTTTTGGCTAGTGGAAAGCTGCCAAGATTTCATAGGACTGAACCAAATCTAAGCTTTGGCAGTACACTGGATCACTTTTTATGAGGCTAGAAATAGTACACAGTCCTTATTTAGAGACCCTTAAGAGCAATGGGTGCAGGTCAGAGCACTGAGAAAACCACCAGTAAACCAGGTGAAATTGGGTTACCAGGGTGTGAAGGAGCTCGGATGGAAGATAAGTGAAATTAGCTCTGTGAGAAGAACCAAAGTGCAGGAAAATGATGTGTGACAAATTCGGTACCGACAAGAATCCACTGGAGGGGAACGAGAATGGCTCAGAGCAGTTGGAGGAGGTGTAGCTCAAAACCCATCTGGAATTCCTTCAAGATAAAATAGGCTCAGGGAAGAAAATGAGGAGACACCAGTTTGGCAAGAAGACTTTTGGTTGGGAATTAAGAGGAGAAAACACTTTAGCAAGATTTCTTCTAACTGGGAATTAAGAGGAGGCACCACTTTAGCAAGAAGACTTCTGTCTGGGAATTAAGAGGAGATCCCAGTTTAGCAAGAAGACTTCTTCTGGCTAAAGTATCTTCGGAAACACTCTGGCAACTGAGGAAAGTTATTTGTAAAACCCTGTTCGAGGCACTGCAGCTAAAGGAAATGGTCACAACTGATCAAATTTTACTCGCCTTGAATGATTTTCACATTGAATGTTCTTGGGCAATGGTAAAAATCACAGTGAGGTCCCCACAACAACTGGAATTCACGTACCCCAACCTCTCAGGCAAAGACCAGCAACAAAGAACCTAGGATTAGAAATTTAGACTGACCTGGGGTTTGTTTTCAGATAATAAACAGAAGTAACAGCCGAGCTGGAAAAGGCTGTTCTAGAGCTACTTGAGCTGCTCATCACTGAGTGTATCAAAGGATGGATCGAGGCATCAGTAGAATATCAGCTGAATCTGTACAAGAGTGGAGCAAATCTAAGTAATACAGCAGCCTAGAGAAACCACCTGCTACCAAAACGACGTTTGTTTGGTTCCCCTTATGGCCAAAGTCCAAAGTGTAAAAAGGTATTTATCAGGCGTCAGCGGAACTTCGCGTGGTTTAGGGACATAAGGCACAATACGTTGTCTGATGGCAAGTCCTGCTTTGTGAAGAAGTTCTTACTGCAGAGAACCCCTCTAGTACTCAGATCTCTATAAATGATTAAATACATGAACAGGTAATAATGGTATGAGATGAGTTGACCTCTTTGGAATCATAGTTTTGCAATTAAGGCCAGAAGGGACCAGTCTATCACCTACGGGGAGACCCTGAATATCAGATGAGCTCCCACAGTCCTGATGCAAACTCTCAGCTCTATCTACTGCACCCGAGGGGGTGAATGAACCATCCTGCTCTTCCAAATGAAAACAAAAATAAGAAAAATCTCCTAACTGAGGGTGTCTGCTCTTTCCATGTAACTCTTGATAAATTTTATCCAATGGATTTATGAACATAAACGGATTTTTCCACACACATTTACAAATACCTTCTAAACACCCATGGATACTTCATCAACTCCTGACCAGACACCTAATTTTCAAGCCTATTTCACTGAACTGAGTTACTTCAGGACTGCTTCATTCTTGCTCTGCTACAAACCCCAGCATTACTAAGTGAGTACTGTTGGAATCTAGGGGCAGATTCTCAACTGATGTCAACTCTGGTAAGTTCTATTCCTTCATCTCTAAGAGTTGTGGAGACATTGGAACAGACACCCCAGAGAGGTTGTGGAGTCTCCTGCTCTGGAGACTTTCAAGCCCTGTCTGGGTGCATTTCTGAGGGATCTGTTCTAGTTCTGTCCTGCTCTGGCAGGGGGGTTGCACTCAGTGAGCTTCAGAGGTCTCTTCTAACCCCATCCATTCTGTGATTTCAACAGTGTTTCTTTCCTCCATGGACCTGAAGAAAGAGGACTCTGAGTTGGAAGAGTTGCAGAATTAGCCTGTTACTGACCAACAAGAAGCTCTGTGCCAAGATGTAAATGTTCAGCTAAACTTACAGGCAACTACCTCTGCAACAAACAAAATGAAAGAGTGCCTCAAATTCCAGCAGCAGCTCCTAAAGGAACTTTGTAACGTTACAAGGTGTGCCATGAAGACCTGCTGGCATGAAGAAACACACGCTGGAGATCTCTGAGCATTTCACAAACTGCTTCAACTCTCTCATCAATAAAACATCCAAGATGTTTCCCCTTCTCAAGCAACAGTCGTGTATTTTGTGCACTACACCTGGTCTTTCCCAACACGTTGGACAACTTCTCTGCCGCTCTAAAGCCAACGTGGCTCCACCTAAACTCCACTCTATCCAACACACAGAAAGGTGAGATGCTCCCACTGATAGCTTCCACTCCAAAATCATATCAGACCTTTTGAACAGAAGAACAAGTGTGAAGCTGCCAAGGGGGAGTTTATGTCATTTTGGTCTTGAAAAGGTCTGCTCACTTGCCATAACTGGTCAGACCTGATGATCCTACAAGGTCTCTAGCAATCCTAATGACTCTATAATGCATAAATGAAATGGTTTGCACTCTGGTGTAGGATAAACTGGCCAGTGAGCTGCTATTCTGAGCTCCTGGCCCTGGTTAGCTCCTCGAGGATATTTTCAGTCCTGTCACTACAGTCCTGTCCAAGAGAGATAGCAGCAACTTTGTCAGCAGGCAGACTTAAAAAAAATATATATCCCAAGTCAAACGTGCACTGAGGAAAGGAATCTATGCTTAATATTTTTAGTGGAATATACTGGGTAAGAAATATTATTACTTTTACTCTCATTAGCTCCTCACCCTCCTTGCGTGATTTGATAGATGAACTCTGTAAGCAAAATGTATTTTTAAATCTCAAATGATGTAAAATGCATCTCAGACAGCTCAAGTCAAGCTCTTCATTATAAAAGTGGGTTATTTAAGCTACATACACCATCTTGCCATAACATGGAAGACTTTAATTAGTTAAGGAGAAGGAGTGGGGAGGCTGAATTGAGGCCAGTGAGAAGTCCAAGCTGAGGTCCAGAAATATCATCTCCCAGAAAAGAGGTTGCTACTGTGAGTGTAGTACCAGCAGTGCTGGAAGAACCAAAGTACCCAAGATCCACAGGTCTGTTCTGAGCCACAGTGAGGTCATTGGATGAGATTCACCCAAGTATTTCAGTACAAAAAGTATCTGGAGGATTTAAAGAAGAGCCTAAGGATGTTCCTAACTTCTTCTGCCAATCTGTTGGAGTTAGGAACCTGCTGACTTTTCTAAATTTAACTGAGTCTGTATGCACGTGTTTGCATACTAAAAATCTCTGGAAATCTGTCTGCTAAGGAACTACAGCAGGAGAACAGCACTACGGAAAAATACAGCCAAGAAAGATAAAGGAAAAAAACCCAGAGCTTGGGCTCTGCAGTGCTCTAGTCAACAGAGAACGTTTCTCCCCAGAACGCAGAGTAAAAAGGCACGTAACACCCTATGAGAGATGCTTCTTGAGAATCTAGCAACACACCAGAGAACGATTACGATGTTGTATTAGGTCTCTACCACGTAGCCTCTCCCGTGGTGAAGGGCAAGCACGCTGTCCAGCCAGCTCTCCAGCTGCAGGTTATTTGGAGAGCTCTTCAGAAGGTGAATTAGCTCCTATTGCTCCACCAGGCTAACTGCAAGAGGAGAAAGCTTGAGGACAGTGGGGTTAGATACTTGGCAACAACTGCTGCTAAGGCTTCCACGAGCGAGACACTGCCAAGGAGAACTTGGGAGTGGGCATAGAAGAGCCGGTTACGGGAGCGGGGGACAACAGTGCAGTCGGTACCCTCAACCTGTAGGCAGGGTGAGAACATAATTCAGCAGAGTCCTGGACCACGGCTCATCTTCCTCAACTCTACAACACATCCAGAAGAGCTAAACCAGAACCCTGGGTAGTCTGTAATCACTCTGTCACATAAGGAAACGTCCTTTTTGTTTCTAAAACTCATTGAGAAGCAACACATACATGAGTGGAGGGGGGGAACCCAACATAAAAGGAAGTGAAGCAGCTTTGCATAGAAAAATAAACTCGGTTTCAGTCGCTGCTGTTGTTAAGTTACCATTAGGAACGGGTCATTATTTAAGTTTACGAAGTAGCTGTGTTCCAAGTGTCAGTAATAACAGTGGTATTAAAGAGAATTAGGGGGCGGAAGATCTTCTGTTTTCAATCACAGAAAAGACAGAAATCCTTTTAATTATGACCATGCCAATCCCCATCTTTCTAAAGCAGCTAATTACATGTCAGGAGGACACCCAGTCATTCAAAAGCACTGCCATCACTTTTACTGCCATCCTCTTCAGCATTCATCTTACCCATCCCAATTACCCTGGCTGCAGTTTGAAAGGATTTAGCAGAAGTGTGCCGGGTGTTTTGATCAGCAGAATGCACCCGCTTCCATTTAAGAGCGGTGGGAAAAGAAGGAATAAATGGCAGAGGGAGCCTCCTGCCAAGCCATCTGAGCATGAGATGCACTCTACATACAGAGACATCAAAGGCCCATTAGGCAGTTCACTCCAGTTCAATGGGTTTAGTTCACCCGCGCTTAAGCTGCTGGCCGGAGCGCTCCAAAGCTTACTGGAAAGAAGAGGGAAGAGCACGACACTGAGGCAATCAAAGTGACTTCCTTAAGCTATCTCCAGGAAAAGGGGAGTGTAAAGGTTTCCTGAAATTTCTCCACCGGTACCCAAATGGCCAATCTTTTCCCATCTCCCTGCCAGAAGCTGGGGATGTTATCTCCTCGACTCCACGGTGGTAAGCCCGCTGCAGGTGTCGCAGGGTTCATCTTGGGTATCTCGAAAGAGCAAAATGTGTTTGTTTATTTCTTCCAGCAAGCTCGAGCTGGTGGATTTTCATGAAGAGAGAGGGACAGAAGAACCTTCTCAGAAACAGAGAGTGGTTTGTCCTGGTTATGGTAATTGTGTCGATAGTGTCTAAGCTACAGCATCACCTACGTTCAACGGGCACCTACGTGAGTGAAAATGGGCATGACCAAACAATTCTAGACTCTTTTGAAGATCAATCCTAAGGCCAAGGTTGGAGGTGAACAACTCTTTAGATGTTTGAATTTCTCACCCTGCACTGGTGCCACTGAGAAGACTTCCATTTATTTGATTTGATTTCTATTTGTTGGACAAAGACCAACATCAAAAGGCTGTCAGCTTATTGACAATCCCCAGAGCAACCAAGTTCACTTTTCTAGTTATTTTTCACAGAGGAGAAAAAGAATTTTTATCTATTTTCCAGTTGAATTTATAGCTGCTGTTTCCAGAATGCCTCATTTTTCATTAATGTGCCACATCTTTCGTCGGACAGTTTAAACCCCATAAATTAGACAGCAGTAATAGATGCTAAAATGAAGGTTTCAGGGTGATGCTTTTCAGCTTGTCAAATGCCTGTTGGCCAATAACTGATTCAATATCCTGAGTAAATATCCCTGCTGCAAAGAAAACCAAACCCAGACCCAAAAAAACCCCACCAAAACCCAAGGGGGAATGTTTTATTTTGAAACATCTCTGCAGCTCTTCTTGGGAACTGCAACATTGCCTTCCAAGAAATCACAGTGAAAATGCCTGACTCTGCAAAACTCTGTTCAATTAGCCAGGATCATGAAATAATCCTGCCTACTGCTACTAACACACACACAGAACCTTCAGCTGTCTAAGAAGAATGAACACATCAGGTCAGTGACATAGAACAGAGTTTTCAAGACCAACCCTGCCAAGAAAGATTCCTGCCAAACGATAAAAGCTCCACCAAAAGTCGAGATTATTGCCTACAAGCTTAGGACTTTGATCAGAATAATATTATCAAGTTAAATAACATCAAAGAGTGCAAGAGCTACTTGGGTGGGAAGCCCTGTCTAAAATAAGAGCAAAGTTTATTTTGACAAAAAAAAACCCTCCTAGAATTTGCTGGCAACTCTCCAATGAACTTGAAAGAAGCTGAGGAACGCCGGGGAATAAGAGCTGCACAGTGATGTAGCTGGGGTGGGAGGAGGAGCTTAAACCTTCTGCTAAGAAAACTTGCAGAGAAATGTGTGAATCCAGCTTTGCATCCGAGGTAAGATCACACACAGGGGCAACATCCCGCACCAAGCACTTTATGGGCAGTGAGTTTTGGATCATTTTTGCTGGTTTTATCTGTATGAAAAAATAAAGAACTGTTTCCTTATGAAAACCCCCTTGCAATGACCATGTCTCTGTGACTCAGCTGCTCTGGGGGACGGTTTGACTCCCTTGCAAGCAGCATCTCATTGTGAAGGAAAACTTTTTGATACCATGGAATGGATCTCAACGTCTTGGTGAACTCATCTCCATCTTCTTACACACTCTGAAGGCTGAAATTAACCCTCGAGAGTCTTAACTCTTCACAGCATCCAAACCAGACTGACAACCTGCCTAGTGAAGCATGTTTGGGTGGTTGTTTTTTTTTTCCCTAGCAGTGGCCAACAGCAAACACTTCTGGAAAGAAAAGGGGGATCCAAGCAAGTACAAGTCGAGTCTTTCCCAGTCATACCCTTTCAGCTTCTAACAATCACCAATTAATGATTTACCAAACGAAAAATTTCTAGCTTGTAGTCACCAGTGGGCTGCAGTTAACTACAGTTTGTCCTCTAAGATGTTCAGCTCTGGGAAATCTTTCACCTGCTCTCACAGCAGCAAGACAACAATAAATCCTCACACTAACGAAGGCAAAACCTGATCTACAGCACAAACGTCAATGAAAACATGGAAAACTTACCAGTTTCTGATGTTAGGCAAGGAAAGAAACAGAATAATTCAAATATCCCTGAAGAACTGTGTAAACAGAGCAAATAATTAATGAAGTTTATTACTTATGGCTTGATTGGAGCCTGGAGCCAGACCCTGCAAATAAAGCTCCCCTCTATTAGTAGGATAGGAAAGGTAACTTTCTATGAATAGCAAAACAGAAGTAAAAACCCCAAACCAACAACAAACTGAGAGAATTTCTTCCAACAAGTCAACATGTAGGGATCAGAATTAGGAAGCACCTCAACCTGAGCAGAATCATGGAATAATTTGGGTCAGAGACCTCCGGAGGTCTCTAATCCAACCTTGTCTGGTTGAGTTTTGAAGACCCCCAAGGATGGGGGTTCCACTGCCCACTGTTCTACCACTCTCGAGTCTGAATTTCTCTTTCTATTCATCTGGGATTTTCTTTAGTGCGAGTTAAACCCACTGCCCCTCATCCTTTTACTGTGCACCTCTGAGAAGAGCCTGGCTCTTCTCCAAACCCACCCCTAAGACAGCTGAAGAACCAAATGTAAGATGCCCCCAAAGCCAGTCTGAATGAATGCAGCTCTCACAAACTCTCACCACATGACACGTGCTCATCTCAGCAGCCCTGGGATGGATTCATTCCTGCACACAGTTCTCCAGACGTGGTCCCACAAGTGATGAACAGAAGGAACTAATCTCTTTTCTTGACCTGCTGAAGGCTCTTAATGAGAGTCCTTAATTAAGGGTGCACTTCTGACTCACAACCAACCTGTTCACATCCAAGAGATGAGGAACAGCATCACACTGTAAGGAGCATCAATGGCTAACGTGCCTATTGACTGCCACACTGGCTGGTTTTTATCATCTCAAAATGCTTTTGGAAATACCTGGGATCTCCCACTTTAGGAAAAAGTTGGGGGAAATAAAGAAATCACCAAAAACCCCCAAACAACCCAAAAAAAAGAAGCGGAGGTAGAAATTGTTGTTTTAAGAAGACGGTTAAAAAACAACAACTCAAGTATAAGGACTTTATGAGTGACAAAATAACAGTCAGAACTTACTCTACAAAGTTAAAAGTCATCTGTGCCCATCACCGAAGAGGAGCATCTTAAATAATTTCTTCTCTATTCACAGAACAGAAAGGTAGATCCAGTCTGCCACCAGATCCACTTCAAGGGAACCCACGTGAGAAGAAATCGCAGTAATTCCAGGTTGGCTACAATAAAATGCAACCCAGTTGCAACTCTACAAAAACAAGGCAGAAATTTCAAGAGAATCCAGAGACAGAAAGACAAAAGACGACTCAAAACACCGTGGAAAGCCCCCGAGAACAAAGGCTGAATTCCAGGACACACTCTCCACCAATTCCTTCACTTACTCCAGATCACACACGCTTCTCCTGATGTCATCACACCAGCATCTTGTTCCATTTTAGCTAATTCGTGTCAAAAGTTACCAGCCAACTGCAACTTGCTTGTGATGAGCTTTCAGAAGAAAGGAAATAAGGCTGCCTTGAGCATCCTGGTAACAGCTGATGTCTTACTCTTTCCTTGTACCTCTTGAAAAGCCAACCCAGCCGTGGGCATCCCAACAACTGACACCACAGAACTAATCCTCCAGTTCCCCAGTTAAGCCATTGGCTGTTTTCTCTGGTGAGAAGATGGTATTGACCAGGAAGCTACAAACAAGGAGGATCTGCCCATCTCCAGCTGCTCACAAGGGGTTTAACCTTCACAAGAGGATACTGCTGCATGATGAGACCAGCAGCTACCTGACAGTGACAAAGAGAATTAAGACCAGATTATTCTACATTAGCTGGTTCAGACATCCAATTTCAGAGGTGTTACTTTAACCTTGCATCACAGGAACCTATAACCAGGACCTAGAATTTCCAGTCCTATTTTTATTCTTCCCTATTGTTTTAAAAAGTTGACACTTGAAACAATGCCATTTTTTTTTTTAAGATGGTATAGTAAGTAATATTTCTTTTAAAATTGCAGCTGTCCAACAGTTTGAGTCTGTTCTTTTTAAAATGAAACAGCCAGAACAAATGGTGGTGGCAAGCCCAACGTAAAGAGGTCATCGATTATTAAAATCTCCTTACTATAAATCGTGGATGTTGCTTGTCAGCTTGGTGTGTGACTGTGGAATGAATAAGTAGGTAAAATTCCACTAAGGCTATAGTTTGCTCAATCATTCCGCTGTGCAAAAAGAGAAATAAAAGCTCTCCCCATCCTTTCACTCCATAGTACCAAACCATTCACACACACTCTAAGGAGAAAAAAAAAACCCTGCAATGGTGCAACGGTTGCTGATCCAATTCCTTTCTTTCCTGAGTCTGCCCTGATGCTACTTAGGAATTTGCCTACTCAAGAAATGCAATAAACCAGGAAAAAAAATAAAATAAATAAAAAAAAAAAGACGGTTTCATTCTGCTCCAGTGATCTATATCTAAGGAAAGCACATAAATTTTCCAATGAAATCCATAAATGAAAGACGAGGCCAAGCCCTACCTATATATCTTCAAAGTTACAGAGACA
The DNA here is from genome assembly GCA_013399075.1 of Chloroceryle aenea. Lineage (NCBI taxonomy): Eukaryota > Metazoa > Chordata > Aves > Coraciiformes > Cerylidae > Chloroceryle > Chloroceryle aenea. Next base: position 85,448 of record VWZY01010938.1, read on the forward strand.
AAGAGGTGCCAACCACGTGCCCTCTGAAAGCACAAAATCTCCTCCCCACTTACCGAAGCAATCTGCAGAAGATTAAGAGATGCAGAGATTATCTCGTTAGCCTACTCCTTGATTGGGAGCTGGGGGGGGGTTAGGCTGCCTAGAAACCTGCTGAGGAGCCACGTTTCTGGAGTTCACAAAGCTACCCCATAGTTAAGCAAGAGGAAGGGACAAGTGACAGCAAGGTCCCTTCGCTCCTTCCACCTTAAAATTGGAGAGGAGAAAAGGGAAAGCCATCCTTCAGACCTTCTGCTTTTGAAGCTATTCCCACATAAACTGGGAAGATAAAAATGGAATGTTGAGGAAACGCTATGTAAATTTTTCTCTATCTATGTACAAAAATTTACATAGGTTTTTAAGTTGTGGGTGGGTTTTTTTTGTCATCATTTTTTGGGGGGGGGTGTGTTATTTTTGTTGGCTTTTTGTTCGTTTGTTTGCTTTTTGAAGTGTAACAAAGTCCTGCCCGTCTGTAACACTTCCCGTGCTGTTTCCATCAAAATGTTTCCTCTTACCGGCAGCAACACATCATTTTATCAGGATGCCAGGAGATCATTTCCACACAATGCCAGCAGATGTAATTTTCTTAGCTGCACACACAGTTCATCACTTAGATACTAGATGACAAGGTGATCGCAGGGTGACTCTGTAATGCAAGTTTGCCGTTTGGTATTTTGAATTCTCAAATGATAAAAAAAAGACTTATCAAATATAAATATCTTTAAGAAAAAAGTAACAAAAGTGCTACATATGATCAAGGAAAACAATTCCATTAGTTTCTGCTACTTAAAGTAGGTTGGCTTTACAAATATTACCACATCCATTATCAGTATGGCTTCCAATTGTTAATTAAATTGCTCGTAGCAGTATAGCTTTCTCACATCTTAACGAGGACAGAGTAAAGAGAACACAAAACATTCACACCCCATTTCTCAGGTAAGAGATCCTCCTGCCTTTAAACAAACAAACAGAAGTTCGTGTTTAGGAGAATATTTATGCTACCATGGTTATCTAGCAAAGGTCAGATGCAAAAAGTTCTCCGATAACCTTTCGGGCGAGTCGGGACACGGGCACTGGTTACACGGAGGTGTAAAAATCCACTCACCCACCTTAATAACCTTCCTGGAAAACATTGCTTTCGAAAGTGGCAAAGTGGAGAGGGGAGCAGGGTGGGGAGAGAGGAAGAATAGAAGGTGGAATTGGTAATGACAGATCAAGAGAGTCTAGACCTCTTCTGAGCAGGCACTGCTAGCCATGCCGAAAAAAAAAAATGAATAGTGGTTTTGAGAAGTGGACTGTTGTCCATTAGACATTCAGCTCATTTTTCATACGATCCCAGGCTGGGCTTCAATCATGGTCCCAGAGGCAGAAGGCAGTACTTCTCCACTAAGCCAGGCAGCTTGCGAGAGCAGAGGATGTCTGTGTTGAATGTGTGAGCATCAACCCAAATACGTGACCGCGTTGCCAATGGACATTCTCAGCACAGCACCCAAAAGGAGATCGAGTCACTGCACGACCAGTGAGGCACGGCTTATTGCAGCTGGAAAGCATTTATTCCCACGCTGAAGTGGGGTTTCTAGTGTTCTTTTTCCTCTCTGTTGATACTCCCCATCTGGTGTCCATCGACCCTGTGCCACTACCTCAGCTTGCATCCTTTCAGTCTCAGGGAAGGAAAAGCGTACGGACTGATTTTGTTCAACACAATCTCTAAGGGTATCCCAAGATTTTAAGTGTAGCCTAAGACTTGTCATTGAGGGCTGTCTAAAATACCTGGAAGCACTTTGAATGCTAAGACAGAGCAGCAAGATTTTTCTAGCCACTGGGGCTGGGAGAGGGAGGTTGATTGGTTGATTGATTATTTATTGGGAATTAATACTGAGTATATGCAAAGGCTGAGGGCACCATGCCATCTTCACAGAACAAGACCCTAACAGCTAACTGACGTACAAGAAACTGCAAAGTTATACTGTAAGAACACATATTAAGGACCGAGGAAAGTCTGCTAAGGTGCTACGTCTAAAACTAAGTTACTTCTTGCTTTGACCCTCCCCTTTCTTTGTCTCAGTCGTCGTCTAGAGCCTCTGTCTTGATCTCGTTGGCTCCTTGCCGGGCCAGTGCCAAGATGGTGTGGTTTACAGCTGCCATCTCCACGGCTAGTGAAATTGGGTCTTGATGGTCACTATGGCTAGTGCTGTCATCCTGGGCGTGAGGAAAGGAGAAGAGAGAAGCAGCGTTACTCCAGCAGCAGCAAACCAGCGGGGAAAACCAGCGTGGAGAGGAATGGCCTAGGAGCCGCCAACCGCACGCTCGTTCCGGGGGGAGAAAGGGAAAGGAATTTAGCAAATGGATTTAGGATTGATTTCCCTCACTGTGCAGACAAAGGTAAGCAAGGCAAGGAGTGGCTCACCCAATATTTGAGAGAGAAATTTGAGCGGGGAGGGGAAGATCATCGGAGGAAGATATTAAATTATCAAGATAAAAGCGAGACACGAGGTACGTCAGGAGACCCAGCTAAGGCAGGAATCATTATGCACTGCACAAATTCATGCTCCTTTTACATTTTGAATGGACAGTTCTGGTCATCTCATTTAAAGAGGACACAGTAGAACTGGAAAAGGCAGAGAAAAAAAGGCAGCCCAGGGGAAAAGAGGCACAGGGTGGTGGGTTCCTTATGAGGGGAGGCTGGATGGACTCAGGTTCTTCAGTTTGGCCACTAAATGGCTGCTGTGGTAAATGTTTTTTACAAATAATTAGTACGTAGAGAACAACTGTTTGTGGCTTCTTGTGATCTAATAAGCAAGGGGTGCTCACTGGAATGATGAGATCCTAGATTCCAAAGCAGCAACAGCAAACCCTGCTTTACTCATCACCCTTCAGTTGTAGGATTCACTGATTTCTTTAGATCGACCAAAACTAAAAATGGCTTTAAAAGGTGGGGTTAGACAAGTTCAGGGGAAATTCACCTACTAGGATCTAAGAAGAATGGAAGTGGATACACTGCCTGGCTCAGGAAGCCTCTCAGAACTACTGGCTTCCAGATGCTGGAAGCTGCTCTAAGAAAATCATTTGAGAGTTGTTCTTTAAAAACACTTTTCCCTTAAATCCTACCATTGCCCTCACTCAGAAACAGGACACAAATCTAGACTAACCCCTGGTTCTGAGCCTCTGCTTTGTGAAGACACTAAAGTCACCCAGCTAGAGGGGAAAAAAAGGCTAAAAACCTCCCAGACCTATGTTAAGAAAAGCAGTGCAATGATGGTTGGACTCGATGATCTTGAAGACCTTTTCCAACCTAAACCATTCTGTGATTCCAAGGGCTGCCTTTTACAGGCACATAATGGCCATACAAGAGCAGACCTGGAAGTCTGACAATTCCAGCATGGATTTTACAGGGAGTTTCTCAGCCTACATCAGGAAGAGGGCCTGGTTTTCAACAATAAGAAGGAGAAGCAACATAATCCAAACTCTAATTCCAAGTCAAAGAAATTCTTCTGGAGCTTTGAGCAGCATCATGGTGATTCCCCCTCTTTACAAATAGTTTCCACCTCGCCATCTCATCAATTTAATGGTTGGACTTGATGATCTTAAAGGTCTTTTCCAACCATAGTGATTGTGTGATCTCACACTTTTTGGAATTATTATTTACAGAAAGGACATGATAAACATTTATTTGGCTCCAACAGCCCTGAAGTGATGAACTTGTGAAGTTTAAAGTTTAAAATGTGTATTACACCTTCTTCAATTAAGATGAGAGGTGGCAAACACCGAGTGGGACAGAAAAGCCAGGATTTGGTAAAATCCTGAAGTTATTTAAAAAAAAAATATTCTTTTACAACAAATATCAGCCAAATGTCATGACGTGCACACACTAAGGGCCTCTCAGTCTTCTTCACCATGCTAAGAAATAGAATCACAGAATGTTTGGGGTTGGAAGGGACCTCTGGAGATCATGGAGTCCAACCCCCTCTGCCAGAGCAGGGTCACCCAGGGCAGCCCACACAGGAACAGAGCCAGGGGGGGCTGGAAAGTCTCCAGAGCAGGAGACTCCACAACCTCTCTGGGCAGCCTGGGCCAGGCTCTGTCACTCTCACAGTGGAGAAGTTTCTCCTCACATTGAGGTGGAACTTCCTGCATCCTCGCTTAGACCTATTCCTTGTCCTGTCCCAGGGCAGCACTGACAAGAGCCTGGCCCCTTCTCCTTGCCCCCCACCCTGCAGAGATTTGGAACCATTCCTCCGCTCCCCTCTCAG
>VWZY01010939.1:1364-26842 GCA_013399075.1 Chloroceryle aenea
GGTAAGGAGGCCGCGGGCTCTTGCCTGGTGCGGGGCTGAGCAAAGGGTTCAGCTCATCCCTGAATGGGACCCCAGAGTCGGGGTGAGAGCACCTCCCGTGTTGCTGCGAACCCACACGTTGTGCGGTTTGCTGGTCAGTGCAGGGACCAGAAAGAACTTGGCGGTCAATGGATGTCAAAGAAAAGCAGTGAGGAAAGCCTGGAGTAATACTGAGCAGTTCTGAAAAGGCAAAGAACATTTGTGGGTGGGGGGGACAGACAGCATGCACAAGTGTGTGTTTGTGTTGTGAGCAGAGGAGCCTGCTCTGGGTGCATCTTTGTCTTCCCTGGAGATGTCAAGGACAATCGTTTTGAGCACCCTCCGGTGTGGTGGGAGGTGCCTGTCATGAGTTGCCTGTTCTCTTGCCCTCCCCTGGAGTTAGGGAAGGTGGGTTCAAGGGGCTGCTTTGTTTTCACTGGGTGTAGGAGATTGTAGTTCACTCAATATATTGAAGATAAAACAGAGGGTCTGCTTCCTCCCCTGGTCTGAGTGGGTAATGTTTGTTATAACATGACACCACTGGTTTGAGAATCTGTAGGATGGTGTGGCTTTGGATGGTGGCCTGGAAAGCTGTAAAAAATGACTTTTTGTTGATTTGGTTGGTTGTTTAGTTTTGGGTTTTGTGTTGTGTTTTTGTTTTGTTTTGTTTTTTATTTTGAAGGGCATCTGGGCCTTGTTGTATGCAATCAGGCAGAACAAAACCTGCAGGAATGGANATGGACCCAGAGAGGAGTGGAGGCAGGGGAATGCTCCAGCCAGGTGACCGGCCCAGCTGTGGTGTGGAGGACTGGGGGTACACAGGGTGGGCTGGGCAGAGTGGTGAGGGTGATGGGGTACCCTCATTCAAGAAAAGCCCTAGGCTCTGCCAGCAGCAAGGGCAGAGTCGGTAAGAGGCTGTGGCAGCTGTGTGGTGTGACTATAACGCGCATACACCTTTGGATAGGGCTTGGCTGCAAGCTGATCCCTTCCATGGGTAGAGCCTTCCTGCCTCCACCAGAGGCACTCAATCCTGTGCCCCTTCCTCTGCGGAGGGTCCTCTTCTTACCGAGCCAGATGCTTCATGTTGCAACTGCTGTGGTGGCTGAGCAATGCATCCTTTGAACTTAAGGAAAAAGCGAGGAGGAAGGTCACCCAAAGGAGCCTTTATGTGCTGCACTTATGGCTTTGAGGTGTAAGGCTACCTCTCCATCCAGACTGCAGGGGTTTGTGCTGTAGCAGTAGACTTTAATGCTCCATCAGTGAGGGTGGTTGGGACCCTACTGTGCTCCATGGCTCTGAGTGGCCAAATCTGCAGCGCAGTGTGACACTGTTCCTGACCCCAGCTGGCTCTGGGGGTAGCCACAGCCAGGGCTAAGTGCTCCCCATGAGGGAGGTGACACCACAGCAGTTGCCAGCACTGCTGGAAACTCCACCCATTTAAAATTATGTGGAACCTACTGCAACGTGGCACATCAATAAATGTGAATTGCTGACTTTGATATTCTTGCAGGAAAACTGACCTTGGGAGATGATAAAATGCAGCTCTGCTGAGGAGCTCCTATGAAGTTTGACTTTGGTTATTCTGTTTTCTTCAACTTTTGGTAGATGGTCTTCACTGCATTAACAGTATAGCAGCTCTACTCTCCTCCTGCCCCAACCTTGGGCAGAGGTGTGTGGGACTCAGTGCCTCCTTCCAGAAGGCTGGCAAGAAAGCAAAATTAATTCCAGTTCAGTATATGATGTCATTTTGTTTCTTTTTGTGGTTTATTTTTCTTTAATTTCATCTGCTCCAAATTTGGCTATGCAGAGACTTCCACTCAGCCCAACCTTTGAGCTTTTGACAGGCAGGCTTATTTAAGACCTACAGCTGGAAGAAATAATTAAGGTTCCACTGAAAATGCAACCTCCTGAACCAAGGAAAAGAAATCATTTCAATTTAGGCTTACTTTATCTCAGGTTCAGCTTTGTAGGTATGTAATATTTGACTGCTGATTGTGGAAATACAGCACTTGACTCCCTCTTTTCGTTTCATGGTGGAAGCTCACAAAGGCATAAAAAAAGCCTTTTTCCTTCCTTCACAACCCAACACCTATGACAGATGTCTGCCAGTGACAGAAGGGAATTATTTTTTTTTCTGATAATGTTTAGCATTTGAGATGCTGGACAGGACAGTCCTCAGCCCAAAAGCCATAGGGAAAGGGTAAGTGGCAAAACATGGGCAGCAGAAGTTGCAGTGAGTGTCCACTGTGCCCACAGCCTTGTGGTCACTGGGTACTCAAAAGCAGAGGGAGCCAGCCCAATGGGTGATGTTTCAGTGTGGGTTCAGTGTGTAGTGTGTCAGTGACAAATTGTGGGTGTACAGGCTCTGAGGAGGATGGGTGATGAGAACTGGCTTCCTTAGGTTTGCACCAGCCATGTGGAGACCTGGAGGGGATGCAAAGAATCAGACCCACCATGGGAAGCCTGATCATTTCCTGAAGTGCATTTCCATCACCAGCCTTGACTTCCTGCTTTCCCATTCGCACCTCCATGGGGCTGCTGGTGTAACTTGAAGAGCATGTGGGCAGCTGTCCTCCTCAGCAGCTCCTTGGGACAGAGCTGTACCCAGGGGCCACAGGGTTATGACAGCAGTCCAAGTGAGCCCCCATGGTCAGGAGACATGAGGGGTGGGCAGCATGCAGAACTTGTAAAAGTTCTCCTCAATTGCAGGTCTAGTGTTGCAGGAGACAGAGGTGGTCCCTCTTTCACCAGGGCTGGGATGAGTGGCCTCTCCATACCTGGTTCTTGCACTGCTGATCTGAGCTTTGGAGCATCTCTGAGACCCTCCAAGGTGGTACCTGCTCCAGGTCAAGTATGGCCCTTGGATCCCTAAATGTGCTACCAGCCCCTTGCTCAGCACTGGCTGTGGGGATGGGAAGAGAAGCTGTACCTTGTGCACATCTTGCCAAGAGTAATTTCCGTGTCGGGGTGGGGGGGAGTTTAGGCCTGGCTCAGGAAGAGGGTATGTAAAACTAACACTATCACTNGTGTGACTATAACGCGCATACACCTTTGGATAGGGCTTGGCTGCAAGCTGATCCCTTCCATGGGTAGAGCCTTCCTGCCTCCACCAGAGGCACTCAATCCTGTGCCCCTTCCTCTGCGGAGGGTCCTCTTCTTCCAGAGCCAGATGCTTCATGTTGCAACTGCTGTGGTGGCTGAGCAATGCATCCTTTGAACTTAAGGAAAAAGCGAGGAGGAAGGTCACCCAAAGGAGCCTTTATGTGCTGCACCTATGGCTTTGAGGTGTAAGGCTACCTCTCCATCCAGACTGCAGGGGTTTGTGCTGTAGCAGTAGACTTTAATGCTCCATCAGTGAGGGTGGTTGGGACCCTACTGTGCTCCATGGCTCTGAGTGGCCAAATCTGCAGCGCAGTGTGACACTGTTCCTGACCCCAGCTGGCTCTGGGGGTAGCCACAGCCAGGGCTAAGTGCTCCCCATGAGGGAGGTGACACCACAGCAGTTGCCAGCACTGCTGGAAACTCCACCCATTTAAAATTATGTGGAACCTACTGCAACGTGGCACATCAATAAATGTGAATTGCTGACTTTGATATTCTTGCAGGAAAACTGACCTTGGGAGATGATAAAATGCAGCTCTGCTGAGGAGCTCCTATGAAGTTTGACTTTGGTTATTCTGTTTTCTTCAACTTTTGGTAGATGGTCTTCACTGCATTAANCCAGCCATGTGGAGACCTGGAGGGGATGCAAAGAATCAGACCCACCATGGGAAGCCTGATCATTTCCTGAAGTGCATTTCCATCACCAGCCTTGACTTCCTGCTTTCCCATTCGCACCTCCATGGGGCTGCTGGTGTAACTTGAAGAGCATGTGGGCAGCTGTCCTCCTCAGCAGCTCCTTGGGACAGAGCTGTACCCAGGGGCCACAGGGTTATGACAGCAGTCCAAGTGAGCCCCCATGGTCAGGAGACATGAGGGGTGGGCAGCGTGCAGAACTTGTAAAAGTTCTCCTCAATTGCAGGTCTAGTGTTGCAGGAGACAGAGGTGGTCCCTCTTTCACCAGGGCTGGGATGAGTGGCCTCTCCATACCTGGTTCTTGCACTGCTGATCTGAGCTTTGGAGCATCTCTGAGACCCTCCAAGGTGGTACCTGCTCCAGGTCAAGTATGGCCCTTGGATCCCTAAATGTGCTACCAGCCCCTTGCTCAGCACTGGCTGTGGGGATGGGAAGAGAAGCTGTACCTTGTGCACATCTTGCCAAGAGTAATTTCCGTGTCGGGGTGGGGGGGAGTTTAGGCCTGGCTCAGGAAGAGGGTATGTAAAACTAACACTATCACTGGCTGGAAATACATCCAGGTGGAAATATGCACAAATTTCTTTAAAATCAAGAAGGCAGAAAAGAACTTTGGAAATGTTTAGAAAATCAATTCCACTCGAGTTTTGTTTATTAACTTGCATGCATCCTTGAACAGCCTTCTCCTGTCATCCTGCCTTCCTCCCCTTTGACATTTCTAAAGCCTGTCCTGGGAAGAGTGGCCAAGGACACTGCTAATGCTCAATGGAAAAATTAGAAAACTTTTTGAGTGAACACAGGGGATTTTTTTTTTGTGTTTGTTTTAATAATTGTGGGGGACAAACCCTGTTCTGTTCCCAGTAAAACTTTAACTTTCTTTAATGAATCACTGCTGTTAAAAGGAAAGCACTCTTGGTCTTGTCCCTATTGCTTCCTCTTTCACCAGTGCCTCATCTCCAGAATATGTGCTGTTAATCCTGTCTGAAGGCAGTCACTGCCTTAAAATTCTCCCTTTTTGGCTATCTGTGGCTGTTGCTACTTTTTACAACAAGCACAGTTAAATGTGCAGCTGCTTTTTGCTTTGTGCCGTGGTGCAGATTTGACTACTTCAACATCAGGAGCTGGATGAGAGGAGAACCACGATCTTGGTTTGCTGGTGCAGTGAATACCTGCTCCTGGAGACTGGATCATTGCTGTCCTAACTCCCCTGCTGCAAAGTTTTGGTGCAGCACAAGCTCCTGCTGCATAACCAAATGGGCTTAAAACATTCTGACAGTGAACTATATTGGCTGGCTTGATGCAGGGTCAGATAGGGTTTATCAGGGCTGCTCCAGCTGCATGCTTCCTTGGTGATTACCATCTTTCCACAGCTGACATGGACCTGGCACATAACACCCAGCTAACCAAAGTGCTTGGGAAAATTCAGTTTCTCTAGGCTGGTACTTTACCAAGAGTGATTTTGCACTGCAGATAACCTGCTGGTGTTCACACTGGGAAAGAGTGGAACCATGGCTGGAGATGGACATATTTGTTCCACTGGCAAATGAATGATATGTGAAGTAGGCAGGGGCAGAGACCCCAGGGTTCTGCCAATGTGCTCAGGTACCTGGCCAGGCAAGCTCTGCTGTGGCCATGTACCACTGGCCCTGACCTGGGGAGGAACTGAGCTGGTCCTCAGCCTCTGAACCTAGGGACAGCTGAAGGGGTGCAGCCCAAGGGTTTATTCCTGCTGTGTACAGAGGTGTGGTATTTGTGGAAGAGGGGGTGGACTGCTTGCTCGGCTGGCCCAGGGGAAGCTGTGTCCTGGGGAGCAGAGCATGGGAGGTGGGGGGGAAGAGCAGAGTGCAATTTAAAGGATTCTAATATTCATTCCTGTGATGAGAGGTTAATGAGGAGGTTTGGGACCTTACAGCACTGCTGTGATATTGTGACACTTGCTAGCACAGCTTTTAAATCAAAGGCAGAGAAGAAATCAACTGAAACTTTTTAAAATTTAAACCAAAAACTTTTTGATATGGTGATGCAAAAAAGGTGAATAACTTCATACCTGTCTTTTTTTAAATGTGCAAACTTCTTAATTTTCATAGATATTGCAGTACCTCACTTCTGCCTGGGGTTGGCTCTGGCGATGTCCCTCTGACACATTTGCAGCTGGTAGTGGGAGGAGTGAGAAGGCTTCTGTGGGGTCAAACACATCCCAAAGTGGGTGCTCCTCCAAGCAGGGAGAGCTGCAGTGTGGAGGTGATTCTGCAGTGGCTCATTGTTCTCAGAAAGGCCCTGTAGGGCTGGGGAGACAGCAGTGTCAGCTCTCGTATGTGTTCAGTAGAGCTATCTCCAGCCCTTGGACCCCCTGGCTCCACACAGGCTCCTCACTATTTGAGGAGGGGCTGTAATGAGCTGGGGCAAATCCTCCAAAGCATCTATGCAGCCTGGAGCTTGAAGCGGTGAGTCTTGAGGTGTGGATCTGCTGGGGCTATTTGCAGCACAACTGTGCTCTGGGTGTCATTTTGATGGAGTTGACCATGTGTTTGCATGTCTCAGCTACCAGTTCCTCAGTTACATCCTGTAAGAGACATATCTGGGCTGCCTTGAAAGGGGCAAAGTCTGGGTGTTTCAGGCAGTGGTGGCCAAAAAACAGCTTTGCTGTGTCTGCCTTTGCATTCCAGGTCCTTGGGTGGATTGTGTGTATGAGCAACACAACTGGAGAACTGCTGCTGGCAGATAAATGATGTCTCAATTTTTTCCAACGTTAAAAATATAAAATCTACTTTTCTTGTTCCAAATTGTTTTAAGAAGTGAGCTAATTGTCTAGATGATTGCCCCTCGTGCCAGACAGTCCATCTTTCACAGTTGGCACGGTCAGGGTCTAGCCCAGTAGGGGGCTTTAGTTGCTCTGATGGTACAGACAGTCAGTGATGATCAGGAGGAAAAATGACAGTGATGTTGAAATAAAATGTGCTGAGCTGGACCAGTTTAATTTGTAATAATTTGGGGTTTTGACAGTTGCAGAAATCTTTGCCTAGGGATCCCATTCTGGGACAAATACCCCTGGGACAAGCAGCTCAGGGGCAGTTTTGGGATGAGGAAACTTTCATTCAGCCTAGCTTTGGCAAAAGAACACGCAAGTGTAGAAGTATAGAGCAAAAACCCTCTGACCTCTCCCTCCATCTCCTCTCCCACCAATGATATGGGTTCCTCAGGAGCCACACGGTCTTCTCTCCTCCCCTCTTGACTAGAGCCATCCCAGATACTGAGGTTTTGGCATCTGAATCATACAATTTGTTGGAGACCTGAGCTATTTGGAGATTTGGGAACTTGCCAGAAGGATGCAGAGCAAAACTCTGTTTATAAGTTCTGCTGCTGCTGTAATGCAGGTCCTGGAAGGCAAGTAGAATGAACAGCGGCTCTAACGAACTGCTCCCGTGTGGTTCGATTCCCCTCTGCAGGGAGAGCTGAGCAGTGAGCCTCTCACAGCCCCTCCTGGCAGCTGGCATTGCAAGCGCAATCCAGCCTCGGGTGTCTGACCCCAGATGGTCGCGGTTTGAGAGCGCAGTGCAGGAGTTTACATGTAGGGCTGGGGGTGCTGGGGGAGGAAGGTGGCTGGCACCCTGGGAAAGACTCTGGCAGCCAAGGGGGAATCGATCCCACGCTGTGTTTGTCCCCAGCAGGATGGGGGGGGTGTCCCTGTGCTTTTGTAGCCGGCCTTCAGTGAAGGGGTGCTTGTTTGCTGCCCCTGTTGCTCACCCTTAATATGGCAAAATATATGCCACTGTGCAAACATGGTTTAGCCTTTGATGGAGGAAGGGAAAAAATATGGGGCTGGGCAAAACAGAAAGCAAGGTGATACCAAATGAGTAAGTGAATCCTGTCTGAGAACAGCAGTGGTGGCGATGGCCATGGGTGTTAGGAGAGTCCTTATGCGGGCATCTCTGCCATAATATAACTGTTTCAGACAAAAGGCACAGTCTGATTTGGCAACAGATAAAGGCTAAGTGAAACCTTTCTTCTTTATTTTTCTTAGTTTTACAGGTCATAGCTGGAATGGCAGGGTTTCTTCCAAAAAAAAAAAGGCAAAAATTCAGTGACATGGAAATGGCTGAAAGCTAAAGAAAATGAAAGCTAACCAGTCTCCTGCTTTTCTAAAAATTTCAAACACTTTGTTTCAAACTTTTCTCTTACATTTATTCAATTTTAATTAAGAACCTTAATGCTGTGTTTCAATACCAAACCAGGTACTTAATTTCACATCAAACTGAAGTGGCAATAGAGCATGTATAGTAATCATATAGAATATAAAATAAATATCATATTAATAGCCATTTTCATAATACAAAGAAAGGGGCATGCTGAGGCTGGAGATCTTGTGTGAAAGGGGAGACTCGGTGGGCACCCTGGTAACAGCAGCAAGAACACAAGTGCATGTGGTGGTCTGTCCCTTGCATTAAGAGAGGGAGCTGATACAGCTGCATTACGCTGGTGCTGGCATTAGACAGTGTAGTCCTGGTATGGAATAAGGAAACTACAGTTCCTCCTTTTTTGCCTTTATCAGTATTTCAAGACTCTGGATCATACTGATCCACTTCTCTCCTTCCAATTATAGGAGGCCAAAGTGATTTTGCTTGGTGAAATAAAAACAGCCCCAAAACCCTAGAAAAAAATACCAAACAACCTTCTCCAGCTGGATTAGGTTTTTTTATAGGGTGAGATTTGAGGAAAGCAAACATCATCAGAGAGCGAGCATTGAGAGGGCTGTATGTGATGTGTGAAACTGAAACCATACTGGGCTGGGTGGTTTACCTGTTTTAGCAGCCAGCAGACAAATGAAGAGGGATGGAAGGATGTGGGGATGTACATAAAGCCCCACTGCCCGTAAGGACTGAGCCTGTGATCAGTGATGAGTCAGGAGGTCCCCGACCTCCTCTGCTCGCAAGCATGAGCAAGGCGTGGTGACTGGCAGCTGTCTTGCCCTCAGCTCTGCCTCTTGGCTTCACTTCTAAAGTTTGTTTCCTGTGTTGTGGTGGATGGGTTTGCAGGCAGCACTCCTGTCAGGCATCAGTCGGGGACCACAAAGTGAGCTGGATCAATAGTCTCACCACTGCGATGTCCTTTTGATTAGCATGATGTCTCAGTGGCCAGATCCTGGTATTGTATCAGCTTCTCTTGGCTGGAGGTAACAGACTGAGTTGTGCTCAGCCTCTTTCAGAAGTGACAAGGTTTTCTATAACATCCCATTATTGGAAACTCCTACTTGGTGTCAGACACAGACAATAGACTTGTCGGGTTTCCTCTGCCAGCGGAGAAGCAGCTATAGATATCTCCCCTATGCAAATCTATGCAGCCAAGCAAAGAGCACAGCCACTCATGGCATGTCAGAGTTCCCCACTGGGTGCCCAAAGGCCTCTCCAGTTCTCTGGTCAAGAATCACTGTTAACAAACCCATGCTTGCTTCACTTCTGTCCATCTTTAGAATGAAAGGAATTTGTAAAGCACACTTACAGGTCTTCTGCACGTTACAGGTCTGAACTGCAAGGTTATGCTTGGGTTTTTCTCTGGCTTTTTCTGAGAGGATGGCTTATGGAAAGCTTGGTTATCACGTGTGCATTTGGGAAATGAGGCCCAAAGGAAAAGAAAAAACAACACAGAGTTGCAAATATATGAAAAAGCTGCAGGAATTACCTGCCTGGGCCCAGCTGCTGCACTGGTGTGGGAGCTGGAGATTCTGTAGCCTTGCTGCAGTGGCACCATCGCTGGCCCCAGACGGTGCTTCCCCACCTCTTCTATAACTGAAGGATTATGTTCAGCCTTTGACTATCCAGTTCCCTTTCTCCCCTCTTTCAGGCAGTGTCACTCCAAATGAAACCTGTTGGAGGTGACTCAGTCTGGTTTCTTTGCACTGTTTCTGAGAACCAATGGCTGGCAGCCTGCCCAGTTCAAACTGCTGGCCAGGCAGGTACCTCTCAAACATGGAGTGAATAAAAATGGATATATAGACTGTTCCTGGCTTTATAAGGGGTGTGTGTAATAATTCACTGCATTGTTTGTTTTTGTTGTTACCTTTCTGAGCACACGTGGCTGTGAAGCAGGATGACAGGGCACAGGTTGTAAGGTGTGTCTGTTAAACTGCTCAAAATAGTGAATCTTTCATAGCTTTGAACAAAGGCATTCCTAAGACCAAGGAAAACCTTAGCATTGACTTGAGGCACACAGCATTTTGCAGTTCAGTTTGTCTTGAGGCCAGTGTAGATACCAGCTGGCAACCCCATATCAGAAGCATGCCTGGGCTACCTACCTCTGGCAAAGCTGAGTCCTCCTGCTGCTGTGCAGCCCTTTTCTGCTACCAGAAGGTGCTGGCATGTTCTGATAATCCTGTCTTTTAAAAATGCTTGGTGTAACTGAGGAGAAATGATGTATTTATCTTTTGCTCATCTTAACTCAATTTGACGAAAAGACTCTGCTCGCACTGTTTGAGGAGGATGTTGTCCAGAAAGGTTAATGATAGATGATGTTTATATGGGAACAGAGTTTCCCAAGGAGGGAGCTGGATGAAGGAGATGTCTCCTCCAGTTGTCTTTTTATTATCCTGTTATTAAAGGACTAGTCTCAGCCTTTTAGAGGCAACGCAGAGGAAAGCTGTGTTGGATGTGTGCTTTGCCGTCATGGCGACATGATGTGAATAAATTGATGCCTCTGGTGCTACTCATGGAGGCCCTCACAGCTCAGAAACCCAGCATCTGCCATGAGTTGGGTGGTCTTGTCTTTGGAAAACAGCTACCTGCTGGAGGGTCTCTTTAATTTAACAACAGGAGGGATGTATCAGTGATTAAAGAGACTCGTTCTACTTTTAGTGCTGCTTGGTATATGTGCTCCATAAGAGCTACAGGGCAGTTCATGTGGGTAGCCCATGGGCTCCTGGACCTTCTTCCCTGCTCACACCAAATCAGTGGTTGCACCCAGCCCTGTAGCAGCATCCAAACTTCTTCTGGGTCTCCAGTGGTGTCATGTCAACCTGCTAGCCAGAAACTTGGATGGTCAAAGACATGCCAGCCATCTTGCTGGAAGCAGGGGCTGGAATAGTGCTGTTTTGCCTCCAGATGCCCAGACAAATCTATGCTTCGGCACAGCCTCCTTCTCCATCTTTGAAATCTGAAGAGAAATTGCTCTTCTGCAGAAGGCACTGTAAAGAATTGGGGACCTAAGC
Organism: Chloroceryle aenea; assembly: GCA_013399075.1. Taxonomy (NCBI): domain Eukaryota; kingdom Metazoa; phylum Chordata; class Aves; order Coraciiformes; family Cerylidae; genus Chloroceryle; species Chloroceryle aenea. The sequence goes on from VWZY01010939.1 coordinate 12,373, forward strand.
AGTTTTAGAGCACAATTCCCTGTGTAATGATACTAACAGTGGTTTAGAAGATAGGTGTGAGCCAGTAGACTGGAAGGGTCTTTCCTGCTGCCCATGATACTGGACTGAAATTGGAAATACTGATGGACCAGGGTCATTTGTACCATCAAGGGCTGCATTACAAAGGGGCTAGTGGATGTATCCCTGACAAAGGACTGAATTGAGTGCTGACCTGCACCATGTGCAGCCCATCAGCTCTTAGTGAAGATTTTATTCTCGCTGGACTCTAGTTGGCATGGGGTTTGCAGTGTTAGTGGGAATGGGATCAGAAATGCCTACTACAATACATCCAAAAGTAATTTTTCAGTTTTTCACAATTTGACTAATGTTTCTGGGGAAAAAAACCCAAACCACCACTCTGGATGATTTGTATCTAAGATCTCTACTAGGCTGTTGCATCCTTCTGTGTCCTGCCCTGACCCTGCATTGTTTTCAGGTGTTACTGTCTGTCCCTTTGCTTTGCTTGCTTTGTGAATTACATAAAACAAAACAAGTGCAGTGCAAAAGTGTAACTGACCTGTGTTGCAGACCTCCCTCGGGTTCTCTCTAAGAACAGAGGCTGGGAGTCTGTGGCTCCTGGAGATGTGCCCTGGGTGAGCTCCAGAGGAATTGAACATTCTCCTGCGCACCAGCAAACAGCCTCTCACCTATGTGGCTGAGGGGCACCAAGCTCCTGGTGCTCACTAAAGCAGCCAGAGTGGGGTTGGGGCACAGAAAGGATGAGTCTGAAGGTCCCTAGGGGGCTTCCAAAAGGGTGGACTGGACTTCTGTGTAAGCAGCCCCTCTGTTGCTCCTGCCCACTGAGCATCCTTCCTGCCTCTTCCTAGGACAGCCCATGGCTGGGGGAGCTGCTCCCTAACTTTCTTACATAATGCAACATTTGGCTTTGTTTTACCCCCCAGCCTGGACCTCAGACAAGCTACACAACATCTGGGTCTGACTGGCTGCAAAAAGTGTCACCCAGCTGTGGTGGGTGACATTTGGCTTTGTTTTACCCCCTTTTTTTTTTTCCCCCCCTTCATACTGTATAGAGGGAGCATTTGAATTCCCAGCAAGAGAGATTTTTAGCAGCACCTAAAATATCCACTGCTTTCCTACAGTCAGAAGTTGCCAGCAGAGGAACTGTGCTGGCCTGCAGTGACTTGGGGTGCATTTATTGTCCACATACATCAAGGCTGGAGCCAGTGGCCTGCAGGCAGCGAGAGCAACCAGCTGCTCCTGCCTGCTGCAGCCAGCTCACAAACCCAGTCTTTCTGCTCCCTCTGCCTTCTTCTGAGAGACACACGGCTTTCTGTCCTCCTGTATATATTTTTAATGTGTGACAGAAGCAACATGAGGTTTACCTTTGGTTGTTTGTGGGTTTTTTTTGGCACAGTGGTCATTTGACCTCTCTGCCTGCTCTGAAATGGGGAGGAAGTTCACTGAATGTTTATAGCATTTTCTAGATTATATAGGCCCATCTACAGCATATGTTTACAATGAATTTATATACCCCTATAAAGGGGCTTACAGGCATTATATTTAATTAATGTAGCAGAAATTATATCATTGTAATAATTGCCTGGTCTTTAGAGGTAAAACTCAGTGCCAAGGATTCCCAGATGAATCATTTCTGATAAGAACCAGAAATGACACAGGCCATATATTGTATGGTGAATTTGTTTGGATTGGTACCTTTAGGGTATTCAACCTTGCCAAGTCTCTGTGGTGCTGACACAGTTTATTACACATTTTCATTTATTAAGAGATTATTTGACTGCAGTTTGTTGTTTTATTGTACAGCAGGTGATAATTTTACACTAAATTAACTGTAACATCTCTGTTAGGAACAGGCCAAAGAGGCTTCTTGCTATGATGTTAAATACTAAGTAATGGCTTTTATTCATCAAGGGAGTAATTTACTCTCATGTGCAGGGCTTGAATAAGACTCTCCACTAACCTGTTATTAGTCTGTGCGTGTCTGTGGTTCAGGTTAGGGTTAATGGGTCTTGTGCCAATGCAGCCTGCATCTTAAAAACAGAGAAGTGCTAGAATCACACAGCTTGCTACTGTAAGGTTTGACGCACACATAAAAAAAGTTTGAAGGTACCAAATCTGCATGGAGGCAGACAAATGGCCACCGAAGTCTGGAGGTGGGTGATGCTCATTATGTCTCAACCCAGGAGCTCAGCTTTTAGCCTCAAAGAAGTTGCAGCTGGTCAGGCAAAAACGTGAAAGCCCCTGTCATTGTTTGACTCTTCAGTAAAAGAAAAATATGCTGTTTCCATTCCTGGCTTAAGCACTTTTTATTTCAACTGAAGAAATACTTCAACCAGAAAATAATTTCCAAACCTTTTATAAAAACAAAGGAAAAAAACAAACAAACAAACACACCCCTCACAAAAAAAAAGAAACCCAGCAAAAAAAACCTTTCCCCACAGAAATTAATAACTTTTGAAGGAAAAATATTTATTCAAAAGCCTCTTTTTCCATTTAAAATAGATTACAGATGAAAATAATTTGCCTACCTCTTAATGAAGTCCATTATACCAGACTAGTTTCATAGTCTGTCTCACACAGATACTGTCAAGTTAAGCTTTGTGCTGGGAGATGGGAATTCCACACCAAATTGAATTGGAGACTGAAGCAGGAACAATTATGGCTGCAAATTATTAAAGCTTTGCTATATTGGAAATTCACAGCATGCTTATAGTGGTAACTTATTATTAAGAAGGACCATACTACAAAGCTAAAAATAGAGGGAAAAATCAGAAATGTATTGCTTTGATCCCAATTCCATGTTTAAAGAAAGTAATCATTGGCAAAATAATCCCCTTCACAGCCGTGCCATGGATTAGCTTTGGTGAATGCTAACAATTCCTTTATATGGAGCACATCAAGGGGAAAAAGTATCAGTTAAAATCTAGGGCTGAGTAATTCATAGTAAATAATTTACTTGAAGGAACCCCCTGACACGCAGACACTTTTTCTCACTTAAGACTTTTCTGCAAGCCAACTCTGACTTTCAGCACATGATATTGGTGAGCAATAACAACTGAGTGGTTAGCTGTGAGTTACATTTGTGCTGGCTGGACAAGCAGTTGAAGTGTTATATTTCTAGCTGTTGACGAGATGATCTGAGCTCCTAAATTAGGTGTCCAGTGGGGGTGGTTTTCTTTATGATTAGTTATTCCAACTTTCCTTCTAGGTAATATTTTCTAGGGCTGCTTTTAAAATTTGCTGCTCAAAGATCATTCTGCAGCAAGCTTGTTTGCTGGAGCACCCGTGGAAAGCTGCTACAAAAGCAATGCACATCAACACACTGAGAATATGAAAAATTATTTCTAACTCTGTTTTGTAGTATTCCCCAGATCTAAAGGTATTTAGTGGGGTTGTCTGTTTTATTGATTTGGGGGTGGTTTTTATTGTTTCTAGATGAGGGAATGTGAGACTATGTAAATGGTCTGTTGTCAGTTGCCTTTCAGGAATAACATTTGATTTCCTCCTCCTTACACAATGTTTTGTTATCTGTAAAGGGAACATACAGCCAATTTCCAGCTCTTCCTTAATGTGGGTTTGGATTTTTCCAAGGCTAATACCAGGCTATGAAACAAAACTTCCCCAGGTCCCAGGCCTGAAAATTGTTTGTGAGTAGAAGGCTCTACCTGTGTATCCCAGCTCAGGTGAAAACATTTGGGGAAAATACTTGAGAGCAGAGGAGCTGAACGGCACCCTATAGACACCAAAGGCACACCTTTGCAAAATGTACACTTGAGAATGAATCCTTGGCTGTACTGCTTACCAAAGCTGCTACTCCTAGAGCCACCAGCAAAAACAGATGAGAAAATATGGGAATAAACCGAGATTCAAATAAAACCATTGTGGATATTCAACCTATCTTTTGTGTGTAGTTGCAAATTTAAATGCATTTGGTCCTTTGGAGGAAGTTTCAGTTGGTGCATTTTCAGAGGGATGTGGTCCTGTGACTGGATTGGAACCTGGAGGTCCCTTCTGTCCTTGCCTCTAACAGCCTAGTGATGTACATCTCTGCGGTTTTTAGCTAGTACACAATAGCATAACATGAGCTTGTAAAGCCCCAAGAGATACCGAAGTGAGGGCTGTTCTACAAGGGCCTACTGAGATTACAAAGTCCTGTCGTGTCCAGACAGGATTGCAATGAGGTGAGCTGCCATTACTGACATGAACATCAACTAGATCATGTCTGTTTTTAACATCCAGCAAAATTATTAGAATCACTACAGTTATTATCAGCAAGATAAATAAATAACCCTAAAAGGATAGGGCTACTGTGGGATGTCCCATATAAAATGATGGAGGTTGGATCACAGTATTACTATAATAACTATGTTAACATGTAACTACTGTGTCACATTTCTTCCCACTGAGCATCCCTGTAGCCTGTTCAAAGAACTGTAAGTAAAAGCTGAGCTGCTGATAGCCACTTTACAAATGAAAACCTTTATTTTGTTTGATGGTGTAAGACTCAAGAAGAAAATGGGGGGAAAAACTCAGAGTAGAATAAATTTTATTAGTAGAGTAGATGTGGCAGAATAATTACAGTTTCTGGAAGATTGTTGGGAACAGCATAAGAAAGCTGGAAAAAGAAATAGCTGCTTAAATTTTGATTGTCTGTTTGGGGTGATAGTAAAGTCAAGAGTGCCATTTCCAGTCTAAAATCCTTATATCCAATATTAAAGAGCATTAGAGCCTAAATAAGGATTTGAATACAAATGTCTTCAACTCTGTCTCACCACAAAATTGAAGGATCTCTTCCAGGAAATAGAGTATCCGCATGAAGAGACACCACACACACACCCCTCCCTGTAGATCTATGCCTTCGAAGCTTAAATTTTAATTTGGGATTTAAAAAAAAAAGTCAGCCAAGGCCCTGCAGAAGTCTGAAACAGTGTCCTGGATGAGATCCTGTGCTGCTGCTGCCTCAAGCAGACCTGGGTTGGAGGTTGCTTGCTCTGCAGAGGGAATGCTACCCATGGTGATGCTGCTGAGGTGAGAGTGATTCTGCTGTGAACATGAAGAGAAACACTGAATCTGGGAGAGAAGTGTTGAATCCAGGTAAGACAGCACACGAGTTGCCTGAGCCCTGATGATGCTGGTTTTAAAGCCAAACACACATGAATCATAGAAACATCTAGGTTGGNACATCCCATTACACTGGTTTGGGTTAAAGCTGGTCTCCCTCTGTCCAAATGGATTGCACATTATAGATTATGTGGGCTTTTCACAGGTAACTTTTCCTTCTTCATCTTGGTATAAGGTAGCCCAGGAGCCACTGTCATGTATGATGTGTGTGTTTTTCTTGTGCTCTGTTCTTCATTTAATTAAGAGCTTTCTTAGCAGCCCAGATACACTGGTGACAACTTCTGTTATTCCCAGCATTGTGCAATGTTACTATTTTGCCTGTCCTTTTTTATGGGTGGGCTTGAATGCACTTAGAAGCACCAGGCACAGCTCACTCATTTGGGACATCTGAACTGGAATAAAATAAGATAGCAGGTAGCTTTTACCATCATACCTTTACCTCTTAGTGTAGACAGAGCTGGCAGTAGGGTCATCTTCAACAGGTGCCCAGGGGTGACCCCTCAGTGCTAGTAGGACTGTGTCACAGCAACAGCAGGGTTCTGGGATGCAAGGGATTCTGTTAACTGAGCTGCTTTGGATCTGGGGCTGGCCCATGGCTCCTTTGCTGGGCTAGCTGGGTCTGGGGCTTGTAGCCTCTGCAATGTTTTCCCTGGGTAAGTGTCACAGACCTTTGAGGTGACAGCAGAGCCACTGACCTGCCTCCCTAATGCTCTGCCAGCTGCCCAGTTCTCTGCCGTGGGGGCATTTCAGAGTAAGCAGTTCTGAGGTTGGGTTTTGTTTTTATTTCATTGCGTCAAATTTGTAAAAAATCCAAAACAGCACAATGAAAGAGCAACCAAAGATTTTTCCAGAAAGCAATATTTTCTGTTTGTTCCTGCTGGGCAGGATCCCTGATGGCTCTTCAGCCTATGGTGCAGCTGTTTCCATTCTAAACTCCCATGTTCTTGGGTCAGCGCTGGCTACAGGAACCTGTCCAAAATAGGGGCCTCCTAATCCTGGTTCATGGGCCCACTTACAGACTCCACTCCAAAGCGAGAGCATTCAAATTCACTGGAAATATTCCTTGTCTTTCTGGAGCTTGCTGTGTTTGGTTTCCGAGTGATCCCACTGTGCATCCTGAGTCCTGCAGGGAGACATGCCCGTATGAGCCATGTTAGTACGAGGATCTAGTAAAAAGGTGTATGACTTCACTTTGGCCAATGAAATGCTGAATATGCTGAGAATATGCTCAGCTGTGGGCTCAGAGGCCAAGGAGACCTTTGCTGAAGGGCTGCTGCTTGGCAGACAAGGGCTATGATTTTTTCACCCAGAAGAGTGGCATCTTCCTGAGGATGGAAGAGCCTCCAAATCCCTCCTGTGAGCTCTGGAAAACATTTTGAATTTTTTTCCCCTTCTTTGGATAAAGAACTCACTAAGTTTTTTCAGTTCCTCTGAGTCCCCCATGCTTCCCGTTCCCAGAGGCATAACATTGAGCCTAATCACCAACTAGAACAACTGAGGCCTTTATTTTGGTGTAAAGCTGCATGAAAAAAAAAATAAAGTCCCCTGTGTATACAGCTATAACATTTGAATGATTGTAAGAAAAATGGAGTAACCCACAACTGATTTCCAAACCTATGTCTTCCTTTTTCTTGTAATGAGTGTGATGCATAATTTACATGGGCAAGCAAATGTATGAAGCTGATTATTTTTTTCTTTCTGTTTTCATTCAGTTGAAGAAGGGCTGGCACTCCAGAAATCTGAGATAAGAACCTTACCCTTTCCTTGGTCTGGCAAGCACAATATGAAGGATGCAATGGAACTCAAGGTACAACTATGAGGATTTAGTTGGGTCTTTCCAGCAGTTATCAAAAAAAACCCGTCTTGCCTCTTTCCTGTTTTGAAACAGAGGGGCGTGAGCCAGGGTATGAAACATTCAGTGATGTTGAGGGCAATTACAAACTTAGTCACTGAGATACCTGCCCACACCCAGGACTATGGCAATAAACTGCTGACTACAAGCAATATTATAAAAATTCCTGCCTGGATGCCGTAGATCCAGCGATGGTTTTGCATATGTCGAAGAATCCCTGGGCGATGACATATTTCCTCTTTGGGCTGACTCATGAGCTGCTCCTCCTGGTTGCTATGAAAGTTGGAAGCATTTTAACACTTCCTGCTGCAAGTATATTTCATGAAATGAGAGAAAAATCTCAATATTATGTCTGGATTCACTGATTCGACCCTTTCACTTTTGCAGTTGCTGAGCTTTGCCCCTTTGACATTTATTAAATAGTTTATTAGTGACAGAACAAAACAAAAATAAACAAAAAGAAAAAACACAGTAAAATTCGTGTGTATAATTTAAAGCAAACAACCTCAGCTCTTAATCCACCCTTCAAGGCCTGAAGTAAACAACTGCATTTCAAGAGCAAGCTACCAAGGAAAGAAAAATCTGTTGGGGGCTACTCTTTTTTTTTTAAATTGAGACAAAGCTTTTACTAATCTAAAAGCTCCAAGCCCTGTGTCCTTATGGGGAAATAATATCTCCATTAATTAGATGATCAAATATTACTTTATTAGTAAATTCTTGCATTAGTCTGGCAGGGCTTGTGCTTGTTTATGAGACATGTGACTCTTCTTTTGAGCATTTGTAATGTTCTAGTAGGTTATTTAATGTAATTGCTGTAATTCTCTAATCCATATATTTACATTAATGTTGTGTGTTGATTATGACCTGGTTTAGGGAATTTATCTGTGCTGATTTTCAGCAGCTCTCAGGAAAAAAAAAAAGAAAGGTCTTTTCATGATGTGCAAGTTCACCACCGTTTGGGACCTTGTTTTCTCAGGAGAGCTGAGGCTTGTAGGTCTGTGTACTTAAATTCATCCGGAGGTAGCACCGCACCAGCTCCTGGGCAGAGGGGAAAGCAAGAGGGAAAAGGCTGGATAAAGCCATTGGGGCAGCTGACAGGGAAACCAGGAGCCAGCCTGACTGCGGGGCAGGGGCACTACATGGCGATGGCCAGCACCTCCTGCTGCATCTGCTTGCCCTGCCGCACGGACGGTTAAATCTCCTGCAAGCAGCTGATGGCCAGAGCGTACAGCCTGATGGTTTAAGGAAAACTAAAATCACTGCTGATCTGCCTTGAAGCCTGGGCTGCAGGCAGAGCGCTCAGGGGGGTGGCGAAAGGCGGCTGGGGGAGCCGGAGGGGCGGCGGCAGAGCTCTGCCAGCAGAAGTCCGCCGGGGTTGGAGTCAGGGTCAGGGCACATGGGCTGCCCACATTGACACTGCTGGTGGCTTTAAATCAGACCTTGCGTTTTGCAATGCAATCTCTCCGTGTAGTTCCCTATGCAGGGCCTGTATACGTTTGTATATCATACAGTTCCTTCAAAGCCTGGGGTACTTTTAACACGTAATTTACATGTTTATCTCAATGCAGGATAGACACCAATTAACGCTGCTCATTAATGAGGACACAATCAGCTTGCATAACCTTGAACCACCGAGTGCTCACAGTGATGTATGAATGAGAGGTTAACTGCAGATGACAGCTCATTTCTTTTTGTTCTTCTGCCCAGAACATCCTGCCAATACACATATTATAAATAACGTGTTCTTGTGATGGTAAGGGGGGATGGGGGGGTGGGGGCATTTCAGAAGTGAGCGTTAATTCTTTGTTCAGGAGTGATTGTGTGATATTCAGGGTTTCAGCCTTAACACCATGTATTGCCTCAGCTGCTGGGATCAGCCCTTTCTGCCCCAAGGATCTCCGCTGCTGGTACCCCTGACTGCAGCCCGGTTCTGCTTTCTGAAGGAGAAAGTTGAATGTGAAACAGATTAACTTAAAAACCTACAGGAAAGAGCAAGTGGCGTTTTTAATGTGCCTGAGATGCCAGTGCCCATCTGACTCACAGTTCGCGACTCCTGGAGTGGTGTCATTTGTAATTCATGTAAATGTTCACTCGCTCACCCACCCGCAGCCTTTCCACGCCAGACGCTCAGCCGGCGATAAAGCCCCGTTAGCACCGTGCTATCTCCGCTCTCGCACAGATTATGCCACATCAGTGTTCTTTCTGTGGGGAATATATTTACTTGCTGTAAGGAGCCATCTAGTGAGGATTTACTGCACATAAAATCAAAGTAACTATTTCTTTACTGTTTCCAGACGATACTGAAAGAAAAAGTGCTGTTTCCCCCACCTCCTTCTCCCCTCCATGTTCTTCTGCTGCACTCAAGCTAGATCTAAAGCAAACAGCTTGAGTAGGTGAGGCTGTGCAGGACTGAATGCTTATTCCTCTGGCCATCCCTTTACAAAAGGCAGGGAGCACACGTGCTCACCCTTTGCTCAGCTCTACTCTCAAGGTACCCACCCGGACTAAGGAGGAGTCCCAAAGGACCTTCCCTCTGCTCTGGCAAGAGCGAAAGCAAAGCGAGTGGGTGGAGAACACCGGGAAGGGCCACACCAGGCAAAAGTGAAAGGCCCTAAAGCTGGTCCTGTTTTAGCTTGCAGGGGACAGGAGAACAGAGCCAGCTGGTGGAGTGCCCCTCAGCACGCAGGCAGTGATGGCAGAGCTGGGAACTCAATTCAATTTACTGAAGGCTAAGCCAGAGCCTCAGTCATCTGACAGATAAAGAGAGCGGCGTTTGAATGGTGTGCATTTCCGTGCTGGTTTGTCTTTTCTTTTTTCTTTTTTTTTCTTTAAAGAATAATGAACTTCAGCAGATGAAAATGTGAGAGTAGAGTTGAGAGTGTCTGTGCACTACAAAAATTTAAATCTGCTGCTCCTGGAGCATCAAAAGCATGGCTACATTGCAAATCTATATTGTTATGAATTTCACAGTCTTCAGAAGGTACTGAACACACCAAGTTAAATATTAAGCACTCAGTTAGGGGAATGACAGCAGCTTTTCTACAGGTTAGAAGTAACATTTTGTGTGGTGTGCTGAAACTGTACCCTGCAAGTGTGGCTGGGCGGAGGGAGGGGTGCAGGGGCAGTTACTTGTTTTGGTTATACTGAAGCAATTTCTAGATTAAATCCAAGCGGCCGCAGGCAGCAGGGTCTCTGTCAGGGTGTGTTTGGGATGCTCCACAGTGGGCAACATGCCTCAGTCTCCATCATGACACTCACCATAGGGCACTCTGGGCCCTTCAAGCCTCTTGGGGTGGGAGTTTGCAAGCAAGCAGCTGCGTGCCACTTTGAGCAGCCTTATGCTGAGCTGGCACTGGAGTAATCCTCCCCATCTCCTGCCTGTGCGTTTTCAGTGCTGGTTCTCAGCAGGCAGCTTTTCCACCCCTTGACAGCTCAGCTCTGTGCTCTCCTGCATTGTCCTCAGCTCAATTCCCCTAGGCACAACAGGCCAGCCCTTGATGGGAGAGCACCGAGCATCATCTCCTCTGTAGGGCTGAAAAAAATTGCTGGCACACTGGAGGAAAGAGACTCTGAGAGGTTTGACATTGTAATACACAATAAACAGGACAGTAATTTTTCATAGCTATAATGCATAGGATAGGGAAAGTAATCCAACTTTTATAAACAAGCCTTTATTCTACAAAACCCAGACACTCTCTCATGCATGAGAAAATAGTCTGAATTATGAATGCCTGTCATTTTACAATAACTATTCCTTGCTTTCTTTTTTTTTTTTGAAATGCAAACAATGAAAAAATATATTTTTTTACAGTGAGAAAAAAAAACATTTTTTTGTTAGTGAAAAGTATTTGACTACATCAATGATTAATACATTTAATGTAATAGCTGCAACTGAAATTTAAAAAGCAAACAAGCCAAAGAGAGCTGAATGGACTTGTTACAAGGATTTCATTAGGGATTTAAAAAAGTTTGCTCTATACTTGCAGTTTGTTATCAGAAAGAACTGGCTGAATTCATTCAGAATGGTCTGTTCTTTGTCTGTCCGTGGTCACCATAGCTACCATTTCAATCTGTTAACATATGTGGTATTATTTTGTTCCTTTCTCTTAAACTCTGTTCACAGATGCTGTCAAGACTTTCCTTTGTACATGTCTGATCGGTTCGTGCCAGGTTTGGCTCCATGCCTTTTCAGACGAGACTCTCTATGATGAGGACAAAGTGGTCAGGCACTTGGTGCAGCAATGGAAACAGAAGGAGAAGCTGGGGTGGAGATGTCCCCTACAGCACCACAGCAAGGGATCTGTGTAAAATACCTCAGGAAGACATTGTCAGAGGCGCATCGTTCTCTGGCGAGGCAGGTATTCCCTGGATGTGCTGTGGCAGACCCTCAGCTGCTGTAGAGCAGTACAAATGCATTTGGTTTAGTGGAGCTGTCGTGCTTGCTGATGGTCAGGTCCTGTGATGTTGCTCATTACACAGGTTTTGGGTAAGGAGCCAAGAGATGAAGGGAGGCATGGCTACAGCATTTAAAATAAATCATAAGATTGTATAGCCTCTATTCTCTTGCTTTTTCTAGTCTTAGAAAAGGTTCAGGTTGCCACTGAGCATGAAGGTTTATCTACTCTGTACAATAGAGGTGATTGGAATATTTAGTGGAGATCAAATTATCCACATTCACATTTTAATTGGCATGGAGTGGGGAAGAAAGTCAGTTTTCTCTATTGCTGAATGTGAAGATGATTGAGATGGCTTCATTTTCTTTCCAGCTGTGAAGCAGGCAGGTAAATGTATTGATGTATGTGTGCAGTACAGTTTATAGCAGGGAAGCTGTAAGAGAAAACAGTCTGGAAAATATAAAATTTTCTTTCACAACAAAATCTCACAGCAAAGAGTACAGTTAAGGGCAGTCTGTCTCTTTCGCTCTCCTTTTTTTTTTTTTTTTTAAATAGTATAAAAGCCTTTGTTTAAAGCTCTGTGGGACTGATTTTCAAATGTGCTGAGCACCCTTCTCTCTGATTTCTTTTAACTGAAGATGTAGGTGTTCAGCATTTCTGGCAGCCAGGGCCCCTCTACTAATGTCTGCAGAGAGTAGATGGAGAAAGTGAGAGAAACATTATTGTAATGAGGGGCTAATTCTGCTTCTCCTTCCTGCCTCTCAGTGCAGATGAAAGAGTGCCTGCAAGTCATGTTATGTGCATGGAGAAAGGGAATTCTGATTTACTGTCTCTGGCTCCCCAGGGGCAGGACTGCTCTCCTAGCACAACTCACAGTAAGTCACATCTGCATTTCCAGTATAAGGCCCATTTTTAAGGACTCCTAGTTCAGCTATAAAAATTCACTTAGCATGCATGAATAGAAACCAAATTGACAAGATAGACCATAACTGCTCTGAAAGGGCCATTAGTTCCTGTCCTATGAAAAATCCACATTTCAAAAAGGCGAGTATTGTTCACATTTGCACAACAGGCTGTAACTATTCCTTCTAAGTCATTATAGACTGTACAGAAATCATAATTTTCAAAATTGCTATTGATAACACAGGCATGGAAACAGCAGGAGGCAGATAACTGTGCTTGATATTAATCCAGAACCTTCCAGTGCCTCTGAGCAGGTTTGGATCAGTGTAAAATCTAGATTTGCACCGATGTAACTGAGATGAGGAGGACCACTGTATAAAGATTTTGTCTGATGAGTAAAGAGTTTGGTGCAAGGTTTCTGGTGTTATCAGATGAATCCTAGTGGTGCAGTGGCTGTGAGAGGGTACCTACCAACAAGCTGTCTATTGAGAAACACCATCTATCCCCTGTGCTCAGTGCTGGTGGGGAGGGAAGAGGAAATGCATCTGTATTTGGTGGTTTTGGAAAAGCCCAGGGCAGGTAGGAATGTAGCTATTTTCTTGTGATTTTAAGAGATATTAGGTGATGGCATTTTCTAAAATGTTTTATTTTAGCCGACGAATAATCCTTCACTTGTTGCCAAATTGAGGTTTATGCTGATTTTCTTCTTTTCCAGGTTTTCATGTGTTACAGGTTTTCTTTAGACAATTAACAGTGAGGAAGTAACTTTGATTTATATCTCCTCCCCCTGAGAACATTAGCATTTGAGATTTTCAAATTATATGTGGAATGAATGGAAGAGAGAGTGTAAAATAAAAGTTGGCACTAGAGTCCTGATGACTTGTGCTACACCTTAGGGGTGTGTTCACAGAAACTCTGGGCCTGAGCCGCCTTCTACTGGTTTTACAACAAAAGGGAATTTCCAGGGGTTTCAGCAGAGTGATCCCCACATTTGTCAGAATGATGTGAACAAGATGATTTTCTCCACTCCCACATGTGTGTATGGACATACCAACCTACACATTTTTACTCTCTTACAAAAGTTTGCTTGAACATACAATTACGTGTTTTGAGGGCAATTTCAGATTAATTTCTAACAGTTTCCTTTTCTGTAGAGTAACAGAGGTCAGGGGCCCTACAGGATACCCCTGGCTGAACTTCCCTAAGGTCATCCTATGTCATGGGAAGAGATTGGGCTGAATGGTGGAGTAAAGGGGTCTCTGTTGGCAGAAAGTCAAACTGGGGATTTTTTGGTAAGATTTCAGGAGCAAGCAGCTGCTTCTCAGCTGGACCTCTCTTCCCTGTTGCTGGGATTTCCACAATAGCTGCAAGGCAAGTGAAGGGAACCCCAAGGGAGGCAGGAGACCACCTGGCTGAGGGACTTTGCTGCGGGGTTTCTGTTGGAGCCCTGGACACCAGTGCACCTCAGTGGGAGGGCACAGGCAGGGGGCTGCCTGCAAAACTGCAAAGGTGGGACACCTTTCTCTGGGTTGCCTGTTCACGCTGCAACATGGGCCACTGAAAATCTGCTACCATAGAGGGTCTCGCATAGAGGAGTTGGATCAGGCTGGTGTTTCTCATAGTGCATTAGCCTTGCCACTAGCAGCATCCTTCAAATGTAATGCCACAGCACTGCATGAGTAGCTGCTCCTGGGGAAAGCTTCTCCTCTCACTCAAAAAAAAAAAAAAAAAGGAAAAAGATTGACTTTACATGCTGTTGTGCAAGTGAATGTATTCCTTGGAAAGCTCTTAAAATTCGTATCTGCTGTTAAACCCCTGGATCTCTTAATGAACAGCACCCAATCTTTGTCCCACTAGCTCTTCTGATAAAGAGCTCCCTGAATGGATTGTGTGCATTTCGCATTTGAAATTTCCTGTGAGAAAAATTAAATTATTTGGCTCCTGGTCACCCTGAAAATGATGGCAGCTGCCTCCTGCAATTCCATCTCCCCTCACAGACTATAGCATTGCGTGCTGGCTGCCCTGCTGCCAAGATGGTGATGGTGGGGAGAAGTGAAAAGGAAGAAGTTTGTTAGAAATAGAGAGGTATTTTCCCAGGTAAGCACTGTGCTAGCTGCAATTGTGCGTATGATGAAGTAGTTCCCAAAAAAGGAAATGTTTATCCCCTCTCTCTTTCTTTCTT
>VWZY01010939.1:39890-64075 GCA_013399075.1 Chloroceryle aenea
TTTTTTTTACTAACTCAACCCAGTAGGTATTTAGATGCAATCAGAGGGGTCTCAAGGTCAGACTAGTCCCCGGCAGCCCGGGGGGAAGTGGGAGGTGACTCCTGCTGCCTTTATTGTGCTGGCATCGGTGCTTGTGCATGTGTGAGTCTCAGTGGCTTGTTCCACTGCTGGTATGAACTGCTAGTCCAGTCCCTGGTGGGAGGGGGTGCAGTCCCACTGCTCCTGCTTTAGGACAGTTTATCTAACTTGTAGATGCTGACACTTGAACTTATCCTCTGCTTTTTTAATCCACCCTGGAGAAAAAGAAGAGTAGTACTCAAGGTGGAGACTTCATTGTCTGTATCTCTGGCACCTCAGCTGTTGGTTTGGTGCCACACCTTTCTTACCTCCTGGCTGCTCACCCAGGAGACATCACTCTTCAGCTTGCGTGGGTCACTGGCTTTCACCTATCGGTTCAGTCCCCCTGTGAAGGGGTGCAGAGGCTGATGGTGGTGAGCAGAGCTCCCACTCCACCTTATTCCAAGGCATGACTTTGGAGCTTTCTTGTTACTCAAATAGTACCGAGAACATCCTTCTCAAACCTTCGTGATGAAGTAAACAAACAAGTGCTGGTGTAGCCAAAGCCTGTGGCTCCCTTCCCTGCCTGGCACAGGCAGCGTTTGTACGGGGAGGTAATAGCTCTCTCATGGACTGACAAACTTAATAATGGCTGGACTGGAATTAATACTAGGTAGAGTGACTACTTTGTTCTTCATAGCTGGTTCCTGCTGCTTAATGAGTTGCTCTTAAAACTCTTGTTTTCAGCTCTAGTTAGGTCTGTGACTTGGCCAAGTGAAGGCTTAGGGCTCCCTGTGATTAGTCATTATAATTAGCTCGGAAATCTGCCTCTGTGATCAAGACGCGCTGTATAATGCGGCTTATAGTGGGCTCTAGTCCTGTCACATACCTTCAGAGTAGTCTAAATGACACTACTTTGTTAGACATGCATGTGTATCTTTTAAACTGTGTCGTTACTTTATATATTTTAATATGCATTAGGCAGGTAAATTTGAAGTAACAGGCTTCTCGGAAACTTGTGGTTAGTGCTAGTCCCCCACATCCCTCAGGTACAACAGTTTCTGGTCATAGCCAAGGCTTGTCCTGCCCATTCCAGGGATAAGGTAAGACTGAGACAAGATGACTTGTGGCTAATTACATCTAGAGCCGAAATAAAAAAGAAAACTGGGGTAGTTAGAGCATGCTCTCCCTTCCTAGGATGTCTACTTCTTTCTTCACTGTCTGACCTTGTCTTCTGAGGCTTTGACTTGATGGTATAACGAGATGAGCAATCACATGTTCTTAAGTGTTTAAACTTGAAAGAACAGTTTGAAATTCAGTTCTTGAATATACAGAGTTGATTTGTAAACTGAACTGTGTGTTAAAAAGTGCTTTTGTAAGGAATGTTAAATTAGGTGTCTCTTTAAACTTTAGAAGCTTTTAATTTATAGTTCAATATGGAAGTTTTGACTTCTTTGTGCTTTTCGAAAGTGCAAGAGGATGTGCTCAGCCTTAGTGGAGGCAGTGAAAGTTTCTCCAGCATATTCTAGAATTGGGCTGCTTTTCTGCTCATCTTGCTGGTAGTTTTGAAATGCAACAAATTAAGTCAAACTCAATAAATTTGCTTCAGTTCTTGTGTAAGGTTTTGAGACAAAACAAGTGAGTTTAACTTACAGTATCTTCAGAAATTCATCTCTATGCAGCAGTTTGCTCTTTGAACTTTTTAAAGGAAGTATTGGTAGAAGTTGCCTCTCTTGGGGGAGGAGGCTGCATCAGTGTGATAGCAGAAGTCTCCTCTTGGGAGGAAATTCTACTCTATGCTTCCCCCTTCAGCTCTGTCCTGCTATTGTGCGGGTACCTCTGGTGCACATCAGCAGGGGCTGAGATACTCTGTCTTTAACTAGGTATATCTGTACAAAAGTATTCCCCTGCCACATTAGGAGCAGGAGGATAAAGCTGTGAGTTTTTGTCTTTAATTTCATCTTCCTTGCCTCCTCCCTTATCTCTGTGCCCTTCACCTGGATGGCTTTCCCATTTACTAATCCAAGAGAGCCAACAGCTGCTTTTGTAGTGTAGTTGTCTAATTTAGAGGCTTCTTAGCCACGTGGTTGTCTGTTGGAGCTTTTTGGTTCTGCTCTCTGTAGGTATCTGTGATAACCTGTCATGTTAGCATGTGCGTGTACTCTTTGATAACTGTATGTCTTACCAGGTTGGGGTTTAGTTCACATAGAGGCTTTGATTTGAAAGTTGGTTATTGAAAAGAATTATTAGTGTACATGACCTTGAATTTATGTTCTTTTAGGCTTTATAAAATAGTGTAAAAGCACAATGTAACAAATGTGTATGTAGTTGTGGCTTCTGGGTTCAGAAATCCCTAAAGGGGGTGAACAAGGCTTGCATGCAGGGGCACGGTGCCTGCCCTCCCTCTTAACTGGTCCCTGGAGAGGGCACAGAGAGGTTCTAGTTCCACAGGAGGACGGGTGATAGATAAAAGCTAAGAAAAACCTCTGCTGATGAGGAAATGGTCTCTCCTCGAAGTGAAGTGGCAGGACTCGGATCTGGTTTATGTAACAGCCTTGCTTTTGAAACAACTCATTAATTGCAGCTCGCATTGAAATGGGGAGGTTTTTTTATCTTCCCTCCGACTTCTTTGGGGGTCTAAACTCATCCCACTGTTCTCATCAATAAACCAGTTTGAGTCTCGGCCATGTGTGAATGTGGGTAGAGGAAGGATTTTTCACCTCCTCACCCTGTGTTGAGAGCTAGCTGCCCTACATAGCAGGCGTCCTTGGCTGGAGTTGTATATGGTTCTGTGTTTAGGTTGCTAACAGCTGTGTGAAAAGCTAAAAGTGCTGCATCTGTAATTCAAGCTTTTCTTTTTTTTTTTTTTTACTAAACAGTGCAAACTAGCTGTAGATACAGTGTGCATGTCTGTTCCTCTGACTGACATCTCTCTGTACCTAGGTGGGGGCTGCTCTGCGTGTTTTTTGGGGGAATAAAGGCTTGTGCAGGCAGGCATACCAGGTGTAGCATTCTTACTTTCTTGGTATTGTTTTCTGTCTGGGAATCTTAAAGATGTCCCTCCTGGGACCCTTGTGCTGATCTGTGCAGCTGCCACTACACTGTTCATGACAGTAGCCATGGGAACACGAGTGGGATGATACACGTTTAAAACTCCAACTTGTTGCTAGGCAGACCCTGCTCAATGTATGGATTAAGTAGTTTTAGCAAAAAAACCCCACCCTGTTCTAATATCCTGCATCTTCTGTGGGAGAAGACAACTTGGCTCACCCCAAATTCTGGGTTGTTCTCTTTAGTCTGACAGAATAAAACCATCCCCAAAAGGGTCTCCTGATGCTAGCCAACCTTAGGGGGAAACCCCTCTCTTACATCTGAATAATGAGTACATGGTGGCTGGGTGAGAGGGAGTTTCAGCAGGTAGGTTTTGACAAGACCTTTACTTAAAACCAACGTGCTGTGAAGTAAAGTGATGTGCCATCCAATGGAAAAGAGTTGTGCTGCTCATATAGTCTAAAAGTTGTAGTCTGCATCAAAATAGGTACTGCTAAAAGTGACATACACTCTAAACAAAGGTCATGGGCTTAAAATATCACAAGATCACTTCTAAACTCTGGCTGCAAAAACTTAGAATTCTGAATAAGGCAAGGTAAACACCTTCAAAACTTACACTGTTAGTGTAGATGTTGATATGTGCTGGATGGGCTGGCATAGACCTCTTTACTCAGGCAAACTCACGCTGGTAACATGCTTTGTCCCAAGCTCACGTTTTGATACTCCTTGCTCAAGAAATAAGGGCAGCCTGCTCCCTCATTATTCTTGTTGTTGAAGCCTGACAAAGGGTGTATGGGAAACGACAGAGGCCTGAAGGGAACTGGAACCTAAACTATAAGGGAGCGATGGGCTCTCCATGCTTCTTGAGGGCTGAGCTCCAGCATGCCTTTGTCTGCAGCTGTTGTCTTCCTGTGTCATAGCAGTGCTGTGCTCCAGTCGCTGGTTTAAATGGGTCTCTTTTTATTGTATTTTATAAACATTTGCTGTGCAGTAACTCATCCTTGTTGGAATAAGGCCATTCATAGAGATGCTCCCAATTGCCACCTGCTCCTTTTTCTTTCTTAGCAAAGTACACTCTTACCTAATTTAACCTTCCCCAGCAACTGCTTTGAAGTTGTTTCGCTTTGCACCTTGGCTCACTGCTATCCCTTTCCCCTCCGATCACCCTAACAAACTGCAGTTGTCTTTGTTTGTCCTTCCAGAAATCAGCTTATAGGAGGAAAAACTGCTTGATTGCCTTGCCCCAAATGTTTTTATAGTCAATTCTTCTAAGAAAAGATTGCTTTCCTTTAACATGCCCCAACCCTTTTTTTTGTTTGTTTCCTAAGCTGCTATTTGTGGTTCTCCTGCTTTCATTATAATTTGTGTACAGCCTCTAGACCCTATCTGTCCACCCTTTTACTAACCCAGCCTTGCTCGGATTTCTGTGCTTTTCTCTATAGTCCTGAGCCCTCTTTCCCTTGCTTTGTCCCTCCAGTAAAGTCACCTTCTCTGTGCCTGAGCTCTGTTGTAGTTGTTCTCCCAAGTTCCCTCTCAGGCTGAAAGAAAGTGGTCATGATTTTCACTTTTGTTGTAAGAAGGGAAGATGTAGCAGAACTCTTCCCCTTAACCTATTTTAAAGCTTGCTTGCCTCCCTGGAGATGGCACCTGCCTGCTTTTCAAACATTTAAACAGCAGTGATGTTTTTGCCATTTCAGGACCCTTTCTCAAGGCTTTTTCTGCATCACTGAAGACTTTCTGCTTTAGCTTCTCCTGTGGAAGCCTTAAGGTGCTACTTGCTCTGTAAGAGAAGTGCTTCCCCCCCGCACTTAAGCTGGTAGAGCATCTGTCTCTTTGGCCACTAGTGTCACTCTTCTGAGCTGTTGCTGCTGTGAGCAAACAGGCCTGTGAGAAAGGTGAGAGACTTGATGTCTCCTGCAGCCAGGGCTGCCCTGGGGGACAGGTTGAGTGCTTGGCTGAAGCCTCCAGGTGGACCCTGTCTGCCGGGCACTGAGGCTGGCTTGCTGTGAGTAGCTCTGAAACCTTTGTGTGAACGAAGCAAACCTCAGGGTTAATGGGGTAAGTGCTCTGAAGAGCTTTTCCCCTTCTTGCTGTAGACTCAGCCTCAGGCTCATCATTGGGTGGTTGTGAAGGGAGTTGGGAGGGTACAGCTGGATCTCATCTGAAGTTCTCATTGCCTCTCTTCTCCTGTTAAGCTTTGTACAAGTATTGAATAACTTGGGGGGAGAGGCTTGCTGGTGGGAACTCTGTGGCAGAGGGAAGATTTTTTTCAGAGCTGTCCTCTGGCTTTCAGCCCAAGATCTGAGTTGCTTGGCAAATTGTTTCCTCCTGTGCATACTGGCTCTGAGAAGCGGGTCTGCTCTCTGGGAAACTGCTGCATTGTGCTCTAGCTCCTGCTGTATTTTGGGTTGTTTTTTAGTCCTCTTGATTTAGTTAACATAGTTCTTTGAGTGCATGGGATCAGTTTCATTTGTCTTTTCTTGGGTGATCTCAGGTGGAACAGCAAGGTGTCCTCCACATGCAGGTCAGATGCTGTCCTTGTGGTGCAAGAAGAGCAGGCATAAATCCCTCCATCCTGTCAACAGTTTCAAAATTGGCAAGGGTCTAGGGGTATATTTGTGGATTTGGGGTGAAAAAAATAGTTTTTCTACAGGAGAATAAGCAAAGATGGTGGGCCCTGAGGTGTTCAGTTAGTGACTGTGGAACATAAGTGTGCTGGTCCAGGAGCAGAGATGGGCAGCACTCATCCCAAGACTGGCTTCTGCTGGTTTGGAAGGATGGATGTGTATGGAGAGGACCTCTATAAATGTTGAAGCTGTTCAGGGCATGTGACAGTAGTTACATGTTGGGCAAATTGATGTCTTTTCTTGTACCCATCTTGCTGAAGTTATTTTGGAGGGTGGGGGAAAAATAAACACAGAACTTCTTAAATCTCTAAGAAGAATATTTTGAGGTCATAAAAACAAATAAATGAGGTGTTGGAGGAATTGGTCTTGGAAGCGGTCCTTCCATCTCTGAGACTTGCTAGGAAGTAGGCTGTTTTCTTGTCCTCTTACCTGAGCCCTTGCAAAGAGCCTGGGAGCAGACACTGGTCTGCTCTTGAAACCAACCATCTCCAGCTCAGTTGGGTGGAATGCTGCCCTGTCTGGTTACCGCTTGCTCTGCGGTGCTGCTGCGCTGCCCAGAGCAGTACCTCCTGAGCAGCAGTGTCCTTTTGTTTCAGCTCAAGAGGAGGAATCTACTGGGTGCAGCAGAATTGCTTGCACTGTCTGTTGAGAGGGGGCAGGAGGAGATGCGATGGGGTCTCTGAAAGAGATGGGTAGGAAAAACCTTTCCAGTGACTGCATAAATAAAGGCAGTGGATTTAATTCATGATACCAGAGCTGGGACAAAGCTTGGAGCAGGTGCACACCCAGAGCTTGCATAAGTTGGATAGATGCCTGTTAAAATGTTTATCAAGCACAAGAATAAAAGGGAAAAGATTGTATTTATTTTTTTTTATTATGGATTTTAAAAATAACTTATATTTCTAACGTGAGCAGCAGTTAGAACCAGGGTATGAAAAATTGGCTTGGTGCTTGGAAGCAAGTGGGAAAACAGTGGAAAACACCTGTGCTGTAATGTGCCCTGCTACAGGAAGGGATAAATGGTTGGGTGCTGCTTGCTTATGGCCTGTTACAGTGTGGTTCTCCTTGTGTGCTGGGGTTGCCTTTACACTCTTAGTGCTACTTGGTTCTTGCTTTTTCATCAGTAGACATAATTTGGCTTTATTTCACCACTCTTCAAGCGATTCTGAGCCTCTGGAGTAAGAAAGAATGAATCTAGTTAGACTTAGATCAGTTTTACCCCTGTAAAACTATGGCACACAGTTGAGGCACTGAAGCTGTCTTCAGACTAAGGAAGAAGACACTACTGCACTAATGTGCTAATTTTATACTGTCACTTGGCAGGTTGCCTTTGTAATCAAAGGGCTGGAAATTTTTCAGTTTGAACAAAATGTTCTAAGTAGCTGTTCTCTAGGTGGAAATGGATTTGATATGGGATACTGCCTTCAAAAGAAATCCAGCTTTCCATATATTTCTGGGCAGAATCATGCTAACAGATTCTTTCCTAAGTGAAGCAATAGCCAAGACCTGGATGAGGCTTACCTGTGGAATTTTCTTAGCGGTTGTGTATGTCATCAGTCTGTCTGCATCTGATGGGAATGGAGAGAAGGGATGTTTTCAGAAAGCACCTGGAAGTTTTGGGAAAGAAAGTTGTAATGAATTTCAATAGAACAACTCTGTGTCATTTTCTCTCTGGTTAATAACTGTTGTCCAGGCTTGGTATAGTGCATGGTCAAAATATAAAAGCTTGTTTTAAGCAGGCTTGCAGGAGGATGTCCTGGTGAGTTTTACGGTACCTGGCACAGGGTGATTATGCAGCAGGGAGTAAGTATCTGCTTCTCATCCATAGTATAAAAGTAATTACAAACATCCCCTGATGCCCTTGTTTTTGGAAATCAGTGAGCACTGACTAGAGAACATATTCCAACTTTATTTTTTACATATCCCAACTTTAGTTTTTCCAACAAAAATGTCCATGGGAGCAGAACAATCAAAGAGCAATCATATATATTTTTTTTAAGTGGTTTGAAATGTTAACTCAAAGGCTGTATTGTGTTACTAGAAAGCTTAAAACAAATGGCAGAATTGCTTCCGGGCTCTATGAAACTTGTGTCTTTCTGTTGCCTTTGATATTATTTTTTTTAAGTAGCTTCTAGTGTTACTGAATCTATACAATTTTAAATATAGTATTTTAAAAAGAGCCTAAAATTTCAGCTTCTGTAATACTATAATGAGAGCTGGCTGCTAAAATTTGTTGCTTTGGGTCTAAGATGAAACAAAATTCCATGTGCCATGTGTGAAATGGACAAACCAACTTGACAAAAAGAATGTGTTTTATCTTCTGCATTTTGGCAAGACTCTAGGGTCTTGGAGGGCAACTGTAGAGAGTGAAGGTGCAAGAATGATGTGAGAGACCTGTGGGGTAAGCAGAGCTCAAAGATAACTGTCTCAGATGGGGAGGGAATAGGAAGAGGACCAACCAAGAAGGGTTGAAAAATGTCAGTGGGGAAAAAAACAAAACCTCAGCTGTTGGTGTCCTCTTCTGAAGATACTTAGCTGTTCTTCCTGTTGTTCAACCAATCAAATGATAAAACATAGTTGCCAGTTCAGGTGAGTGCAAATTTACCTTTCCTGTACTTTGGTGAATATGATCTTGAATTAAATTCCTGAGATCAGAAGACAACCAGGCTGACAGGGTGGTGGTGGAAGGGAAACTACATGCATGACAATATCTTACTAGCCGAAGGTGGAGCCCTGACACATCCACATTGAGCTGAGCTACTGCTGCCTACAGCAGCTGTTCTTGCCTGTGTTAGGGGCTTATGTATGTGGCTGAGTGCTGCTCTGGCAACCCGGGCAGATCTGCAGCTTGCCTGGTGATGGGGGAGCCAGAGCAGGCCTGTTCTTCCTTTCTCTCTTTCCAGGATAGGAGAGCTGTGGCTTTCTCTGTTCACATGCTCTCTGCTAGTCCCACATGTGCTCAGGACATTCATCTGAAACTCTTCTTTGCTGTGACTTTTGTTCTATCTTGTCCAAAAGCAGTTTGCTCAGAAGTTGAGGTCTTGCACACTGGGGATGCAGGCTGTGTTTGGTACCTGCTGTTGTTCTGTCACTTTTCACTTCCTGTGACCATCAGCGAAGTATCATGTCCCCACAGCATACTGTTTACCTGACCCCACTGTGCTGTGCTTGGTGAAGCTTGGTCACCGTGGAGCTAATAACTTGTTTGCATAACCTGTGATTGAAGGTGTAGGGGGAATTGCAAATGATTGTTTCGTCCATCCTGGTAGTATATTTTACTTTTCCTGTTGGTTTCTTTTTACCTCCTCTGAAGCCAGGGAGCATCCCTTTGTACTGCCACTGGGGTATGTGGACCTTGTGTGCAATTACCTTCTGCTGGACTATAGCAGGCTGCTGGAAGTGTGAGCAAGCCAAGAGAACTGCTGGCTCTGGAGAGTGTGCCCAAGCCAGACCCAGGAAGAGCCAAACACTAAGTCACTGTGCACAATGTTCAGCTGAGTAAAATTGCAAGATGTGCATCACAGCATCTACAGTCTGAATTCATCCCTGAGTAGATCATCTTATGTCTTGCTACTTCTGTTCAGACTTGAGTTTTATGGTACAGTTCTTGTTCTTGGCTAAGTATTTGTTTGGGTTAAGGGGCCCTTGTAGCTCTCTTTTTACCTCTAACCTACCCTCTTTCCAGAGTCATTGTTTCATCCCTGAGCTGCACAAAGCACCATGTCTTTCAGAGGTGGACATCCTGTTACTATCTGCATTCCTAGACCTCTTGGGGACTGGGACAGGCCTTGTCTAACTTAGATCTCCTGGATCATGCTCATTCTCGTTCCTTGTGCCATGTAACAGCTCTATCTCCCTCCTCTGAAAAACAAGCAATATTGCAGTCACTTGTGCCCTGCTCCTGTGTGTACGTTCAGAGCAGGACCCTCCTCTGCCATTGGGGTGTCCGTGTTGCAGCCGTGGTTACTCTGGCACTGAATTTAGCCAGGTGTGCCCAGGACCCTGTTCAGGAGCCAGCACTCTGTGTGGGTGCTGTTGTTAGATGCTGTTAGCATCGGGTGTGAGATCCCCAGTGGACTTGGATCATAGTACAGTTAGAACCTGTAGTTCACAGATGTGTCCATGTCACACAGCTGTAGGGTGGGAAGACGTTGTCAAAGCAGATGTTTAAGTATCTACTTTGTAGTGAAGGATCTCCATGCCACTTCAAAGGAGTGGAGTATGGACTGGCATTGAGGGAGGTGGTGGGGAACACTGCCTCCAAACAGCCATAAATAAATAGTCTTTGGCTGCGGCCAAGCACAGCTAGAGTGCTAGTGAAGCGAGTGAGGAAATGAAGTAATGACCGTGGACAGGCCCTGGGATGAATTGGATGGGGAAAGCTGTCAGCACACCAAAAATGGCCCTTCTGTGTAGATGTCTGACTAATTGGTAGTGATGGGGGAGAGAGCACGTAAGATGCTGGGATTTGACGCTGGCTTCTGTAAGGGCTTTCTGGGACATACCTGACCACTGGAGATGGCTTGTGAAGCTGGCTGATAGGCTTCCTTCAGGGTTTAGAGGTGTAGTGAGAGAAGGTGGACAATGGCAGGGGAAGAGTCTCTTTGAGTCATTTGGACTGTGAGAGTACAAGATTGTGCTGGGATTGGAGAAAATGGTTACTATTCCTGCTTCATTCATGGCTCTTGGTACTTAATTCCAGCCACACAGAAGAACTCGAGGCATTTGTGTGCCATGGGGAAAGTAGCCACCATTCCCAATTAGGGCAGGACTTTCAGTGCACAGTTAATTCAGATGCCAAGATGAGTAATTAGCACCTCTGCTCTGCACTTAGTTCTCTGTAGTTAAGCCTTCAAGTTCTTATGTTTCTTCTTCTTGTGCCCTCAGCTGGGGCAGCTCTTTGCATGGTGGAGGATGGACTTTAATGAGAAACCAGTTGGGAGGTGAGCCAACTTGCTCTGCAGTGTGGTGATATTTTTTCCCCTTCCTCTCTGTTTTGGCCCAGTGGCTCAAAACCTTGTTCTGAAAAAGCATCCTCCTGATGATTTTTCAAATGGGGCAACAGGCAAGGCTTCTTCTAATACGGGAAGGTAAGCTTGGTTTAGGTTACTGTGTGCCCAGAAGCAAAGAATACTGGCATCTGAAAGTAAGAGGGAGAAGACTCTGAAAAGAGCTTGGTTTCATTAAGCAAAGTCACCTAAAATCTTGACACGTGAGAATCATTTCCCCTTGGCAGAGACTGTGACAGGTGTTGCACCATAGGATACTCATTGCTTGACTTCCAGTGTGACCTTGGACAAAAATCTGAACCTTTCAGCTTTTGGTTTTATGTTAAAGCTACCTGTGTTATTCGGTTTGGGGACGAGAGGGGAGTGAACAAGCATGTTGACACTAGAGAAAGTGGCAGCCTCAGCAGTGCTAGTGCTTTATAAGGTAGGGTTGGAATCTCCCCTGTCTTATTGGTGACGAGTAAGATGGGCAGAGGAGGTGTCTGCATTTGTGGTTTGTCTTGTTAAGAGCTGATGCATCTGGAGTCTGTTCTGACCACAGCAGACTAATTCATGTTCTGAAGGTAAAACAGGAAGAAATTTTCCTTTGTAATCTGTCTTCCAGAAGTGAGAAGTGTTTCTGGCTGCAGGGTAACTAAGGTGCATTAACTATTCCACTGTGAATTTCTCATGGAGACAGTGTGCTTGCTCTAGCTTTACTGCAAAGTAAAGCAGGTGCAGCCAGTGCTGGGCTTGCCTGGCCATCTCGGGGAGGAGTCTGCATTTGTGCACTGGTGGGGGGAGGGAGGGTTGTCTCTAGCAGGGAAGGCAGAAGCTAAATTTACACATTTCCCTTTCAGGCTGCTTGGAAGGAGGAGAAATATATAGCAAATTAATGTGTGTTGGGGTTAGACTCTGTTGTGCCAGAACTGTGCTGTGCCTTATGAGCAGTATTGGTGTGTCTCAAAGTTTAACTCCTTCTGTCCCCTGTAATGGAGTGTTCAGGGACCAGAAGGCTTCCTGGACTGCCCAGTGCTGCTCATATAAGGGCATATTTCTCTGAGTTACCTTAACTTCTAGTTCATGATGCTGCCTCTCTTGCTTGCTCACACTAAAAAAACCAACCCTGTTCTCTGGGACCACTGGAGTTGAGGACTCCTCTGCTCTGACTGCTTAGATGTCCCTGTTTCTAGAATGTCACTTCTGTGGCTGCAGCCTGGCATGGTGAAGCATCCCTGGAGCAGGGGGATATCTCAGGGGAAACCTTCTTCCCCCTTAAAAGGTTTGGAGGGTGTTTCTTTGCAGTTTCTCTTCCATGCTTTTTTTTTTTTTCTGTGACTATTTCACTGGAGGGTTTTTGACAGTTTAGAAACCTGTCCCCTGAAAATCTGGGAGGGGGGAATACAAGCTACCAGAGAAGGTAGGGAAACTCTTGAGGCAGTGTGATTCAAGCAAGTGCCTGAAGCCCAGAATTTCCCACAATCAAAGGCCTGATCTACTGCAAAAGCTGGAGAAGTGAATGCCAAGTGATGCTAACAGAAGCATGTTCAGTTCTCCTGGCCTCCCTCTCTAGCTGCCTAAATAAACACCCTCTGCATCAGTCACACTGTTGTCTCATGCCTCTGAGCCAAGGTAATTTTCCCCATGATAGTTTAAAACAGGAAATGAATTCCAGATCTTTGTTAAATGACAACTCCAGCAGTATCCCTTGCTAAGCAATGAGGGGACAGCTGCTCTGTGGAGACACTACAGCACTTGTCACTCGGCCACGTGGAAGGTAGCTAGAGGGTGCTGATTGTGTGCCTTGTCCATCAAGTCCTTGGTAGTGGAGGCCAGGTTTGTTCCAGCCTGCTGTGCACAAGGTGTGTCTGTACAATATGCGAGTGCTGGTTGTTTGGAAATCTTAAGAGTTTGTGTTCTGTTGGCTCTTGGTGGGAAGAGATTAAAAGCAGGTCCTAAAAGTGTCTGCTGTGGTCTATGAAAACCATGGTCTGTTGCATGGTGAAATTACCTTTCTAGGCTCGGTTATAACGGAGTCTTAGGGCAGCCTAAGGGGAAAGCTTCTTGTTACTCTGTGGACGAGTAATTTAAGGAGGCCCCTCTCAGGGTTCAAGGTCTCCTGGTGACCTGCTTTACCTTGAAGAGATGCTGTTGTGACATGGACAAACATAAGCTGGTCCAAGGCTATGACCAAATACACCTGGCTGTAGTTGGACGTGTGTGTTATGACAGATGACTATGCAGGTAAGTCCAGAAGAGGGTAAGAGGTCAGCATAGCTGGAAGGGCTTCTTCCGAGTCTAGCAGCCAAACAACCGTTGTCTTAATCAGCGTGTTGCGGGAGCGGCTTGCAGAGAGAAGAATAAAACACTGGCTCAGCAACCTGCTTGCTAGTGTGCACCCAGGTGTCTGGAAGATGTATTTCTTTAAGGTGTATTCTGAAATGCTCTACGTAGCTGGTGTCTCGGACAAATGGATCTGTAGCTGTCCCTTGGTTACCATAAGACTTTTTGCAGTGTTCATCTATTTTGCCAATATAAATCATGCATCCATGCAGGGACAAAAATCCCTGGTATTTATTCCTGGAAACTTGCTTTCAAGTTGTCAGAGCCTGAATGCTCTGGTGGGCTAAGCAGTAAGTCTGAAGTTCCTTGTGCTGGCTTGGTCCCTGGTTGGTGCCAGGGAGCCTGAATGGAGCCCCCTGAGTTCAGGAGCAGTTTCTGGAAGTCTGGCTACTGCTGCTTGTGTCTTCTCAGCTCTGTGGAGTTTCATGTTCTTAAGTGAATGATATTTCTCAGTAATTGGTCCAGGGGCTTGTGAGAAAGGGGTGTGCATCACCATGCTCTGCTCTAGAGCTGCTTGTAGGGGATGAGAGAACCATGTTGCTGGTGTTTTGAAAGCAGTTCTTGAGGCCCATCATTCTTAAGCATACTGTGACTGGCTCTGATAACTTACAGGGTAGCTCTGTTGTAGTTTGCAAAGATCTTTCCTCATGGCTTTATCAGTTACAGCTTTAAAAAATAAACTCAGAATTATTGTCTGTGTGCAGGCTTGTAATGGTGAGATATGCTCTTAGCTTAGAGGTGTGGGTCAGTTGCTGGCAGGCAAATCCCTGGGGCTGTGTGGCCAGCAAACCCCACCTTTCTATCAGCAGGACTTACTGGGAGGTGGTTTGGTATAGCTGTACAAAGCACAGCTCTGCCAGTGTAGCAGGATACACATTGGGAATGCTCTGGGTATGGTTTTGTACTTCACTGCTATGGAGTGAGTCCACAAACTTCAAAGCATAAATGCCATGAACCAGAGTCCAGCTAGGGCAGTGGAACAAGTCAGTCCCTTTGGGTCTGAGGGCTGTAGGCTGGGCCTTGTATTTAATTTTCTCCTCTCTTTCCCAAAATATTATATGAAAGAAATGCAGATTTTTTTTCTTCTCTCCTATTTTTAGGTAGCTGGTTTTAATCCACAGTATTGTCTTGCTCCATCACCTGTGATTCTCCAGAACTGTAAATAAGCAAGAGACTTATTAAAGCTTAGCAATACTTCTAAATCTTTCTGTAGTTTTCTAGGAGCTTTTATAAGAACCATTACATTTCTAGAGCCTAAATGTCCTGTCCTCATTTGTTTAGCTTTTCTTGTTGATAGCTGTCTCCAGTGATCTTTTTCAAGCAGTTTACCTGGTGCAGAGGTAAGACTTGCTGTTCTGAACTTTTCTGAATTGCTTCTGCCTGCCTCCTCCTAAAGGCTCTGCACTTGGAACCCACCATTACAGTGCCTGCCTAGTTTAAACTGGTGTGGCACATGAGGAAGGATGAACTGGGGAAGTAGGGAAGAAGACTTGTATTTTGATCTGCAAAAGCATAGATACCCTTCATTTGTATGGATAGTAGCTTGCTTTGCTTTGTAGTTCACTAATTTATTTCTTCATTTTCCTGTGCATTAGTCTTTGAAATACTGCTAGAAAAGGATAGGCATAGATGCAGCTTCCTCTGTTCTGAAGTCTAACAGAGATAGATCATTAGGTTCACGGTAACTAACTTTTTCTCCTTAACTACTTCTTTTTATTCATGAGTTTTCCAGAAAATCTTGCTGACTTGCTTCAAAACAGGAAGTCTGCAGTGCTGTAAATAACTGGGTGGTTCAGTCTGATTTGTTCCATCCCAACATTTTACCAACTAGAGTTAAAATTCCTCTATTGGCATGAGTTGTTGTGTGCTAGGGCTAGACTTTCTCTCAGCACATAATAACCTATCAAGTTTCATTATGGAGAAACGTTTGGGATTTGAGGGAGAGTGGTGTTGGTCCTGCCTTGCCCTCCTGTAGTATTTTGGCAATATTCCCTACAAAGGTACTGTATGTGAAGACACTGCGGAATGTCAGAACATCCTTGGACTCGGCCTGAAGGTTGCTGTCTGTCTTAATGTGACGGTAGGAGAATAAGGCTTAGTTCAGCAGCCCCTGAGAAGGTGCACACCAGATGGACACGGAGAATTTCAGTTTCCTGGTGAGGTTCTGCTGCTGAATTAACTCGATTACACCAGTATAACCACAGAGCAGCCCGCTTCCACTGCAACAGAGTGACATAGTGTGGTGTGACTACTTTTTCACTGGTGGTAACTGCTCAGTTTAACTTGCTGTCATCTGCTGTGACTGTCCAGAGATTTGGGGTATGTCATGACTGTCCCTGATTGGGGTAGCAGCTATAGGTAGGTAGATTTAACTGTACTCTGCAGTGAGATTCCTGGGCATATGAACTTCAGAAAGGCCTATCGAAGATAGCTCAGGTGTAAGGGTATCATTCTTCTGGTATGTTCTTTTAGTAGCTTGTTTTAAATAAAGCTTAAGCTTAAGCTGTGAGCACAACTCTGGCTGTGGAGATGTAGGGTTCTGACTTACTCATTGCACTAAAAATCTATTCCTGTATGAGCTGAGCTAGGGTGCAAATTTAGTCTGCTGTAGTTAAGGCTGTATAACCCTTAGGGAGGAACCCCAGTCAGTTGTGAATAGCTTGCTTTCCTTTTCTTCCTTCCCCTTCCAATAGGGTATCCTATTCAGGAAAGAGCTTTGTGAAACCTTAAGCGACATTTGGGAATCTGTTTCTAGGTAGGGAAAGCATGTCATATCCTACCAGATACCTCTCTGAGGCTGTGAGCCCAAAGGTGCCTTCCTGTTGTCCTGCTGGCTTGAATGGTTTCTGCTCTTGCTTTGTCCCCTCAGGCCAGAAACCATTTTATGGAGATCTCTGGTATGTACATTCCTTGAAAGGCCTGTGTCTTAAGCAAAAGGGACATGGCTACCAAGAGACTTGCCCAGGCAGCTGGCCTGGTACTGATGCCTGCTTCCATTAGCACTGGAACCGGATATGCAAGTGCTGTTGGTGTCTACACTGGAAAAGTTATGAAATAACTGAGGGTGTGTCTGGAAAGTGCAGTAGCTCTCCTGCAGAACTCCACTCACCCCCCACAAGGGGCACTTTTTTTTAGTTCAATCTGCTGTGGACGTTGTTCGTTAGCAGGAGTGATGATCTGCCTCTGCTGGTAAGCTGTTAATACTGGGAGATTGATCTTTGCATGTGATGGATGGAAGCCCCCTGTGGCCACTGTTACCACCAGGAGGTAACTTGGATATTCCAAGGTCTTCTCAGTTTGGAGTGCACTGGTAAAAATTCCCCCAAGGCCTGGCACTGAGGTAAAATGACTTGTTTCTGCTCCAGAGAACAAAATGGGGTTCCACATTCAGTTGCTTTCTCTGGTAGTCAGAAGCCATTTTCATACAGCTTTTTCTACAGCACTGTGTAAGCATTCTAGCAAATATCTAAGCTTTTCTTGTAACAGTGCTTGAGAAGAGAAAACATGGGGCTTCTGTCCATAAAGCAGCTTAGCAGGGGAAGATCTTCATGAATCAGTAATGAAATGCAGGGAGTCCCATTCCAAGGATCAGATCTCTTAGGTCTAGGAGAAGAACATAATTCTCTCATTATTTTTGTTGTTGTTTGTTTTAATAAATGAAGTGATTTTGTAGGTGTCTTGTGAACTCTGGGCTCCAAGTCAGAAGGTCAGACTAATACAGGTCCCCATAACCAGAAGGAAATATGTGGGCCTGGTTCATGGATGATAGTGTTGTGTTCCACGAAGGCCAGATAGTTCTGTAGGGCAAGATTCAGTACATGACACAACACTTAACCATGACCCTTCCATAGAGTCTATGATGTACTAGATGTGAAGACTCGATAGGGAAAAGTCATTAGCTCTCAGAATCCACTTCCCCTCCCCAAGTCCAGTGTGGAAGAATCAGAACGGATATTATTGAGATAAGTTAGGATTAAAAGTGGAAAGCTGTAAATGGATATGACTGCTGCACTTAATTTATTCAGAATGTTTTTTGTCACTAATGAATTCAAACATTTGCTTCATTTAAAAAAAGAAAATCGGTATATATGATTTCAATTAGTGATAATGTGGGATCAGATTGACTTTTTCCTTGCTGTTTCCATGTCCCAATGAAGGACACTTTTATGTGGACTAGTATGTTGTACTTGTTTCTTTGTTTGCATTGTGACACTAGGTCTCTATTTATGTACCATTTCAGAGCCCTCAGGATATATAACCTTCTGTTTGAGTTAACAATATTGATACTTTCTATTTCTGACACTTTTCCTCCGGAATTTGTCTCATTTTAGAGATACACCATCTGGCAACAAATACACTTATTACCGTAGTGTGCTGTGACGTTTTAGTCTCACTTCTGAATGGTGATGAATGTACCTTGTGTTAAAGAACTTCATTTTAAAGCATACCTGATGGAAATGTATGGGCTAGTGCAGTTAGGCATGATGTGCATGCCTAGATGAGCATTCCTAGGTGAGCAAATAAAGTTCCAAGTTCTTATAGCTGACTTCTTTGAATACTTCTGGGAAAGGACATATAGAAAAGGGAAATAGTTTTCACTCCCCATGTTTCAAAACTTCAGGAAAACTTCACACATCTGGGTGGTGCATAAGGTGAACAAGACCCATCATCTTGCTGTTACAATGTAGTGAGACAGGAAAGTGTCTAACCTCTGAGAACTTGGTGTGTCACGGACCCCTTCTTCTGTCCTCCTACCATGGCAGGGTTTCTGGTGGCCAGAACTGATGGTTCTGTAGGAACAGCAGAGGAAGAGCTTCTGGAGGCAGAAACACCCACTCTGCTAGCAGTGTTGGTAGAGTGTCCTTTGCCTATAGATTTGAATTGAATCCTCTGTTCAGGAAGGTTCCAGCAACCCAGGGTAAAGTTGGACATGACCAGTCTTCAGCTTGATGAGGGAGCAACAACTGACTACCTAGAGCATGTGTGTACAGCTCATGGTAGTGTGTGTGTGTTTACTCTTCAGTATCCTTCTGTGAGGAGATGGCCATAGAAAACTCATTCTTACATTCTGCTTGTGTACCATAGCCTGGTGTGTTTCCTGTCCCTTTTGTCTCTCCTCCACTCCTAAAAGGGAAATTCTTGTAGGTGATGCAGTAGAGCAAAGCCATGGTGTCTTTGCCTTACAGTAGGTGTTACTGCAGGGCACAGAGAGCCTGCTGGCTTGTGACCTTCAGTTTTAGGATTGGAGAGGAAACCTAGAAGCTTGTTGTGAAAGCTTTAGCTTTCCAGTAGTGGCAACTCAGCAAAGTGGGTTGTAGAAGAAAAAGGTGTAGTTAGTCTGTTCCTGTAGACCACTGGGTGGGATTGTGAGAAGGCCTTTGTTTTACACAGGATCTGGGGGAGGGAGGTTGCATCACCAAACAGCTTGTCAGAGGGAAACAAGTTTTCCAGCCTTACTGACCCTGCATGAAAAGAACTATCCAAGGGCAGTAAGCCAGAGATGTGGATGTGGAAACTGTGGAGCTCTGGTGTCATCTTTCCTAGAAATTGCTGCAGAGTTCTCTACTGAAGATAGCACAGTTATTTAAGCAAACTGCTTAGATGAAATGCTGTTTTCTTGGCTTATTGATGTAGTCAAGGATGCAAAGAATCTCAAATAGATAGAGCCCAGGCATCTTATTAGGCATTGCTTAATTATTACTACTTTTTCTTGTGCAGGAATAACTTAAAACCTGCACTCCCAGCATCTGTGCTAATCTCATGTGACTTTTCTACATACTGAGTGGGCAGTTGCATAAGGATGTGCTGAGGTTGTGCAGGAGCATGCCAGGCCTCTGGGACTCATCACTGAACTGCTCTTGGACTGATAATGTCTTTTGATGAACCTGTTCATACTTGTGGCTGAACTGCTGGGTTCTTGGGGGTGAGGGGTTGTGGTGGTGTGGGAGGGTGGTGAGAAATGGAGGCTTTGGAGGGGACTTTGTGAGTTTAGATCAAACTCTGTATGTTGATGCCTCTGCTTCAGGACAGCACCAGATGCAATGGGATTGTCTTGTGGAACAGCTAGCAGTGGATCTGGAACACTGCTATGAGAAAGTGGTCTTTTAAAGAGTTTTGTAAGCAACTTCCTTCTTCCTTTCTCTGTGGGAGTACTGAAACAACTGTGGCTGTTCAGCCAGCAGCCTGGCAGCTGGCAGTGCTGCACAAAAGGTGGCTACAGGTCCAAGACTGAAGTTGTTAGGACTGTTGCTGGAGACGACGCCAGTTGATCTAGAATGTAGCTTACCAGCCTGGACACAACACTGGTACCTGGGATAATCTTGACCTTGAGGATAACAGCATCCCTAATTTCTTGAGGCCCAGTGGGATGTTTCTGTCTCCCTGCCTTGTGTGAAGTTCTTGCAAGCATCACTGGTGTTCAGGCCTTGCTGGAGCAGAATTGCTGATGTTTGTAGCTTGTGCTAGATCCATCAGAAAAAATAACCCGGTGCTTCAAGGAGTCCCATTTTTCCCTTATTTCTGTGTCATGTGCCAGTGGCACATGTTGTGACTGCTGCTGCAGGAAGCTTCCACAG
Source organism: Chloroceryle aenea (assembly GCA_013399075.1). Classification (NCBI taxonomy): domain Eukaryota; kingdom Metazoa; phylum Chordata; class Aves; order Coraciiformes; family Cerylidae; genus Chloroceryle; species Chloroceryle aenea. The sequence goes on from VWZY01010939.1 coordinate 59,532, forward strand.
CTGTTGCAGTCTAGTGGAGAGCTGTCTGTGGAGGTGTAAGAGGGTGAATGTGTTACCGCTGCATCCGGATGCCCGCACACGGAGCTCTGCAAGTGGAGCCATAGGAAGTATTGACAAGAGTGAGCTTGGAGTCTTCACTGTGTTTGGTCCAGTAGGGACAGACAGCACCTTCTGTGGGCATTACTTGGGTGGGGTCTTAACAGGTAGAATAAGATGCTGTTGCTCTGCACAATAAATGCACACTGCAGAAATCTGCCATAGGAAAAGACCTGCAGTTGTTGGTGAAGCTGGTTTACTCTTGAGTTTGTGCTGAGTTTAATTTTTTAACTGGGATGTTATCTCTTGCAGGCTGTGAAGTCTTCCTTCTTTGCTGTTGTACGTTCAGGCTAGATATTAATGAACAGAATTATACCAAGAATCACTGCCAGCATCATGAATTATTTGACTACAAATAGTTTTATCATTAGAAAGCTGGACCAATCAGAGTGTGCCTTAAAAGGAGCTGAGGCTCCCAGCAGTGTTCCTGTCTGTGCTAACAAGTATTGGTTTAATGTGTGCAAAGCTTTTGCCGAGGGCCTGTGTGCATGCAAGGAGGGGGAGGGGAGGCTGAGGGATTTTCTGGGGTAGGAGGAGTAGGAGAGAAGTCTGGATTCAACTTACCCTGAATTACTTTGACATTCTTTTCTCTCAACAAAGGTATAACTGGATTTGTAGCAATTTGTATTTGGGTGGCGGCACAGAGGACTCAAGAATTCCAAATGCGCAGGGTGAAAATCAGTGTTGCAGCAGTGCCTACAGCTCCCAGTCACAGCTCAGAGCTCAGTTGTGCTAAGAATGGCAGTGGTTAGTCTCTGTTTCATGGTACCTGTCTTGTTCTGTCCTTTAAGGTAGCAAACTTTATTGAAACGGCACCCTGTGAAAATCCAGATAGCGGGGAAAATGGTCATCTTTCAGCAAATGCAATAAATTGTGCTGGGAAAGTTACAGAACAAAGTACAGGCCAGGATAGAAATGAAGAGGACACTCTGCTTTTCTGCTGAGGAAGGAGCATGCAAATGTCTCAAGGTGCTTGGCAGAGCCCCTTGCTGCGGGTAAATGGTGTGGATTCCCTGGCTTGCCTTGCCTTGTAGTTTTCTTTGACAATCTGCTTTTATTTCTGGTGCCAGGGTGTATCAGCTTTTCCCTCCTCCAGCCCACATATGCACCTGTAAGATTGTTGTGTTCTCCAAGATGCTCTGCACAGACTTTTGTGCTCCCTTTTGAAGCCCCAGGAACCTTAGCATGGTTTAGCTTCTCAGTCTCTAATAACTCTGCTCCTCTAAATGCTGTCCCTCCCATGAGGCTCTCTGTCCTCTCTGTGTCCCTGTGTATTTTGTTTCCCTTGCTGTCCTGTTCCTGTTGCTGCCTTTTTTTTCCTGTATGTATGTGTGCAAGCCCCATCAAGCACTTTTCTACAAGCTGGGGAGCTGAGGTTTGGATATGAAGCAACCAGGTGGTAGAACAAGAGCCTGCAGTGGGGTCACTGGTGATCAGAAGGTGCTAGTGTGGAGACAGTGCTCCAGAGTGGCCTCTGGATGTAGGAGGCCAGGGATAATGGCTTAATGCCTCCTTAGGTGGTTGGAGATCAATGTGGTGCCCTTTGGAGAGCCACTGGTTGCTTTTATGGAGTTACTCAGTGATCACTGAGTAAGGAAGATGAGCTTGGCAGACATTTTTTTGAATTTGTCCAGTGCAGTGTGAGGCAGCATAATTGATGTGTGAGGAGTCACAGCTGTATTCCTATCAAACAGCTGCTGGGGGTTGGCCAGAGCTTTACTATTTTTTTCCCCCTTTATATAATTTGTGGGAAGGGAAAACACGAGACCTCTGGGTTCTTAACACAGGCAGGGACACTCTGTCTGCTTTCACTGTGATGATGGTTTTTGTGAGGAAGGGAGAGGGGATGTTTTGCCATAAGCATGAGTTACAGCTAAAGGATTTTTTGGTTGTTTTCCTTCATTTTGAATTGGAGAAAACAAGAATTTTCAGTCTTGGTAAAGAGGCATTTGCACTAAATAGGATCTTGGTCCTCAGATTGGAAAGACTAATGGCCCTGAACACAGTGGAATTAAGCTAATTTTGTAGCCGTGTATCTGTGTGAGGACTGTGCCGCAGCGTGCGAGGGACGTGCTACAGGGCAGGTACCTGCTGTGCAAACCGCCTTCCTCCCTCTTGCTGGCAACTGTCTCCTCCTTTCCCTCCCAGGGCAGTGCCAAGCTGGGTTCCTCCCTCAGGTCTCTACCAAACCACACTCTTCTCCTTCAGCGGGGTCTTGGCTCCTCTGTTTATCTGTGCCGCCAGGCTGGCATCGGGCCGGCTTCGCCTTATCTGCTTGGCCTCGATGTCCCCTTTGTGCTCGCTTCCTTGTGGCGATGGCTGGAGGAAAAGGCTCCTGCTCTTACCGTCTCTTGGCCGCCGAGGCTTTCCCAGCCCTCTCCCCTCTGTCTCCTGCTGCCTCTCAGCTCTTTGTGTGAGCTCTGCGCCTGACGCTCGCCACGTGGTGGTTGCATTTTAGAGAGCTCGGAAGGCCCTGTGCCTACAAACTTGTGTCCTCTTTGTTGAACGGGGTGGGGAAGGGGATTGTGCTTTCAGAACCAGTTTGCTTTTCCCTGAAGCATCTAAGCAGAGCAGAAAGCTGCGCTTTTCTGTAGGGTGCCCCAAGCACTGAAGGGCCTCTTTGCCGTGTTCACCTTTGTGCTCGCGTCCCGATTGATTTCTTTGTAAATATGCTGTGCTATGCAAATGCCAGCACTGCAGAAGGAGTGTTTGCAATCCCAAAGCGCAGGCAGCTCAGGAAAATCCAACATTTTTGCAGGGCTGTGCCCGTTTTGTTCCTCTGGGCTGCAAGCGTACTTGCTGCTGCGTGCTGCCGAGAGCCTCTCTCCAGGGTTTGGTTCGCTGTTAGCTGGCACCTTTTAGGATCATTTGGCATGAAGTGGGAGGATGGGCAGAACAGCAGCGCAGAACGAGTGCAAGGCGATGCTTGGTGTGGAGCAATGATGAATTGTTTAGCCTCTCTCGTACTGCTTTGTTGCTCTGAAATTACTAATGTAGATGCAAGACAAACTAGTTCTGAGACTCCTTTGAAGGTCAGAGGAGAGGAACCAGATAACTTGGTTTGGATAATCTTTTAGTAAAAGTTGAATGCTCAAACTGAAATTTTCAGATTTGCCATGATTGTTAGGGATGTTTTAAATATGGTCCTTACTGTGCCTCTGAGCTTGGCAAAAAATGGGTAAAAACAGACTTCTGAAGTCTGCCAGAAAAATGTGATCCAGGAGCTGCCTGCATTGCAAGAGCATATTAAATGTGACTTTGTGTTTTTGGGTATGAATATTATCTTTACAGCACCCTGTTGAGCCAGGCCACATGCAGCTGGGAGGAGAGGGACTGCCTGTGCCTTGGAGAGCTTGTGGGTTAATGAACACACTAGTCATCTCCAAGGAGAGCTGGAAGCAGGCTCAGCATTCAAGATCTGGTTTGAAATATTACAGATGTGTTAGTTAAGGGCTCCTCTTTGATTTCAGTGTTTCTGAGAACGAGATGGTGAGGAAGGATGACCCACAGTTGGAGTCTAACGTGGCCCCGCAAAGCCTGGTCAAGTCCTGTGAGCCTGGCAATCGGCGCTTTGCGTGTGCGTGTTGATTAAAAACTCTCATCTGCTGGTAGCGGTGCTGTGAGGATAAGGATCTGGAAGACTGTCATGGATGGGGGTGAGAGGAGGATATGCAACTGTCGCAGACGTTTGAGAGTCGGATTTGTGTGGGTTAAACTGGGCATGCTTGCAGCCTGTTGATTGCAGTTGCACACCACATTCGTGCGTGACTCAGTGCTGGGTGGGATTTGATATAAGCTTCTTGTATGCTCACGTTGGTCTGAGGACAGATATCTGTTTCTGGAGATGGCTGCATCATGAGAGGAAGCTGTGCCTCCTTTTCAGAGGTTGCTACCTCTGCTCTGCCAGCCAGGCTGCTTGCATAAGCTTTATAAAACCATCTTTGGGTAGAAGTGGCTGGGTTAGTTTAGGTGACTTCAGAACAGAGGTGAGGCCTCTCCTGGGCTTGCTGGTAGACCCCGATTCTGCTGTTCTTGGAGGGCACCACCTCCAGCAGGGAAGTGCTGTGGTGGTACCTTCCTGGATGCCCAGTTTCTCCACAGCACCCAGCTGGATTTGGAAGATGTCTGCTACTGTATGTAACAGGTTTGTCATCTGGTAGCCTTGAAAAGTTTTAAATTATGATAATGTAAGTAATCTTTACTGTCTCTGGGAGCTGATTGTGCTTAGGTGTTGCTGATTGATTCATCTGACTGTGTAAAATGATTTGGTACTGCAGAAGTACACCAATATGGAATTTCTCTCATTTGATCTTTTGAGGGAACTCTTGTCTGGGTGGAGACACCAGTGTGTCCCATCCTTATGCCCTTCACAGTTGTCTTGTCAAGCAGTAACGTGCTCGCCCAGCACCCTTAGGTTGTAAGCCACCATGGTTTGATTCCTCCCCAAA
>VWZY01010939.1:64508-77675 GCA_013399075.1 Chloroceryle aenea
TTGTTTGGGTTGCCAGTGCTTGTGCAGGCCTATGAAGACCCAAGTTTGAAGCTTTGCAGGGTCACTCTATGAGTAAGGAGGTTCAGCATTTTCTAGAGGTGGGGTTCTGGGAGTGTCTCTTCTGAGCAGAGGTAAAAGCAGTGGTCCCTCTGCCCTGTTTTCTGTTCCTCTCCTCATTCCTCAAAGGGTGGTGGGAAATGGGAAAGGATGGCTGGATCCAGGGGGTAGAGACTACTTGAGTGAATGGTCTAAGCAGCAATAATGTTTAAAGGGAAAGGAAATGGGGAGGGGGGGAGAACTGCAAGGTCTCGGAAACCCTGCCCTCTATTGGTTTATTTCTCCTTGCATCTCATCTCCTGGGGCAAGAAGCCTTGTGAAACCAGAGGTGCCTTGGAGCCAGTGGTTGGAGAGGAGCTGCCATGCACTTCTCACTCTCTAAATAAAGCAATACTGGTGTGTTTTCCATTTCAAATTACATATCCTGTTATTTTTGTTCTGTGCTTGTTATTTTTCCTGCTAACAGCTGGATTGTCCTTTTATCAGTGTGTAAAAGGCAGTATGTGAATGGGAGGAGAGGGTGTCAAGGGGAGTGTGGGTAGCTGCTGAGGAGGGGGAATGGGCAACCTGCTCATGCTTGTGACAGCATGGCTATAAAAATGACAAGTAACACTTGTTATGTGTTAGGTAGTATTTGGGGAGGGGGTGTAAGGTAGGATGGAACAGCCCTTAACTGCATGTGTATGGTAGTGGTCTCTAAATTAGCCGTTGTCTTTCCAGATAAAGATCTGGGGAGTCATAGTGGCTTTGTCATCAACTCAATGGTAATAGTGAAAAGGCAAGTGCACTGTTAAAATCTGTTATGAAAGCATCTGAGAACAGCACAATCTCATTATGGCATGTTTTATAAGTCCTGTGGTGTACCTTCTTGAACACTGTGTACAGTTCTGGTTGTGCCCCGTTCCATCCCTCCCCCATGTATATGTGCTTCTCAGAGCTGTAAGATAACTAGATAAAGTAGAGGAATTGCTCTTGTTTCCCATCTCTGTACTAGGGGGAAGCAGAAAAGCTCAGACTGCATAGCTTGGAAAAACAGATGACGGAGTGTGGTGGAGGGTCTGTAGAACGGCAGTAGACCCAGAGGAGGTGAACAGAGTGCAGTTATTCTCTGCTTCTCCTGAGGCAGGAAATGGGGCCACCAAATGAAATGACTGGGTAGCAGCTTCAGAGCCAAGGAGGGAGTGTGTGCATGGGCTTTCTTTGTTCTCCTTCAGACAACAAACATCTAATTAAATTGAAGCACTTTGCCACAGGATGTTGTAGATGCCAAAATTACAAATGGGTTCAAAAAGGATTAGACTATTTGATGGACTTTTTTTTCCCCTCCCCGTGAAGGGCCATTAAATCCAACGATGCAGATACAGTGCCAGGCTCAGGAAGTCTCTGCTGGTCCTGGTCTCGTTATTCCTAAGTGCTGCCTGTGGATAATGGGCAGGACTGAGCCTTAACAGCTCTTCCTGCTGGGAATAAGGGAGCAATGACAGAGAAACCCCGTTCAGTAGGTGGGAAGTGCTGAGGGCTGGCTTAGTAAAGAAATGGGAGACTATATGAATGTGGAGCTGTGTGTGTAGGAGTTGCTGATTGTTGAGGACCAAGGGAGGCAGCAGAATCAAGATCTATAATGGAAAGGGAGGAAGATGCCTTATCTTTGCTTCCTAATCAGTAGACTGGCTCCAAACAGATTTGGCAATGTCTAGAGAGATACTGTTGGCAGTACAAGGCCTGACACTTGAGGAAGCTGTGCTATGTTATTGCAGTTCCTTTTCTCTGTGTTGCATTCTATATGTGAATCTTAGTTGCATACATGTAAGTGTGCCTGTGTGACTTCTTGGTTACCTAAATAAAAGTGGAAAGGAAAGAGCATGGAGGGAAGGAAATCTCTTCTTGTTGGGGCAGTGTTCAGGGCCACTGAACAGAAACCAGTGGCTTGGCTCAGCTCATAGCTTGGCTCTCAGAACTAATTGCATGTATGCCTTTCCCTATTTTTAACAAACTCTAAATTGGTTCTCTGCGTGGCTTTGTGGAGGTCCTGCACTGATGTTTTTTTGTAGGGTTGTGAGTGTGCAGGGGTTCCCAACATGGGTGGCGGGATGTGGGTCCAGTGTGGCAGTTGTGGGGTGGTAGCCCTAGAGAGTGCGAGGTGCACAGGGCCCATCTGTGGTGCTTGCTTTTGTTGTTACTGACTGGTGAGGTGGCACAGGTCCAGTCCCATCCCAGTTGTCCTGATGGAGCTTTGGAGCTGCTGTGGCTCTGAACCCCAGCCTGGGGAGGCCAGGGATGCTCTGTCTTGTTGAAAAGGGGACAGGGGTTCTTGGGAGGGTGGGTGAGCCTTGTAGGTCCAACCCGATGTGTGCGCTGCAGGCTTTGATTGCTTTTTGGTGGTGCACTCAGGGTTGCTGTGGTACAGTTACTGCCCTCCTTCTTAAATAAAAAAAAGTGAATGGTGCAAATTTTTACATTCTTCAAAAGTTTTGTAAGATGGTAATCAAATATGCTTTTTCACCTCTTAAGTATAAAATTAAGTCCCTAAACAAACTGCAACCCTTTCATGTTTTGCTGCAAAACCCTGGCCATGTCTAGACAAAAGCTTGTTGTGATTAGCAGAGGTGTGCTTCTCAATACTGGTTAATGTACCAGCAGCACGAATACAGTTACTGTGTTTCCTGCTCCTGTATGGGCTGCAGCACTTGTGTATGCAGAACCCCGGGTTGGAATTGCACACCTGTAGGAAAAAAAATAATAATTTGACAAATTTAGGGTGTATATTGAAAGGCTGTTTGCTTGTATAGTTATTCCAGCCTCATTTATGGCTGCACATTGGTGCCACCTGCTTGCAGGAAAGAATGAGTGGACTCTTTATTATTCAGGAAAAAAAAAATTCAAGGCAAGGCCTCAACATCTGTTCTGGTTTTATTGTTTGGTCTGGCCTGGGCTGTGGGCAAAATGTAGGACACAGCTTTTGCTTTACTGCTAGATCTTAAACGGGAAAGGTAACTGGGCATCAGATATGTTCTTAAAGTGTAAAATAAAGTTTAAAAACAAAACAAAAACCAAAACCAAACAAACTCCCTGACAATCCACAAACAGGTGTGAAATTCAGACTTACTGTGGGTTGGATCTGATTAAAGAAAATAAAACTGTATTGCTCTCCATGCTCTTTCTCATTTTCTCTTCCAGTTCTTTTAATGGTAATAATTTTTATCACTGCAAAATGACCTTTGTAATCATTGCTGGGCAATTAATCTTTAACTGTAATTATTTTTAAGCAATATTTTTCACACTGTTGTAATATGTGCTACAGAGAGGTGTTGTAGCACAGTACCTACAGTTATTCTGAGGCAGTAAGACCCTTCAGCCTGCTTGCAGTGCTGCTGCTCTGTATAGAAACCCAAATAGTTGCCTTTGTCTCCCCAGGCAGATACAAAAAAAGCCCTCAGGACTTGTATTTGCATATAGATTATAGTGCCAGTCAGGTAGTCATATGTAGGAAGATCTAACCACTGCTTAATTCATAACTTTTTAATTAAACAACATTCTTCAACTTGCGGGATTCCAGTCTAAAATGTTCTGCTGCATTTAATGCTGCTGTAGTGTGTTCAGAGATGGCATATATCTCTGCAGTCCCTAGGAAACACAAATGAAAGGGGATCAGAAGCATTATCTGCTGACTCAGGGAGAAGTCACATGCAGAAGGAAGTAGAGATGGGCAGCAAGTTCTTCAAATGTCTTTGAGTTGCTGCTCGGGACATCAGTGCCAGCAGTGGGGAAGAAAGGTTGACAAATGTGTCCTGACTCTGTTCCATTCGGATCATCTCGTGCCACATGGGTATTCTGTTGTTGGATCTCAGCCGTGTGTTCATAATTGCACCGTGAGCCTGAGTAATATCAATGAGCCAATGAGAGCAGGTTTTTTTAAACTATGGGAGCCAGTGTCTCCCCTCTCTTATTTTGTGTGACAGTCATCATGGGTACAGTAAACAGGATATTTTACCCTATGCAATAAATATAAAGAAAATGCAGAGTTGGGAATGGAAGCACTTGCTTAATCTCACTTGATTAGAAGTAAAAACATTTTGACTTTGTCCAAAACTGCTTTAAGCAGCATTTAACAGCTAAGTTGTTATGTCAGCTCCAGCTCTTCCCCAAACAAGACATCTCTTCACCTTTGGATATTATACATGTTTTCTATATAATGTTGAGGGTTACTTGAAGAGAGATGTTCTTTAGTCTTTTGTTTTTAAACTTACAATATGTGTTTTTAAAAATGAGTTAGTACTGGTTATGGGAGGATCAGTAAGTGCTGCTTGTAATGCAGTAGCCATGGGAGGTGGGAATCTTGCCATCTTGTACCTTGAAGATTTCAGTTGTTGCATAAACTTTAACTTCATGAAATAGTAGTGTAGACCTGGCAATACTTTCTTACCTGTTGCCTTGCAAAAGATCAGTGCCTGAAGAATTCCCTGTACTTCCATGACAAGTGTTTTTTTAAACTTTGATTTACCCATATTTGCCTTCCAGAGAAGGTACAGAAGTGTGTATCTGTCTCAAGCACCTGTCAGGAGAAGTGCTTTTCTGAGTTAGCTTTTTTCTAAGAGGAGCAGACTAGCAGCAGGTCCTGCTCTCCGTAGTGTGTGTTGCAGGTCTGTCAGGTAGTCATGTGTTAGTGTGTCTGGCTTTGAAATTCAGAGGGCTTCAGTAGCTCTGAAATGCCTCCTGCAAACAGCAACAGCAAAAACTCATACCAGAGACTGTTGAAAAGGTTATGGAGAAGGAAGAGTGCTGGAGGCCTCCTAGCAGAGCTTCACCTGGGAGCAAAGTGTCTTTTGGCATCTGCAGGAGCTAAGGATTGTCTCTCTGAGGGGCCAGTATAGGTGGCACAAGCAAAGTGTAAAGCACACCTAACAGCTGTCTGCCACAGCTGGAATGTGCAGCACCCTTGGGGAGAGCTGTGAGACGTAGCAGCTCCCTCAAGTGCAGGAACTCAAGTGGGAGCTGGAACTGCTGCCTTGCACAGAAGAAAAATAATAGGTGATGGAGCCATTGGTGGTGCATTGAGAGGCCTCGATTCCCACTGAGGTTATTCTGGCATGTTTTTTCTCTAACTTGGAGAAGAAAAATAAAATTCATTGCATCAGGCTGGAGTTGTGTAGCACTGGACTGTGGCTTGAGGGTGGGCTCAGTTGCCTTCCTTCTTGCTCTTCATGTGCACCGTCATTCCACCAGCAGTCCTTAAGACAGCCTGAACTGGTGCTGTGATTGAGGGAGGTGTCCTCCCTGTTCCTGCTTCCTCATTCCCCTTCCTTATCTCTTACGATATGCAGTACAAAACCAGGAATTGGTATGAGTTAAAGCTAACAGCTTCTCTTTTTGAATTACTGTTTTCCTTCTTTTTAAAGCTCAGGTAGACCCCCTGCTTTGCTTTGTCAAGGAGGTGTTGTGCTGATGGAAGGAGAAACAGCATCCTTCCCTCTCTTTTGTAGTGGTGCTGGTGAGCCACTGTGTTTGGGGTGAAGCCCTGCTGGGTGAAGGCAGGGGAGCCTCTGTCCACGTGGCCCTGCCACTCTCTTTGCACCCACTCAGCTGTTTGTCTTATCTTGCAGCCAGCTGATTTGATTTAATAACTGGGTAAAATGCTGTTTGCTTTCTATTTTGCCAGGTTACATTTAGCAAATGCGCTTGGCTTGGAGGGACAAATGCCAGAGTCAACACAGGATGGGGGGAAGAGGCAGGGAGCATGTGTCAGGAGAGCAGAGAAATGCTGGCAGAGCAGGACTTCCACTCCCTTCAGAAGTGGTGAGGTGTTGGACGGATTCAAGCTGTGAAGTGCAAGCTTCATTCTTTGGCCTTTTGAGCTCTTCAGAGGCTCTTAGTTCATGTCACCAAAAGGGAGATTCAGGTGGGATGAAGGGAGTGAAGCCAGGTACAGTTTTCCTTCTCTGCTGATGCCAGCTGCTTCATGGCTAACTCGAAAGTGGAGAGGTTACTCTGACCTGTAGGGAGGACTTCATGTGTGTGGTGCAGTGGCCTTTGCTGGTTTCTGTCTGGAGGTGTGTCCTGACTTCACACTGCCCTGGCAGAGGTGGGGAGGGAAGCACACTTGTTGCTTTCAGCCCCACTTTGTTGTCCATTTGCAGCAAGTCTCCCAAGCATGGTGGCTGAGGAGCCTGCAGGGTAAGTGCTAGTCTTGGCTGTCTCACGATGTTCTGGAGAGAGCCTGAACAAAGAACTGTGTTTTCAAGTCAAGGCAAATGTATTAAAGATGACAAACTCTGCAGCTTGTTCAGTGCAGATTATTCCTACAGTCCTGATTCCAGCACTGATACAGCTTTGGTTCTCCTAAAAGAAAACATGAAATTACAATATTTGCAGAAGAACCCCTCAGATGTGAGGAGATACATGGGTATTTCTTGGTCCAGGGGTGAGTTTCAGACCCAGAGTTTAAGGTAATAGACACATCAGAGAACTCTCAAGGGTCTTTAGGGCTTGGTGACCTTGAAGAAGTTCCTTGCAAGGAACTTAAAGTTTTATCTTTCTCCTTTGTTTCTGCAGAGACTCCTTGAAGGGTTGACCCTCTGCTCTTCGAGTTGGTGTAAATGCAACAGAGGAGCGTGGCTTTGGGAGGGAGGGAGTGGGATTTAAGAATGTTTGTTTGGTAGTGTGTTGGTTGGTTTGTTGTGTGGGGTTTTTTTTTTGTGTGTGGGGTGTTGTTTTTTTCTTTGGGTGATTTTTTTGTTTGTTTGGGTTTTTTTGTTGGTTTTTTTTTGGCATTGACAAAAAGATATCTCTGCACTCCCTTTGTTCTTCTGTGTGAGCTGGGACTGCTCGGGTAAGAGGTCTAGAGTAGATTTACCTCTGAAACTTTTAAACTTTATGGGTGCTAGTGGGAGGACAGTACTGACATCTTTCTGTATGCAGGTGCAAATTGGACAGACAGATGTTTGAGAATGAGTCTGTCCCAAGTACTAACCCTCACAGAAGGGAAGAAAGGTGCTTTAAAGAGTCAAGGTGATTTTTGAAATCACCCTAATGCCTCTTGGACTCTCAACTTACTGATGCTGCTGGTTGAAACCTCTGTCTTGCTTTTCTATGAGACAGTCTTTCAACAGCTTTCCAAAAGTTGGGGAAGGGCCACAGGTGCTGCAGGTCTGGGTTTCCCATCTCCCAGTGTGCTGCTCTTGCACATGCCAGTCCCATGCCTTAGCGCAGGCAGCCAAGGGACAGAGTCTCAGCCTACGGGCAGAAATGACAGGAACTCCAGTGGCAGTGTTGTCTCTGCTGGGCACATCAATATATTCCCACACACCCTGTGCTCACTGCATGCTGGTGCTGACATCTGCCCTCACAGCTCCGGAGAGGGAAAGCTCGTGTTCTTTTTAGGGTAACACTGAGATATGGGTATCCTGCCCTGCCCCCTCTCCTCCCTTGCACAGCTGAACTGTTTGGGCTTGTGCAATAAATCACATCTGTAAATGAGGCCAACTTGAAAATTAACATTTTCTTCACAAAGTGAGTTTTAACATGGGTTGCCTCCATCCTGTGTTTCAGTGCATAGTCTGTGGGGTCAGAGGATATTCTGGGGACAAGGGAGGAATAGAAACTGCTCTGGAAAAAGCAACACGATGCTGTGGCTGGTTGGGACTGTACCTATCTGCTTGAGTGAAGGTGATGGGAGTTTGCATCCCCTGTGAATTCTGACAGTGGAACAAATTTCAGCAGGTTTTGCTTGTTGTAAAAGGTCTTCCTTTTGAGGATGGAGGAAGCATCCATGATTCCTGACAAAGGACAAGCCAGCAGAGGAAAAGTGATTACAGAGTGTTTGCTGCCACAGCAGCTGTGATAGGGAGCTAATGGCTATGGCAAAGACTTTACAAATACATGATGGGTAACCTAGATGAAAGTGCAGGATTAACTGAAATGTCAAATGATCTTGCCTGCCAGTATATGGCTTCTCTAAACACAAGTTGCACTGGTTCAACTGCAGTTGCTTAAACAAGCAAACTCCATTGATCCTAAATTGATTTGTCCCCCTAATAGAGAGTAACCCTTGCCCTCCTTACGTGGCTATTTTTAGATGAAATATATAATGGATCAAATTAAGTTTACTTTTTAGCTTTGTCACTGAAGTGTGGAGTGTTTGAATTCATCCTGGTATCCTTTGTCCAGCAGTAGGGGACAGGAAGGAATTACCTTGTGTTGGTGAGCTTTGCAGCTAAGCTTGGGAAGATGCAGGAAAGGGATGTAGTAATGGCTGTGCTCTAGCCCTCTTCCCTTATGGCTGTTGAGTTGAAATAACCATTCCAATGTGCTTCCAAATTTTGACCAAGCTCTTCAGCTCTTCCTTCCTACATTGTGTAGGAAGGGTACTTGTGCTGTGTGTTCATGATGGGGTCAACACTGGACGTGGAAGAATGCCTGTCATGTCTGCCTTGTATGCAGGGGACAGGGAATGTGAAGGCTGTGGGCTTGAGAAGGGGTGATGGGGAGGATGTAGTGCTGGAAGGTGAAGGAGCTGGGTGGCAGGCTTAGTCAACAGTGTGATGTTAGGAAGGGAGTCTTGGCCTCTGGATATTTGAGGAACCCACACCCCCTTTCTATGTGTGTTGGCCTTTAGGTGCTTTTGTCCTTTGCAGAGAAGTGTGAGTTTTAACTGTGCTCTGTGTGTTGCACTGGTCTCTACTTCTGTTAGAGTGAGGGCTGAGGGTGGACAGGTGCGGGCTTGGGTGGAGAGGCAGAGTGGGAGAGATGTTGCAGGAATACTGGTGATGCTGCTTCATACCAGTTTATAAATGCAGTGTAACTTCCCTGGCTGTTGCTACCAAGAGGCTGGCGGGAGGCAGAGGAGAAGATGCTGAGCTCTGGGAACTGGGCAGAAGGGGGTCCTGAGGGTTACATGAAGCCTGGCATCTGCAGGGGGCTCTTGTTCTGAGTGTAAGGCCCAAGGATGGTTTACCCTGGTTCATAGGGAGGGGATGTGGGGTTGGAAGGAGGTAGCTCCTAACCCAAGGCACTTCCTTTGCCAAGGGAAGTTTTGGGTGTTTGTTGGGGTAGCACTATAATGGAGGATGAAGAACACGTTTCATCAACCCCACTTCGGTGTAGTGAAGTCCCCCAGTACCTCCCTGCACTGGTTGTCACCTCTGAGAGCTCTCTGCAGTTCACAGCTGTGGCACTCCCTCTGCAATGCCCCAGAGCATAACTTGGGGTTTTAACCGTGGGAGGTGAAACTTCCCCCACCTTACTGTGGGTGAGCTGAGCAAGCAGCACTCTGCTCCTGAAAGAGACCTGGTGTCTCGGGGAGGAGGTTCAGCCTGCTAAACTAGGAGAAAGCTTTTTCCTGTTCCTCAGTTGGGTGGGTTTTGCCAGTTCAGTGAGTGAGACTGTGATAAAGCCAGGCTGACAGCTTGCTGAGTGTTATGCCCCACTGGCAGAATTTGGACATCAAGCTCGTGAACTGCAGTGGGTTACTGGGGTTGCATTGGGATTTGGGTGCAAAGTGTTTTAACTTCCTGGAGACCTGACTGATGATTTCTCTTTGAATATTTTTATGGGATGAGAACATGCTTTTCAGTGTAATGCAGTGTGGGTGCATTACAGTGAGGAGGAGAGAGACTTTTTTTCTTTCTGCATTTTGAACCCTACTCTCGACTTCAGTAGGTCAGACTGTCCTAGATAGGGACACTGGGGAGTGGATTTGGTAAAGGGGATGCTCAAGGTTGCATTTTTTTTGCATTCCAGGCTTAGACTTGATATGAGGGAGAAAGTAAAATTTAGTCCCCAGTGTTTTAAGACTTTGTGAAGTTATAATTTTAACATCAGTATTGTAACTTTAAATTCAGACACCCTTTGTGTTCTGTGTGTAGACCTGATCTTCATCCCCATCTCTCACCACCAGGGGCTGTTGTCTCTTGCTCTTGGTTTTATACCTGTTGTAGGAAGTAATGAATGTGCACAGTGCACAAAAGATCTTTAATGTGCAATTGCTAACCTTATTCAAAACAAAGCTTCCAAAAACCAAACAAACTGTGTGAAAGATAATCATGGCATTTGTCACAGAAAAAAAAATAGTTCAATGTAAATATGTTGCTGGCAAGTGGTTATTTTTAATACATGCAGTTTGTGCTTTGAATTTCATATTGATTTTTTCTGTCTAAACCCTGGCTGTTCTTAGAGCAGATTTCGGGTTAAAAACAGTAGTCAGACCATGAGTGTTCATGGCATTGTGCTGTAGCTTCATGTTACCAGATCTCTTCTGACTTGTTTAATGTGTCATGAAGTGGTGGTGTTGTCTAATTGCACAGTGCAGACAAAATAACATTGTGTTGAAATAGTGCATAAAACTTCAACGTTTTGTAGTGGAAGCAGTACTGTAGGCACTCATAACAAGACCTGCAAGTTTCTGTCTGCCAGGGCGGGTAGTTTTGCTGGCTGGGTGCATGCTGACTCAACAGAGCAAGTTTCTCTTCTCATCCTCCTCCTCTTTTTGACTGCTTGTGATTGAATGATGGTAGATTGAAAAGAACTTGCTGTTGAAGTCTACCTTAGCTTGAGGTTGCTTTTTGAAACTATGTGCAGCTGTGATTCTTCACTTGAGACTTTCTGAGCTCTTAATGCCAACCAGGTGTTAAGTTGGTTAAAAATGGACTTGCTTTCTAAGTGTAGGTGAGAATGCCTAAGAATTTCTCTGGAGCAGTTGAGCAGAGGACCTGATTCTGACCTAAGGGACCCAGTGTCACCTTGGTGGGAATTCCTGTATGGGGGATGGAAGCATAGAAGGGCTGCGGGGGCATGGGAGGAGTCACTCAGTATTGAAATCTGGGAGGCTCATCCATGTGTCTACCCTGAAGTGTTAATTTAGCTGCACAGTATAGTCTCATGATGTCAAGAGCTTGGAGCCTGCTGCCTAAGCCTAGCTCCTCCCTTTTTCATTTAATGATGGCTGGGAGAAAAAATAATCAAATAGCATAGAAGAGAAACATTAATTAACTTTTAATTTAAATCTAATGTATGCTTCTCAGTGTACTGCATGAAAGAGTGAGTGTGTGGTATCTATCATGTTATATAGGGGGTGATCTATCGAAGAAACAAGGAAAAGCCTCGGGTCTGAATGGAAAGAGAGGGTTTTAACTCTGCAGATGGGTTTGTATCTGGATTAAAAGCGATAAGTCACTTTTGTATCCATTTTGCATCTGAAATTACTTTCTCTGAGTTTGTATCTGTTTTCTCTTAAGCCAAACTCGCAAGGCGAAGTCAGGAGAGGGAGAATCTCGGCATGCTGGTCTGGTCACCTAACCAGAATCTGTCTGAAGCAAAATGTAAGTATCTTCAAAGATTTTTATTCCCCACTTCCCTTACATGTATCACTTCAAGGATGCAAAGTTGCCACTTTCAGCAGAGAGGTTGTGTCTGTGACCTTTCCATTATGATTTGAAATTAATTTGAAAAAAGAAAATCCTACAAAGCAATCCTCCAGAGGAGCTTTGTTCTCCCCTGGGCAGCTGCTTAGAGTGTCAAATTCACAGAGGCAGGGTAGGCAAGAGAAACATGACACACTTTCTCCATTGGTATGGATTCTTTAAGATGTTTATCTGTGGGCCTGCACAATCTGCTTTTTTTGTTGTTGTTGCTGGTGCTGTAGAAGATGGCAGAAATAACTGGGGAGGGCAAAATGAAAAGTTGGCAATTTTTTGGGGTGGTGAAATACATGGTAATTAGTAGCACCTTCCTCCACCAGAGACCCAAATAAAATCTGGAGCCCATGGAGGTTTACATGCCAGAACAGTTGCAATGCCTTGAAATTCCGCGTGAGGGCAATTACCAGTGCTCTGCGGCTGGGAACAAGTCTCGGTGCTGCTGCCAGATGGCAGAACTACTGTTTGAAACATTCATCTCGCTACAGTTTTCCTCATGAATAAGTAGGACTCCTTGTTTAAAGGGCTGCTGTTTGAATGCAGTAACTAAACCCAAGAGCTTTTGGGGGAGGGAGTTGAAAGGAGCTGTTTTTGACTTAGTGCTCATACCTTTTTTCGCTTCTGATTCTGGGGCCAAGAATAGAATGTTCCTCTGCAGTTGTTTGTGGGGGCACTATTAAGTTGATACCTGGTTTTCCCTTAGACCCAAGGGCTAAGATGCATCACAAGACACTTGTGAGGATTTAGTGGCATTTGCAAATTAAGGCAGCGGAGATTGTGCACAGACTGGCTCTGTCATGAAAGGGCTGGGCTCTGCCCTGGGGCAGTTGTTCCACTGAGAAAAGTTGCCCCTTAAATTACAGAGGGATAATGGTGCAGTGATCTACAGATTAAAAAAGGCAGATAAAAGAAGGATCTTCTCTGCCTTCTACCCGGCCAGAGGTGTATTGCCTGCTCTCTGCTGGCTACTGGGTGCTGAACTAAGAAAGACTGATGAGGAGGGGGATATATTTGACAGTTATCTGCAGCTAGAAACCTCTAAAAAGGTGTAAGAGCAAGAAATGCCTCCACCAAAATCAACAGCTGTTCATGGGCCCTCTCTGACACACAGGATTCCTGTAGCTGCCTCATGGGTCTGAGTCTTTTGAGTCTCAGCTCCACTTTGGAACATTTAAATCCTGCCTGATAGAAAACAAGTTTCTTGGAGAGGGAAGGGAGAATGGAGGAGGAAAAAGAGCGAAGATGCATGGAATTGAGTAAAATAATCTGTGATTGAATACTCTGTGGCATTTGTCACAAATATGCAAGGACATTATAGAGCATAAAAAGGATATATCTGCTAAGATGATGTCATGAACCTAAGAGGTAATTAAAAACGTATTATGACATTGATAGAGGAAAACTAGGTGGGAATTGACTGTAGCTAGTACAGTAAAGTTGTGGAAAACAGTATGAATAAAAGTGCAAGAAGAAACTTCTCAAAAGACTCAGTTTTAGTAAGAGGGTACACTTGTCAGTGATTTTACCTTTCAAGAAAGATTATTTTATTTGGTGTTTGGGGGAAAGACATACGGTGCTCTTGTGCCTTCCATGACACACGAAGTATCTCCCAGGTGCTGAACTGATACAGAGTAGTGGGGTTGTGAAATTCAGCATCTAGTGTGAAAAAAAAAAAAAAGGGAGGGGGGGGGGACGTTGCAGA
>VWZY01010939.1:84372-147506 GCA_013399075.1 Chloroceryle aenea
AGCCTCCTTTTCTCAAGGCTGAACAACCCTAGTTCCCTTACATGTTCCTTGTAAGGCTTGTTGTCTAGACCCTTCTTGAGCTTTATTGCTCCTCTTTAGATGTGCTCCAGCACCTCAGTGCCCCCCTTTTAGTGAGGGGGCCAAAACTGAATGCAGTCTTCAAGGTGCAATCTCACCAGTGAGGAGTACAGGGGGACAATCATTTCCCTAGTCCTGCTNAACCTGTTCCAGTGTTTCACCATCCTCACTGTAAAGAAATTCTGCCTTATCTTGTTTGAATCTACCCTCTTTTAGCTGAAAATAACTACCTGCTGTCCTGTTGCAATAGGGCCTGCTAAAAAGACACTCGTTATCTTTCATATAGGCCCCCTTTAAGGATTGAAAGGCTGCAGTAAATTCTCCTTGAACCTGGGGGAGTATGTGGTCAAGTATATATTCAGCAGCAGCTAAACTGTTTTTTAGGTCCCTTCTCTTCATCATGCTATAAACTGGATCCTTGGAACAGTTGGAATTTTTGGTCCCCTCTCCCCTTCAAGCCCTAGAGTTTCTGTGACCTGGCTTATAACACACGAAAGGTTGTGCTGATGCTCAGTGAGAATGCAGACACCTTGGCCAAGGATGGGAGAGTGGGAACTGCTTAGGCTTTGCCACCAGAGAGGAAAAAGTATTCCCAAACTCCTTGCTGAGCTTACACTTTTTTTTTTCNTTGACTCAAGCATACAGGATTTGGCGTTTGGCCTTGTTGAACTTTATCCCATTGGCTGTAATCCATTGATCCATCCTGTCCATATCCCTCTGCAGAGCCTCACTACCTTCAAGCACATCAACACACCCATATAACTTCGTGTCATGTGCAAAATTATTGAGGGTGCCCGGTGCCCTCAATCCCTTCATCCAGATTGTTGCTAAAGAGACCAGGCCCCAGTACTAAGCCCTGGGGAACAGCACTTGTCTGATGTAACTCCATTTACCACAACTCTTTGGGTCTGGCCATCCAGGCAGGTTTTTTATCTAGCGAAGTGTGTGCCCATCCCAGCCACTGGCAGCCAGTTTCTCTAGGAGAATGCTGTGAGAAGCAGCATCAAAGAGGATGCATCATAGAGTCATAGAACCCTCTGCAGTGAGCAAGGACATCTTCAGCTGGATCAGGTTGCTCAGAGCCCCATTCAACCTAACGTGGAATGTTTCTAAGAATGGGCTGTATGCCACCTCCCTGGGCAACCTGTTCCAGTGTTTCACCATCCTCACTGTAAAGAAATTCTGCCTTATCTTGTTTGAATCTACCCTCTTTTAGCTGAAAATAACTACCTGCTGTCCTGTTGCAATAGGGCCTGCTAAAAAGACACTCGTTATCTTTCATATAGGCCCCCTTTAAGGATTGAAAGGCTGCAGTAAATTCTCCTTGAACCTGGGGGAGTATGTGGTCAAGTATATATTCAGCAGCAGCTAAACTGTTTTTTAGGTCCCTTCTCTTCATCATGCTATAAACTGGATCCTTGGAACAGTTGGAATTTTTGGTCCCCTCTCCCCTTCAAGCCCTAGAGTTTCTGTGACCTGGCTTATAACACACGAAAGGTTGTGCTGATGCTCAGTGAGAATGCAGACACCTTGGCCAAGGATGGGAGAGTGGGAACTGCTTAGGCTTTGGCACCAGAGAGGAAAAAGTATACCCAAACTCCTTGCTGAGCTTACACTTTTTTTTTTTCTTGTGACTGGCCAAGTGCTGTGGGAAGTTTTGAAAGGAGGAGTGTATATGGATGTATTGGGCTTTTCTTGCTTGGGCTGCTTCTGGTTATTTGCATCTGAGGGTTTGGGTTTTTTTGTTGAGGTGGGTTTTTTTTGGTAGTAGAAGGGTTAGCCTTAAAAAACAGCTGCTAGATAGAGCTAAGATTTCCAGGCCTTTTGAGAGGTGGACTTTGGGGGTTATAACCATCACCTGGAGAAAGGTGCTTAGTTTTTGTTACTCAAGGGAAGACAAAAACCAAACCCAAATGATGATCTTGCTGTTGGTATGTGCTTCTCCCCTAGAAATACCAGTTTGTTGGCTGTTCCAGTGACAGCAAAATTGATTAATAGAAAAGCAGAATTTGGTTTGTGTTTATCCCTAATCCAAATTTTGTATTAGGAGGTGAACCTGGCAGCTGTGAGTGTGGGTGCAAATACAGTAGCTGAAGAATTCAACTCTGAATTCAGAAATGAGAGAACTGGTGTTTAAGATTGCTCCTGAGTTTAGCTGTAGAACTAATACAGTCATGACCACTTCTTCCAGCAGCTGCGGTTGCTGCTCTTCAGAGAAAGCTTAAAAGAGGAAGGTGAAAGGATGCAGTTTTTCATTTTAGGAGAGGCAACTTTCAGTGCCTGTAGTAGTGATGTTGCAGACAGCAAAAAGATGATGCCAGGCTTCAAAGGCTATGGGTGTATCCCAGCAATGGCCGAATTGCCTCAAACTTAGCTGCAGTTTGCCCTTTGTCATCTCCTGTGCTAGTTGCTGTTGCAATGCTATGTGGAAATATCAGAGCAGCCCTTTCATTGCTGTTGCTGCAAGTTGATATTTCTAGATCCTGAATGCATATTTAAATTAAGATGAGATGTTGACCCTTTTGCAGCAGTGGTTTGTATTGAGGCCAGGTAAAAACTAGTTTGAAAGGTCTAGGGTGTGTGTTTGGGATGGATTTCACCAAAGGTACGGTGAGTGCATTGTGTGGTGTGGGGTTTTTTTGTGTGTGGGTTTTAAATTTTTTTTAATTACTATTATTATTTTGTTTGGTTTGTCGATTTAAAAAAAAAATCTATAGTAAAAAACTGGAGGAGGGAATATATTGGAGAGTATCCAGGAAAAGGATGTCTTATCTGAGGTGGATGTGTTATCCTTGAGGAATTTTGGCTGCTGTGCTGGCAAGCGGTGGGGTGTCAGTCACCAGTTTCTTCATGTGCCTTGTTCTCTCCTGCCACCTGTTTGTTCCTCCTCTTTACTGCAGTGTGAAGTAGGTCTCTGAACACGTCGAGATGACCCAGTTCGAAATGCCAACTGCCACTACTGTTGCTGCTGCCGAGACTGAACGAGTGCTGGCGCTAGGAAGAAGCTTTTTCCCGAGGAGAAGTTTAGAGACAAGATGACGTGGATGCAATGGAGTGATGATAGCTGTGTTAAGAGTTACCTTGGCAGCAAGCCTTGATCTGAAATGCCTTTGGGAGCAGTCTTAGCCAGCCTGATAAGTGCTGTGTGAGTTGTAGGACCAGTATGACAAGAACTAGCAAACTGGAATGGAGCTGAGTGTGCTGCTGTCTTGCTAGGAACAGCAGGCTGGGAGAATTTCAGAGGACTAGGTCTTGTTTCCTGACCTCTTGTCACTGTAGCTGTGAGGGAAAGAAGGATCAATGAACTGGAGCATAACTTTTTTTTTCCCCCCTGTTATAGCAAGTTTAGTCCACAGATACAGCAGTGAGTGCATGTTTATAGGGATGTGATGGGAGCTGTGTGCAGGCAGGAAGCTGTTCTTGTAGGGTATGCCCTCCACTGAGGAATGCTTGAGGAGGTCATGGCCATAACAGCCTTCTGTGATGAGTTCATCTGCTGCTGTGACCTTTAGAGAGGTGCTGCTGCAGGAGGCCGAGCAGCTAGGCTTTCTCAAGGGCATGTGTCAGAGCTTCTTTCACCATAATGTGTTTACTGTGGCATTTTTTGCTCTAATTAGGAACCACTCCCACTGGTTATTTTTCCTGTACTCTTATTTTTGCACTCCACATTAAGTTACTTTCCTGATCATGTGCTTCTCATGCACCTTCGTATTATGATAGGGTAGTGGTGAATTTTGTAGCACGGTGAGGATCAGTAGTAATACCTAACTTCTCAGTAGGGACTGGGCTGCTTATTTCTGGCTAAAAGCCATAACCACATACCACTGCTATTCCAGAATCTAGTTGGTGATACTGCTTTGTCACAGGCTTTTCTGCTTTGGATCACCCTTGAAGGCTGAGGGCCTGTATGTAATTCGTGGTTCAGCGTGTGTTCTCTGAATCTCTAACTTGAGGTTTTTTCTAAAGTGACTTAATTTTATGTGAGTGCTTTACTACCTGTCAGCACTAATACTTTGGCTAAGTTTGCTGTCTTTCTGCATGGACTTCTTGGAGGGGTTAAAAATATTTCTTTGCATCTTTTTGGTTTCAGACCTGTAGGAAGTAAGCAGGTACAAGAATGGATGCATTGTTAGTGTCTCCTGAAGGCTGGCCTGCCTGCAGTAGAGCAATCCACGTGAGTTTGTCCACAGGTAGCTTCTGATTTCTGGTGGAGAAAGAGCTTTCCACCCAAACCTCTGTTTATTGCTCAGGTTCTCATGTTGTGTGGAGTAAGGTACCAGAAATTTCATGAGCCACTGCAACTTAAGCTGTAGCAGGCTCTTGTTTGTTTCCTTAGTTCATGGCCTGCCTTAAGTGATTAAGCAGCAGCTTATCAAGCAGCCAAACTGTTCTTGCAGGAAGCAGGAATAGGAACTTCAGGAGGAGGATGGAGCAGACGGGTGTGGGGCAGAGCCACAACCCCTCTCAAGATAAGCTGTGCTCTGTAGGTTGTGCAGCACTTAATGCATGGGAAGTGTTTGCCTCGTCTCTGTTCTGCTTCCCACTAACTTACTGACACACTGCTGATGTGAAAGTGAGGAAAAAGGCCTCAGACTTGCTTTAGAAGACTCCAGATGTTTTCATTCTTAGCACCCAGGTGCAGTAGTGCAGTGAGTGGAGTTCTGGGCAGGCCTTTGCCTTCTGAGAAGGGGCCAGCCCCAAACATCTGAAAATAGATTGGTAACTGTAGATGTAGAAGGAACAAAAGCATCTCGGCAATACTTAAAAATATACCTGAAGGATTAGTTCCCCTCGAACATCAAGTTGCTTTCCCTTGGTCCCTGTCATTCTAGATCTAACTTTGCTGAAGCAGATTTCATGCAACTTGTTCACTAAGGCTGCCTGGGTTGCTGAGACTATCGTGTTACTCATATAGCTGGGTTTGGAAGTGAGGCTACTGGCTGCAAAAAAAAACCCTGAAATAGTTAAGTAGTGCTTTTGTGACCTGATCACTTGCTATTCAGCATCACAGGCTTCTCCTTTTCCAGTTGCTGAGATGTCAGATGTGGGCAATTACAGCTGGAGGCTCTCTCCCCTCCACATGTTCTTGGCTCTTGAGCATCTGCTGAGGGCATCTCTGTGACTCCCACCATGTCTCCTTCTTCCTTTCACTGCCTGCTGGCTTTTCCAAGTGACATCCTTCAAGGAGGTAGCTAGAGGGACAAACTGATAATTTGACAGGCTTTTTGTATCCATTATAAAGGCAATCAGCATGGCTTCTACTCTTCTCACAGGCTTTATTATCGGTACAACAATGAGTTGTAATTTAACCTGAAGGCTATACTGCTGCTGCACACCCCTTGGTGCAGGATGTGCACCAAGACCCTGTGTTGTGGGGGAGTTACCCGTGCTGTTTAGGAAGACTGGCTATGATAGAGTGCTTTTATTAGTTTGCATTCCTACTATAACAGGGAATGTAACAGTTCTTTTAAGAGACAGGAGCTTTCAGAATCTTTTGGAGGATTGAAAATGTACCTTGTGGAATGTTTCATCTCTCTAGAGGGCTTTGAGTCTGGGTATTCCTTGGTGGCTTCTGAAACTGGTTGATACCAGGTTGCTCGACCAAGCTTTGCAGTAGCCTGTGCAGACTATTCTGCAGACCACAGATTTTGGCATATATAGCATGATGTGGATGAAGAACCTGAGCTTGTTCCTAGGTAGAGTATGAAACCTGTACCAGGCTGCAGCAGTCTCCCTGTCATCAGTGTGTGTCAAAGTGTATTTCTGTGGATTAGTGAATCTGACTTTTGGAAAGGATGCACTGGGTCAGGCATTCTCAGGGAGTGCAAAACCCAGTAATTTCCATAAGAAAATCTGCATAATTCTAATCCAAGTTACAATCTCCTTCATTGAACCATCTAATCAAAATCTGAGTAATTCTACCCCTTGTCACAATGGCATTGATAATGGTGCTACTTGCATTGCTTGGGCATGTTGCTGCCTGTAGTTAAGTGTATAATGTAAGGCTATAACCTCCCAGTAGAGTTAACTCCAGCCATGGTTTGACAGCAGAATAAATCTGGCTTTCGGGCTTCTTGGACTGAATTGAGAGCACGGTGCTGAATAATGCAAAGGGCCATTCTGCTATAAACTCTCTCTGTTCGGGTGTGTGCTCTCTGCATTTATCCTGGCTGTAACTTCCTGCTTATGTCTTGGAAGGTCATCTGTGGGAATGAGTATTCCCTCCCTGCCAGAAGCTAATGTGTGCTGGTTGTATGTTCTTACATGGGCTCTGGCTAATTGTGTTTATAACACAGGCTGGTGCTGGTGTCTGATTTAGGGTGAGGGTTGCACTGCTGAATGATAGCCATGCTCAGATCCTGTATGGTCACAGATTAGGCCCCCAGGTGGTCTGATAAGGCTCTGCCTATTCTGTGTAGGTCTGAGAGGTAGAGTTTCCTCTTTGCTACTGCCCTGTCACATCTCCCTTGTTGTCTTCTCTTCTGTGGTACATATGCAGCCATCTGGGCTTGTGGTACCCAGGCCTATGTAGACACTGAAACCTGTGCCATTCCTCCAGTAAAGTGCTGGTTAGTGCTGTGACATAGCAAATTGGTTGATGGTTAAATGTGTTAGACAGATGAGAAGCAGTCTTTCTTCACAGAGGGTCCTCCACAGATGTCCTTACCATGGGCATCCACATGGCTCCTCTGAGGGAGGAGAGCAGCAGCATCAGAGAGCATCATCCAGCTGGCTTTCTTTCCTTATGGTAATGCTCATTAATACAGTGCCCATACACACACAGTGTGGTGAGTCTTCTTGATGTGATAGTGTGAGCTGAAGGTGCAGCTTTAGGAACCAGTGTATGCTGGTAAAAGCTTTAAAAGTAACACGTGCCTAGTAGCTAAAGGCCTTCCCAGGTAAACAGTTTAAAATAGTTTTGGCAAGCTACAAATACTGCTGGATTTGTCAGGACACCTGTGTCTGCAGTACAGCCTTCTTGCTGGTACAGCAAAACTGAAAGGCACGTGAGTCAGGTCTTTAGCCATCACTGTGGACTCGCCCCTCGATGCAGGCCGTACAAAGAGCGGTATTAAAAATAATATTTTAAAAACCCATGAAAAAATGGTGCTTCTTTTCTAGCCTATTAGCATGCACTGCTTCGGTGGGGGACTGGTTGCATTTGTGTGAAAAAGGAAGCTTTTGGCAGGTATCGGGCCTTTTAAAAGGGTAAATCTCCCAGCAGTAGAGTACTCCATTTTATTCCTTGCTTTATACTCTGAGGCTGCAGTTTCCAGTCTCCTGGTGTGATTCCAGGAGCAACTCTTTCCTCACCAGTGCTGGTTTACAGAGTCATGCCTATTCCTGCCTCAGGGCGCAGCACCTTTGCTGAGCCAGTCTTGTTCCTTGCTGGAACCAGGAGGACTCATCTCTTCCCAGGCTTGCGTAACCTCCCATCAAAGTAGGGTATGCAATCATATAAGAAGTGTAAAACTGTTTTATAAATATCATGCTGCTTTGGTGGTCAGCTGCTCACTGCCGTGAGTGGCTCCAGAGATCGTGCAAGACAAGAGGGCAGCCTGTGTTGTTAGGGCTGGCCATAGGAGGTTCTGGGACTGCCCCTTCTGGTAGAAGAGAGCATCCCTCCATACTTTCAACCACTACCACTCGGCCTCACTGCCACTTGGTTGAGGTAGCTAATGCAGCAGGAGAAAGGTGATGGCTTCTCAGGTGGAACAGTCCAGTTCCCCGGGGGTCCAGGCAAATGTTTGTGCTCTCAGGTGGGAAGAGGTGAGGTCATTGGAGGCTGGGTGTGCAGAGCTTGACCCCACTCTCAAAGAGTTGTAGTGCAGTGGCACACTACAGTTCTGGGCACGTGGACAAGAGATGATTTATGAGTGGGAGGTTGAGATATACTGGGGAACCCTGTGACTCAAGGTCCCCTGTCCTGCTGCAGGGTGTTTTCTCTTGCTCCTATTCAGGTAAGAATTTCCAGGTAAGGTTGGTTTCCCTTTGCCTTGCAGTTTCAGCCAGACTTTTCCCTTGCCTGATGCAGGTGCAGTGGAGTTGATGCCTCAGTTGTTTCATGCCCTCAGTTGCATGAAGTGACTTAAGTAGCCTTTATTCCTGTGTATCTATCACACTCTCTTCCTAGAAGCAGTGTTAAAGGAGGCCATATGAAGTGTGGGGCACAGAATAAGGCCCTGCTTTGGCTTTCCACTTGTCCTTTGACACACATCTGTCCCCTGCCTTTGACACACATCAGATCTTACCAAGAGGAGGAAATAGCCTTTCCAAAGCAAAAGACCCCTTCTAAGTAGGTGGGGTTTATTTTCTTTGAAATGATTCTGCCCAGAAAAATTGGTGAAGTGACATTGCTTTGATCTCTCCCTGCTCCCCCTGCCTCTTGTTGCAGCTGGCTTTAGCGAGACACTGGTCTAAACCCTTGAGCTTTTTGCAGCTTCCTCTCCTGTGCTGGGACCACGAGGTGGCAGGATTGTTCCACCAGTGCCATGAGGGCTCTGGGACAGCAATGCAGCTGCTCATTTTTATAGCCAAGGCAAAAACGGTGCTTAGTTGTTTGTATATCATCGTAATTATGTTTTGAAACTTGGAAGAATTTAACATGTATGTGTCTAATCCATGCTCCTTATTTTTTTTATATAACATTGATTTGTTCTGGGTCTTGACTCTTAATTTTTTTCTTCATTTTTTTTTTCTTTTCTTTCTTTTTGTTGTTGTTCTCAAGGGAGATGGAGGGGAGGGGGAGATATACAGCAGCATCCAGTATTCTTCACAGGTTCCAGCATTGATCAAACCCTGTGAAACACATTACTGAGGCTGTGAAGGCTGCTACTTTTGTCCTCATTTCACCCTGTTCTGTCAGGGTATTGCATCACGTAATATGCAAAGTGTTCAGTGCTCCTGCAGTACCCCAGTAATAGGGGTGAACTGAGGTTGCAGCAACAGCTCTATCTCTGCATTCCTATTGCTTTCTATAGGCTTTAGCACACTCACTTCTGCTGCAAACCCTCCTTGGGGTCACTGAGTCCACTGAACATGATGTGATGCTTGTGGGGTCATTAAGAGGCAATTTGGATGGGGGGAGAAATTCTCACAAAGGACCTACTAGGAGAGATTGTTTAATCTGGTAGAATGGTGATGAAGGGGAGTTACTGCTTTCAGGCATTTATCTTTTCAGAGTTCTACCCCCCTGAAATTAATGCTTCTCTTTATGTCTCTCAATTTACTGTTCTAAGATGCAGGACTGAAAATCAGCAATGCAGTTGTTTGCTCTTATCTCTCCTTCTCTCTGTCATCCAAGAGGGTCCCCTTTCTGTTGCCTCTAGTGAGGAATTCTTTCAGGAAGATGGTTAGCAGAAAAAGAGGATGTATGAGAAAAAGATGACCACACAATTCAGGGGGTTCACAGCACCATGTTGGTCAAATTCTCCTCTCTTGATGGTGGGGGGAAATATCTTTTCTCTGCTTCCTTTCCCACTCACTTCCATTTCCTTTGTCTCTTTGTCTGTGTTAGTGCCACATCTGGGGCTCCTTTGGTCATTTCATTGTAGACCTCACTTCTTGTATTAGGGAGAGATGACTTAGCATCTCTGACCACTGTTCTTCTCTTTGATGGTAGCAATGTGTATGTGGGGCTTTGTTCCCTTTGTTTCCCTGCCTTCTGTGCTACTCTGCCTTCCTGAGCACGACTGGCTGTAGGAAGGGACTCTTTGGGCCAGTACTCAGTCTGTTTTGGGTTTGGGGCAGACAGTGGGGTCCTGCTCACACCCATACAGCTAAAATACATGTGAGAGAAGAAATACAGCCAAATAGGTAAAGAAATAACAGTTTATGATTATCTTTTCAGTCTCTTCCCTCCTCTGGTTTCTAGTGGCAACAGGAGCCTTCACAGGAGCAATTCATCTCCTGTGGCACACGACTGTCTCTGTTCAAGTGTTGTCTTTTTGGCCTGGTCTGTGCCAAAATACCTTTCTGGCATAGAGAAATGAGTTGACTGAGAGGGGAGGATGCTCTTGCCTGCTGTGTCTGGGGAAAAGTTATGCTGGTAGTAGGAGGAGCACGCGGTGGTGTAGTTTATGCTGGGGGAAATGGGATGAGATTGCTTTGCTGCTTTTGCTTATTCTATTCTGGAAAGTGGCTGAGGAGCCGTGCTGGCAAACTGTGTCTTCTGGTGTAAGCAGGGCTCTGCCCCAGGCTCCTCTGGCTCTGAACTCTGATGTCTAAACAGATTGCATGCTGAGTGTGACTGAATGCCACTGAAATGCAGTGGAGCAGAATTTCATGTGCCCGCTTCCCTGGGTTTGCTAGAGGTACATGTGGAAAGCAGAGATGGAAGAAGGCACTTATCTGGTGTGGCATGTGGAACATTAAGCTGGTGGCAATTCCAGTCTCTACTGGTATGGGAAACTAAAGGGATCCTGTGACTCGGCTGGTGCTGTGCTCTTCCTTGCTCACTTCATGTAGAGGGGGGTGGTAAATTGCAATCTGAGGGATTGCTCGTGGGACTGCCATACCTCTTGGATGGTGCAAGCATCACAGCGAGTGAGCCTGCAATTAGCCAAGAAATGACAAGTATAATGGGCTAGATTGTCAGCAAGCAGACAGAGAACAAGCCAAGAGTAGAGCATGATGGTGTACTCCTTGTGTGCAGAAGGAGCATTGCTGTGTGCTCATGGTTGGTTTACCACCTTAATGTCTCTCTTATTTATTCTTCCCTTGTCCTCCACTGTTAACAGTGAGGTGTGATGCTGAGGTGTTACAGACCCTACAATGACAAGAAAAGCATTTTGTTTCCTTTCATTGTATCTAAACATTTACAGTGTAATGTTCGGCTTGGTGGCGTGTTGATTTAAGAGAAATCCTGTATTATGTGGGGACCTTACTAATTCTCTTCCTTAGGAGAGAGTATTCTGTAGTGATCCCTGCCCCCCTCTTGGGGGAATGAGGGGTGGGGCAGATGACCAAGCAGGAGGAAGTATCTTTTCATTGCTTACAGTATCTGCCATAAGGAATGTAATACGCTGGGAGAACGACCTCATCTCTTCTCTGTACCTTTTAAAGTACAAGATGGTGAACTCAAATCAGGAACTGTAGATCTTTCCACGGTGAAAGCGAGCTAGTTAATGCAGCAGTACTTAGCATTCAAGAGCTTAATTCAGCCTTGGACTTCAGAGAATTCAGCTCCTTTCCCTCCCCCCTCCTTCACCTCCTCCTTAGACAAAATATCTAACGCTGCATGTGCAATACCTGTCCTAAGGAAGCCAAGAGCATTTAGCTGAAGTACAGGGAAATGCTGCACTTAAGGTTTCCTGGCATCATTTGTTTTTGGTGTGGTTATAAAGTCTGGAAGCATCTGAAATTGCTGTGCTGCCCACATCCTACTGATGTTCCCTGCCCTGTTTGGTGTGTGAAGGGATGGTAGGTAGAGAAGAGGCAGTTTCCTTCTCTGTCCCCCTTTCCCCTGTGTGGTCCTCCTGGATGATATTCTCTCTTTAGGGTGTGGTTTTGCAAGCTGTGTGCTTTTCATTGTTTTGATCTGCCCCCTCCCCACCCACCCTCCAGCAAAGCTGATTTTCAAAGTCCCTATGTTTGGTAATCCTCCAGATATTCTATTAGGCAGTGCAGTGATTTCAGCATAGGAGATTTCTGTCAATGTCCCCATCACCTCCACTGTCTGTGCAACTATTTTATTACATTTGCCTTGTGCAAGAAGAGGTTTGCAAGATGGGATGGTTTTCAGCCCTGTTCAACATGGACAACAACTCGTTGACTTGGATAGGCAGATGCATTTGTGCTGCAGGGGTACAACTGACTGGTCGTGGCTACACCTTTGTCCCAAGGGCTAATAAAACTTTTACTGAATGTATCCAGAACAGAGTCCAATGAACAGTTTCATCAGCCCCTTGGGAGTCCCCATTGCATGCAAGTGGGAGCTTGGAAGAGCAAGAACCTCATGGGGTGTTCTTGATCATGTGGAATTGTGCTTGTATTTACTTCAGGCTCTTCTCCTGCCTCAACATGTGGCTCTATTAATACTTGTATGGTCTTTCCCATGGCACTTAAAGCCCTTATTTGCAACACCTTTTTATGAAAATTAACTAAAGCATCTCCTTTGCAAATGGGAAGCTGGCATTGATAGCACGTCATATCATCTGGTAAGATAGGATGTCTGATTTAAGTACCCAGATTTAATTTCTTTGCTTTCAGGACAAGCTGGAAAGAGGATGGTGCTTTCCTGCTGTGCATTTTCTGATTTATGCTCTTTGTTCTCCCAATATGATTTGAGTGCATTGCCTAGTTTGCTCATCTGAAGGAAGAATTGAGGAGCACCCCAGCTTGAAAGAAATGCCATGCTATTAGACACTGGAGGCTCCATGTGAGAGTTCTCAAAAGGCAGAAACCATGAGAAGTGCATTTTGAGAGCTGAAGTTAATTGTGAGGCCCAGACTGTGGGAAGTGTGGCTTCCTTAGCTGCAGTGCACACAGAACCATTTCCTTCTGGAGGTGCTGCGCATGCTCTCCAGGATCTGGGTGCTCAGCGCAGGAATTTGCTTGCATTCCTCCTTGGATATCTGCAGAGGAGGAAGGAGGGAATGATTTTTTTGAGTTCATTGCTAAGTGACTTGTCCTGAAGTCCAAAATTTGTAGAATGAGAATTCTGTCTGTGTGTACCACTTCTAAGCCTTTCAGGGTGCTTGCACATTGGGGACCCTATAGACAACAAGTACTTCCAGCCTCTTCCACTCTATTAGGTGAAGTGGGAACTTCACCTTATAGCTTGTATTTTTTTTTCCAAGGGTGGTGTTATCATTACAGTGCATTTTGTAACAACCAGGCACAAGGGCACAGACTTCAGAATACCACCACTGGTACTGACTTCCATCCAGCCCTTTCATATGGGTGCTGTTGCATATAATGTAAGCTCAGTCATTCATACTGAAAGAGATATTTTGGTTTTAGTCCCATCTATACAAAATATAGCTCCTCAGGGCATCTTCACATTATAAAGGTTAAAAGCTCCTGGGGGTCTAATAATGTATAGAGGTGAAGTCTGGTACAAGACAAAAATTGCTGAGGTGTAAGGGCTGAAAAGTTTGCCAAGATATCTGCAGTGGTTCTGCAGCCCTGGGAGTCTGGCAGTACTGAAAGGCATGGACTGTGTCTGGGGATTTTTGTTCTTAAGGAAACAAATGCTTTGGGGGATATTTGCCTGGATGAATCCCTGTGCAACCTTGCAACCTGCCCTAGGTGTACCTGCTTTGGCAGGGGATTGGACTAAAAGACCTCCAGAGGTCCCTTCCAACCCATACCATTCCGTGTTTCTGTAAAACCAACCAACCAAAAATGTGTTCAAAAAATAAAATAATTAGCTGAGACAGACATGTTTGTAGCTTTGGTGAACAAGTTCTGAAATCTATGCCGTGTTTTAGAAGTAGTGGAACCAAATTGAATAACCTGCATCATTTAGGCTGGTTAAGGAAAAAATGTAGTAGCTTGTCAGGTGACTGTTTTTCTTTTGTTTCCTTCCTTACCTGAGCTGTTGGAAACAGCAGCCAGAGCTCTCTGTAGAGGATGAAATGACCATGACTCAAGTCAGAGCTTCAGGACTGGGTTTTAGACTGGAAAGGGGAAGGGAAGAGGAGATGAGATCATGATATGAAATGCTCTTATGCCTTCTCTTTGTTTTTCAGTGGACGAATATATTGCCATTGCTAAAGAGAAGCATGGATACAATATGGAACAGGTAACAACCCTTGGAATATTCATTTTTAAATCCTTTTCAGCAGGTATTAAGACATGACTTAGTGACTGTCTAGAACTGCTTTTTCCCTTCTGTACCATTGTTGTTTTCTGTTTTCCTAACTTCTCTGAGAACTGACTGTTCCTAATAGTAACCTGTGCTCTGGAGATCCAATGTTCATCCTTCGTTTTACCTAAAGAGTCAAAAGAAGAAGAAAAAAAAACCAACAAACAAAACCCCCAAACCATTGTAATTTCTAGTGGAGTTTGACCATGAGTATTATGCTTCCTATGGCAACTGCATGAGCACTTTCGGATGCCCTACACAGCGTTGAAAAGCTTGTCTTGTCTTGACAGCTGCCCAAATGCATTGCAGTTTCCAGCTGACTGCTCCATCTCTGCTGCGTGGATGTATTGGGCAGTTATTAATGAGCTATTGAACCGTTACGTGCTTTTCTCAGGCAGACAGATATCCATGGTTATTACCTTAGAACTGTGCTGCAAATCATTGTGTGTTTCATAGATGAGCACCTCACGTGTCTGTGCAGCAGCAGTGGATGGGTTCACCAGCTGCCCCTGCGGTTAGCCAGTGCCTTTAGCTTAGGCATGGAATCCTGGTCTGAGGAGCAGACCTCTCCTTTACTCCATGTGGTGTAGGACTGTGTACTAATCTTCCCAGTGTCAACTAACGTTCATTTCAACACTTCTGGGGAGATGAGTAGACCCAGGGAGCTCTTCTGAATTCTGTGAGGTTTCCATATACCCTAATATTTGCCTGGAAAGGGAGGGTGAGGAATTTCATGACTTTTACTGTATTGGCAAATTATGTGCTGTCTCTGAAGAGATTCTACAAAAACTTGAGTATTTATGAAATTGTTGAGGTAAAGGCCATGAGCACAGAAACCAGACATTTGGATGCACAAGGTTTTTATTAAAATCACTCTGCTGTCATCTTTGAGTCAGACTTACAGTGGTTGATACTTGTGCTCAAAAGGCAGCAACAAGAGCACTGAAGCTGAGATAGCCAGCAAATTTTCCAGCAAAATCAGGAATGATCAGACTTGATATTTATAATTTCTAAGACCAGAAAACAGCAGTAAAAGGAAGATGAAGGCACCAACAGAATGAGAACTTAAATGAAAATAAGGATAGTAGCTCACTTAAGTTGAGAAGGGTATATCCTAGTACTGGGTAATGTGGGTAATATTTGCCAAAAGAGATTATCTCAGGGTAATAAAAATGGGTTTTGTAATTTTTTGGAGAGGTTTCGTTTGGAGACTATGGACTGATGTGGAAGACTGATCAAAATGAAGCTTGTCATTTAAAAAAACCCCAAACACTAATTCTTGTATTTTAAACTTAGATTTGGCTAACAGGTGTTTGCATCCACTTTAAAGTTGGAAATACACACCTCCCACTTGTTCTTCAAAGTCTTTCCATTTTTCCCCCCTCCACTGTGCCAGGAAGTAGGAGTTATGGGACTTGCCACACTAGGCTGTAAAGTGGCCAAGCAACTTACAAAAATGTTTCATTATAAAAATTTTTTTCATTCCTTCACTAACACTCGGGGATAATACTCTGAAGTTAAATGTGTTTCCCAGGTCCTTTGGGATTTCCTAGACAGCTAATCTAGGTACTTCAGGAAATAACTGGAGGGAATCTGTCCTGCATCACTCTGGAAAATATGTACTCATTTTATAGGAACAGGTGTCAGGGCTTTTAAATCGGGATGATTTGTTGTGTCACCAGGGGATAGTCTCTCTTCAGTGGGTGTCATCAGAGTTGCTGTTGGCTGGGTACCTGTGGATAAGCTGGTATAGAGTCTGTGGAAGCCAGCTGGAGCTTGCTTTAGCTTTTGGCCACCATCTCTGGGCTTTGCTGGTCGAGGCAGCCCCTTTCCCCATGTGCATCCTCTGGCAATCGGTTTCTTTGGAGCCCTGCGCAGGTGGCTTAGGAGATTCCCTTTCTCCCACCTGTGCCCCCTGCCCAAGGCCTACCTTTGTGGCGATAGCCGTGGGGGTTTCTGGCGGGAGCGGGGAGCTGTCTGGCAGGGCGGCCGGGCCACGGGCTGACCTTCCTCTGCGCAGCAGCTTTCCCATCCAGCTGGCCCGGCCTGTGCCGCGCGTGGCTCCTGCAGCTCTGTCTTTTCTCCCCCCTTGCCTGTGGCCGAGTGCTCTGTTGTTGGCTCCGCTGCTGTTGGGTCTGGCTGGGGGCTCAGGGCTGTGCTGGTGGGAGTCCCTGCAGCCTCGCCAGCTTGAGGTCTAGGCAGACTCCAGCAGGGCCAGCCCACTTCAGCTGGTGTTGCAAATGGCTGAGCCACAGCAGGCACAAGCTTTTGGGAGCACTACAGTGCGTCTGGCTGTGAGCTGTGCTCTACTGCCAGCATGTGTCAGATGCTCTGGAGGCCAGAAAAGCTGTCTACTCACGCATACTTGAGTGCAGAGCGCTCTGAGGACAGCACAAGATGGAGAAGGATATGCTGCTCTCTTGTTAAACAGGCCTAGAAGGAAAACCTTTTTGCTTACCTCAGCTCTTCCTATCACCGTAGTGGTATTTAACACTACCCTGCTATCCAAAAATGTCTGCCTCCTTGTTTTTCCTTTTGCTTTCTCACAGCGATATTTGATACAGCTCCTATCTGAAGCTGAAAGGGATAGCTGGAGAGAGAAAATTCAGTCCTGCATAACTGAAAAATAGTTTCTTTGGCCTCATGCTTGCCAGAGTGGATGGACATAAGTGGCTGTGTGGCCTCTGTGACCTCTCTAGTGATTGCTGCAACCAAGACTACTACTTGTTGTACCTGGTGGCAAAGGGAGGCAAGGGTGCCTGGACAGCACTGAGAGGCCAGTCGGGTCAAGACAAGATTTTGGATAACACTGATACTTATGCACATTCTCTGCAGAATCTTGAGGGACCAAGATCCCATAAAGGAACTGATTTTTGCATGGCAAAGCATAATGGGGAAACCCCCACTATGGAGGGATTTTGTAGTTCTGAGTGGCCAGGGTGAAAATACTAGATGAGGGTAACTGCGGCTGCAAAACCAGAGCTGAGTTTGCATATGAGAAGCAGGTTACTCTGTTTTACTCAGCAAGTTAGGGATTATTTTCATTTTACAGCCATTGTGAAAGGCTGGTTTCTAGCTCTGCAGAGTCAGGCCTTCCCAAAATGACTTGTGGTGGTCGCCAGAATGCCAGATGTAGTGATGTGTCATAATGCACAAGGGCTGCACACCCCTGAGAGGGACGTGGCTGCAAGTGAACGCCTCAAGAGATAGCAGGAGGAAGACCTGTGTGCAGGTTGTGAAGAGCAGCATATGCACTTTGTCTTTGGAACTGAGAAACAGACTGCAACAGTGAAATGAGGCAGCTCTCAAGGACACAAATGAGCAGCCCTCATAATGAGTGAGATTTGTTTCTCATTTGGACCAGAGATTTCTTAGCAGCAAGTCAAGAGTTTTGCCAGGTTTCTTCCTTTTCATCTTCTGGTTCTTCCCTCATCTTCTCTCCCTTTTCTCCTGACCCCTCAGAGCCCCTGGAAAAAACAAAACAAAACCAAACCCAACCAACCAAAAACCAAAACAAACAAACAAACCCAAAAAAAACCCAAAACAAAACAAACAACCCCACAAACCTTAAAAACCTGCAGTCAGCTAAACCATCCTCCTACTTGCACAGGAAACAGTTTAGATGTTGTTAGTCCAGCCTGTTATTTAGGTAGCCTTCCTGAGTCTTTGCTTAGCTTTCCAGTGCATACCACAGTCAGAAAAGTTGGAGTAACTGGTTTTCTTCTCCCCCACCCCTGCATTGCTACTCTCTTAAGATACTACCTGCATGATTTGGATGAACTTCAAGCTGATCTTCACAACTCAGCAGGGTAGAGGGCAGATTCCATGTTTCTTGCACACAGTGCCTAATGTATCTGAAGAATTAGAATTGTTTAACATGTTGCCTGAGAAAAATGCAGTAGCTCTACCTTTGCATGTGTATAATAATGTTTCTTGTGATTACAGTTGTTCCCTTGGTGTCCATGTTATTTCTAGGCCCTTGGGATGCTGTTCTGGCACAAGCACAACATCGAGAAGTCTTTGGCAGATCTGCCAAACTTCACTCCATTTCCAGATGAGTGGACAGTGGAAGACAAGGTCTTGTTTGAACAGGCCTTTAGTTTCCACGGGAAGACCTTTCACAGGATCCAGCAGATGGTAAGTAGTGTCACAGGAACAGATAGCAGAACAGGCAGTTGGACTGTTGTCCTCAGGGCTGATCGTGCTGAACTCTTGTCTAATGCTCTTGAGAGAGAACAGGCTAAAGGGGAATTTAGAGGAACAGTAGTAATACCATGAGCACAAACAACATTGCTTCCAGAGTCTTTGTAGAAGTGTTTTCCTGAAGTACTTTACTGGTTCAGGATAAACTTTTTAAAATCCAGTAACTATTTTTTTGGCTGGAAATTACAGTTTTCAGTTCCCTGTGCGCTGTGGTAGCACTTAACATCTCAGCTGGAGTTCGGGCATGGTCTGTACACACATACCCACACACAGAGTAAAGATCATCTCTGTGCAAAGTTAATTTCCTTTCTTACAGCCTGCTTTTTAGGAATTCATTTTACTTAACTATGAAGTCTGGACTTAATGTGATCTGGGGCTGTCAGTGGATGCTGTAGTGGAGGTTTATACATCATTGCAAGCATTCGGTTCTTTGCTTTTGGTTGGTAGTGATTTTTTATTTTTTGGGGGGGGGAAACTTGAAGGGTAGGTTTCTGCCTGAAAAGGAACTGATGGGGTGTGTGCAATTTTCTTTTGAAAGAGGAAGAGGATGGGATGTAAAAAATTTTTATTAATTATATCTCGAGAGCTTCTTCAAGTGGTTCATCACTTGGGTGGGAACCAGACTTTGTTCTTTGTTCTCCTTCAGTAAAGTGCCTCTCAAGTGTTCCAGCAGGATCTGGTTACATTGGTTGTGACCCTTTGAAGTGAGCATAGGCTGTTGAGTCTGTTCCCTCTCTTTAAAGCACATGGGAAGGTCAGTGTTACTGATCCTGCTGAAAAGCAAAAGATGACTTGTCTTCCAGCTATGAAGGAAAATTGCCAGGTCCCTTTTCAGAAGGGTGACAGGAAGAGGCTCATTCTCCTCATGTCCTCCTTGAATGTTCCTTCACGGGCATTTGTTTCAAAATGACCTTGGAGTCCTAGGGTCTCCCACTTCCTTGGCTCAGATGATGGGACTTGCACATACTACAGACGGCTGATATGGCAGAGTTGTGGACTCCTGAGGAATGAAGCTGTTTTCTTATTCCTTTATTCTAACACAGGGGNNNNTGGGGGCAAGGGAAGGGGAATGTCCTGGGGGTGAAAAAAGAGAACATAAAGCCTGTCCTGCTGCTTGGTTAAATGCCAAAGCAAGAAATCATCAATTTGGTTTATGTGCAGGAACATGACTCTGTCCCTGAGTGAAATGCATTTCAATACAGGGATGCCAAGCTCATGCACTGTTCCCTAGGTAATGATATTTTTTTAGTGTTGCTCCCAGAAAAGCCATCCTGCATGAAAGGAATTAAATGGCATGAAGCTTTGTGTTTAGCAGGGGACAGGAATCAATGGCTTGGGAGCATGTTAGTTGTTAGCTTGTATCTGCTGCTCTATTAGTACCAGTGCAGCTTGGAACAGGGGGAAAAAATCATTGAAGCCAGAAAATGAAGTATGAGTTACATTCTTTCATGGAGCTGGTTCTGCTATTTTGGCACTCTTAGCATGTGTCTGTAGCCAAGTGGATGTTTGTCATGAGCAGCTTTGTCCCCGAGTTTGTTCTGTGGAACTCTTTCATGCCAGTCTACCAGCCTGCTGCATGGCTGTTGGCCACACAGCCTTGACATAGCACCTGTGCTTTGCCAGTGCAGATGGGTTTATGCCTGTGTGCAGCTGTGAGCCAGGATGGGAGTTCTGGTGTGACCCATTATTAGGACCTAAAGTCAACCTGCAGTCTGAGAACCAGGCTTATCTCAAGTGAAGACTTAAACTGCAGTATCTGAATGAGAGAGATCTGGCTCTCGCTCACAGTATTTTTTCCTCCCCACCTGTCCTGCCCTCCAAGCTGAATCAGACACTTGCTTAAAACATGTTTTGTTCAGCAAAGAAAGGCTGGACTTTTACCTCGTAGAAGTCCTGTGCAAAAACATCCATGCAGAGTACCTCTGAAGCAGAGAATCAATCTTAATGTA
This sequence comes from Chloroceryle aenea, assembly GCA_013399075.1. Classification (NCBI taxonomy): domain Eukaryota; kingdom Metazoa; phylum Chordata; class Aves; order Coraciiformes; family Cerylidae; genus Chloroceryle; species Chloroceryle aenea. The sequence goes on from VWZY01010939.1 coordinate 104,413, forward strand.
GTTTTACACTTTGTGGCAGCAGACTTTTCATCCATACCTACCAGGACAATGCCATTAGTGTAAGAGCACAAAAAAAAATAATCCTAAGACTTGTGTTTACCTATATCCTCACTTCACCATACAGTGAAAAGATCTTTACTGGGACCTTTGAATAGACTTCATCCTGTGAGTGGTATGAATAAGCCTTTTTAACCACACATCAAAGATATGCCTTGGACATAGCCTGCAATTCAGCAGCTCCTGCGGTTGCTTACACGTGCCTGTGTTGGCTTTTAAAGCTGTTATTTCAGTTTCAGGGCCCCATTTTGAATTTGCTCTTGCTATGTTCTTCTGTTATAAAGAGAAGCAGCTACCTGGCTGGTGAGTGAAGCTCTGCTGAGATGCTCTTAGAGATTTTGATGTCCTAAGTAGTAGGCACTAACCTGAAACACTCCCCATGGGTCATTTCTGGTAAGGCTGTGGGATTGCCTTGCTTGAGCCTTTGAGAGAATGCAATGTGGAGAGAACAGATGTTCCTTGACAGAACCAGACTGCCTGTATATGAACTCCTGGGGATCCTTTACATATAAACATATAAAAGGATACATGTTTAATTTACAGCTTCCTGACAAATCAATAGCCAGCCTGGTGAAATTTTACTACTCCTGGAAGAAGACAAGGACTAAAACTAGCGTGATGGACCGTCATGCTCGTAAACAAAAAAGGGAACGTGAGGAAAGGTAGGTTTGCAAGCAGAAAGGCTGTGTATTGACTCACACTGATTTCTTTAGGCTATCTTGGAGATTCCTGTTAGCTTGTAAAAAACTAGATGTAGGATTTTCCCCAGAATGTTTCCTGGTGCCACACCTCCTTTCCCCACTCCTTTTCCCTGCTGTGCGTGTTTTGTTTTGCTTTGCTTAAAGCTGTAAGAAATCTTGCAGCAATAAGGTGTGCTCCCTTTTTCAACACTGCAGTTCCTGATTGTCCTCTAGTGCAGTGGTCACTGTCCCATCACTCTAGAAGCTTTTTCTCTGACGCTGCTTGAGGGTGGAGAAAATGAAATTAAAATTTTACAAGCTGATTTGCAATGTTGTCGTCAGAGCCAGAAAAGCTGATAAGCAGGACTTGAAAAGGAAGTAATGAAAGAGCTATAAACCAGCCTTTATTTCCTCTGTGATGCTCAGAGTGCTAATGTGCACCTCATGGGGAGCAGTCTCCAGTGCAGCACTTTCAGCCTGTGCGTGTGCACACACAGACCCTTCCCCTGGCTTTTGCTTAGAAAACTGTTACCGGTGTAAGGCTGTCAGGCCAAGCTCTGTTCCTTGAGAAAGGTGAAGTTAAGGATGTGGTTTTTGATTGACTGAGAAGAGGATAGCACTGGGGAACTCAGGATGAGCTCCCCAGGAGAGGTATCCCAAGGACTGCTGTGTGCATTAGGGTTTGGGTGAGGGTGATGGTGTTGGAGGTCACTAGCCACTGAGCCTCAGCAGATGCATGAACTTGACTCCTGCTTGTGCAGCTTTGCTTGCACATTCACTCTCTGACACCCACGCAAGCCTGTGAAGTTGGGTTAGCCACTGGCCTTGTTTGTACTGCTAGAAGTATCTTTACCCCTAGAACTGCCACTCAGTGACTTTGCCTGGTTCTGGAGCTCACTGGGCCTCAGAAATGCAGTGCCCTCAGGTGTGTGTGGGGAGGGGGAAAAAACCCAAACCCTGAACAGTAGCTTGATACAAGTGCCTTCTCAAACTGCTCTAAAATGCAGTTAATGTCTTTGCAGACTAAACTTGGGGTGTGCCTGGTTTTTGAAGACTCCTAATGTAATTGGGCAGAATTCTGCAAAAGTATTTTCCTCAGAGTTGCTGCTGTAGCACTTCCCAGGGAGCTGTTTGCTGACTCCATTGTGTATGAGGGAGCCTACACTTGGGGAAATGGGAAGGAACGTGTTTCCAGGGTTGAGCTGAACTACACCAGTGACTCACTCAACCTCTCCCATCTCTCCATTGGGTCAGCAATGCTTGCTTAACAGGCAGGGCCAGGGAGAATGCTACCAGGCAACTTGTCCTGTACTGGTTTGGCTTTCTCTGACCTGAGTCTCTTTCCATTCTGTTCTCTTCCCTTTTCCGCTGAGATTGGTTTTGATTTTGGTTGTTTTCTTGTTTGTTTTTTTTTTTTTCTCTCCATCATGCCTTTTTTTCTTTTTCTACTAATTCATGAGAAGGAAAGATCTCTTACAAAGAGTAGTTTTTAGTTTTGTTTTTTTTGTTGTTGGTTGGGTTTTTTGGGTCTTGTTCTATAAAGTTTAGGAACTTTTAATACTACCTCTGTTCTGTGCTCAAAAATGAAATTACTGCAATTTGGAAATATGCATCTCTGGTACCTATGCTCGTTTTCTGGGAAATGCAGCACCTCAGAACATCTGGTGACTGGGAAAGAACTGTATAGGCTGCCATGTGCTGTAATTTTGTAACCTTTGAGGAAGGCAACTTCACTGGAAATGTGTAATTTGGTTTACAACTGCAGCAGACTAAGCACCAGGCCATCAGCTTGTTGTTAGATTTCCCTTTTTCCCCTACACCCCTGAAGGATTTGTCAGTGCAGCCCAGCAAGGGCATGGAAGTAAAGCAGGATGAGTTTAGGGTGCCTGGATTTTGAGGTTGTAGGGTGCTATTGGGTGTTGGCAAAACTTCAGAAATGTTCCTCAGTTAATAGTGATCAGTGTCTAAGACTGCAGAAATGAGTGGGTGGGTTTTGATCTGGCTCATGTCTAGGGACTTGCTGCAATAGAAGAGCAATCTATGATATGAGCACAGCAAAGCCCATGGGGGTTTGGCCTTTGCAGAAAGGCTGAAGTCTGAACATAGGTGAAAACACAGGGAAGCTCTTTTGGAGATGTGGTTACAAGGAGGGGCAGTCTGAGGTATCTCATTCGAATACTGCTGTATCTCTTCTGTGGTTAGGCAGGGAAACTCCCCAGCCCCTCAGATCATCACTAAAATAGCTCCCAGTGCATTTGGCACCAGCCTTCCAGCAGCTGTTGTATGCAAGGGGCTTTGAGCATGCAGCTCTGGGAGGGGGTGCTTGTGAGTTTAGTCCCTAGAATTGTGATTGTACAAACTAAATACCTTGTGAATCAGCTCGTGGGCCAGGTGGCTTGGGAGAGTGGGGATGGCTTGTAGAAGTGACTGGTGTTGTGGAGATGGATGCCAGCTCAAGCCGCCTGGCAGGACATTCTTCCCTAGAGGGACTGCACAGGATGTCAGTGGCAGGGAGAGAGCCGTGAGCGAGTGCTGGTCCCTCAGCCATCCTCACCAGCACGCACTGTGCCTGCTGTCCCCTGCTCCTGTGCATGTGCACCCCGCCTGGCTCCAGCAGCTCTCTCAGCTCTGCTGGGCTTTCTCTGCGCAGCCCTGCCATGCACAGGCACTGTGCCACACCTGTACCAGCCCAAGTCCTCATCTCTGGCTGTTAAGTTTGACAAGACTAAATAAGTTTGGTTTGGTTTTTTTTAAAAAGCTTTGATTAGTTCAGCTTATTTCTTCTGTTTCTGGGCATCGTCCCAAATGGTGCAATTAACTTCAGTTGTGTACAGTACAAAAATTCTAAATGGTGAAAATATATTCTGTTTAATATCTGATTAAAATTCCAGTGAAGCCAGATTGGCCAGATGTGCCAAGGTCACTCTCCATATGGCCCCAGTTTCATGCTATTGTTATTCTGTAACTGATAACGTCTTTTTCTTTTCCAGGGGAGAATGAAATGTGAGGCTGTCACTGAAAAAAAACAAACCAAACCAACAACCAAAAAAACCCCACAAACTAAAATCCAAACCCTAAAACCCAAACAAAAAAACAACCACAACCTAAAACCAAACAAAACAACAAACAACGATTTTTATGCTTGTTATTGAGGGAGTTCACCTGTATGCATGTGTTTGTGAAATGCTAAGGAGTTGTATGAAATGTGTGTTAGCTATTTGCTGTAATTCATTGTTTCTGTCTTGGTTTACATAAAGTGAATATGCTCAGTGTTCCATGTTCTTTAAAAGACAGCTTCTGTAATCCATTTCATCTATCTTGATCTGAGCAGATGTATTTTGCCTAAATACATTACTGACAAGTCTTCCTTTGCAAGATGTGGTGCCTAGTATCTATATAATTAAGAATTTCTTGAGTTAAAGCAAACCAAACAAAAAACCCTACCCTGAAACACCAAAAAACCCCAAAACACACCCCACACCTCAACCCCCTAAAAAAACCACCCTGGGAATAAAACTAAGGAAAGCTGTTGGGCTTGCTATTGCATCCATGCATTTCTCATAGCATACTATTTATAGGAAGAGAGAGTCTCACAAAGTAATACAGGACTGTTTGCTTTTGTCTTTCAGTGAGGATGAAATGGAGGAAGCAAATGGAAATAACCCTATTGATATTGAAGTTGAACAAAACAAGGAGAGCAAAAAGGAGGTACAATTCTTTTCTTACTAACATAAAAATGAAAGTGTTTCCTTACTAGATATTTCATGTAGAAGCTGACAGTATCTAATTTTCTTTATTTGGGCTTTGTGTAGTTGTCATACAAGAAAAGAAGTATTGTCTTCAGAATTATTCTTAGATAATGACAAGTATAGACAAATAAGTTATTATGGATCTATCTGGGGAAATGTAAAACTTTACCATCCCATGGTAATGTACTATGTGAATGTTTCTAGTCTCTTTGATTCTCTCTTCAGCTGTAATATCTTGAACCAACTTCAGTGATGGTATAAATCAACTGAACGGTGTGGAGATGGAGCAGAAGCGCTTAGGTCCCCACTGAGATGGCTTGGTGGAGGGGAAACACGTCCTTTGATCTGATCTAGGTAGACTAGCAAGAGAGTGTTTATCTACACCTTAGACTTTAAGATAATTCTTGATGTACAACAGTAGTTCTGAAGATTTCAGTGGCAACTACTGTGCTGAGCAGTAAAGGAGAAAGCCTTTCTGTGGCCAGTTCATTTTGTCTGGTGAAGGGACCTTAATTTGTTGTTACACACAGAATATTTTTGTCTACTCTAGAATGTAGTACTTGCGCCTTGCTTCAAATACTTCATTTTAAATGGGCATAGAGTTCTGGATGGAAATAGCCACACAGATTTAACAGTTTTGGAAACCTAGTTTGTGATGCTTAATAGCAAAGTGTATATCTTATTTTCATGTGCATAGCCTGCTAACCAGGCTATTACTAAATAAAATAAGCCTTGCCATTCAGCAGCAGTGTGGGTTGTGTGTGAGTGTTGCAGGAAGACGTTTACCCTAAGGCCTTCTCTCCTTTTAGTTCCCTTTTCTGATTTCTTGTAACCTGATTTCTTTCTTGTAGTCACTGTCTTCCAATTTTACGGTGGTTTTTTTATTATGTTAAAGTGTATGAAGGAGAAAACACTAGAAATTATTTAAAACATGGTTGCACACAGGTGAAAATGAATTCCTAAAGCGTCTGTTTTGTCAGTTTTTATCAGTGAGATTAATTCCTCTAATAAATTATTTTGAATGGAAATAAAGGAAAAAATCACAGCATTCTGGTCACCCATGCCAGGGTCCCTTCTAAAGCTTTTTAGGGAAATCTAGATGTTCCTTCCACTGAATGAACTGTCTTGTCATCCCTGATGACTTCCTAGGAGCAGAGTGAATGAGAAGCCACTCATATTCACCCTCACAAGAAGCTGACTTCTCAAAAGCCTCAGCAACACCCAAACTGGAAGGGTTCTTGCTTGGCTAAGCTGCAGCTGCATACTGCAGCTTTCCATTGTGTCTTGTAAACAGTACTGCCATCTCTTTTCCTTCCCATTGTTTTAATAAATTTTCAAGTTTAGATTTCTCTGTAACCTCTTTGAAACCTCGCATCTGTAAGAGAGCTCTGTGCAGTCTCCTTTATTGTTACTTCTTTCCCTGCCATGCTGACGTGGAAAGGTAGTTCTTCGGCAACTTGGCTGCCTCTGTTGTAAGGCTGAAGGAGAGCAGAGGGCCCATGGCTACCATCATGACTTTTTTTGTAGAAAGTCTTGTATGGGAGGAGGCTGTCTGCCCTCCCTCTCGCACTGCTGCAGGCCATGGTGCTCTAACTGATCTGAAGAGATCACCAGAACTCCCGGAGCATGTACAGCCTGGCTGTGTATGCCAGGGCAGCCCTGCGGGGGCCTTTCTGGACCGGGACTGTACTGGTGCACAAGATGAAGCTGACAAACTGCATAGCCCCTTCAGAGTTAACTTGATTTTTGCAGTCCTTTAGCCTGGGGCTGATTGAAAATGCCTGAAGAGCAAGCAGGTGTCTGGTGGGGGGAATATGTTATTTACTGATCATTGTTTCTTTTAACAGTGTAGTTGGATGTGCAGGGGTGATGATGCACCTCTAGCCCAGGACTCTTACCGTAAAGAACCTCCCTGTCCCAACAACACAAGATGGTTTTTCCAGCTCTGAGATGTGTCAGTTAGGGTATGACTTGCCGAGTAATACTGGCATTTCTCAGAGTATCTGAAATTTCTCATCTGTTTCCTCTTTTGGGGATCTTCTTTGGACGGGGAATCTTCCCTTTTTTTTTTAAGCACTTTCAGTGTTAGTGCAACTGTTCAGATTTCCTCCGATAGTGACTCCGTAATATTGAGGTCATTAACTAGAGCTCATTTCTCCACATCTTCCTTGTTCCTGGAAATACCTCCCATTTAATCCTTTTACATGTCGTGTGATAGCTTGCTCTTTTCCTTTTACACCATGATGTCTGAGGAAGGGAACCTTGATTGTGTTACAAGGTTTGTAAGATTGAAGAGCAGTGGCAATATCTAAATAGAGAATCCCTGCTAAATCCCTGCATTTTAATTCTCTCTGTTTTTCATGAATTGATTTAATTCTGCAGAGCAATGTGTGTGGCCAGGAAAGCAAGAGTTTCCAAGGTAGGGTAGATGCTCACATTTTCAGTCTGCACAGCGTCACTGAGGCCTAGAGGCATTTGGAGCTGTCAGAACCCATTCTGGTGGAGCTCTGGCTTGTTGTCTGCAACACAAAAGAGCCTTCACGTTCTTTGAACTGTGTAAAACAATCATTTGAAACTGTTTTCATTTTTCCTTTATGCTGAGGCTTCTGGGATATTTGCACTGCAGGCACTGTCCATTGGTCAGCCTACAGTCTGAGCTGCTTGTGAGACGTTACTGCACGATCCTGTGACATTTTCTATGCACAGGAGATAGGAATCAATCTGAAATGTCTGTCTGTGCAGAATAACACATCTGGCTCAGTTATCAAAGTGCTCACTTCTGAAGTGGAGTGCAGAGCTTACCTCCCTTGTTCATAGCTAAAACAGTCTGGTTTCTCCTGCTCCCTACTCCCTTCTGCAGAAAGAAATGGGGTATCCATCCTGCAACAGCAATAGGTACCTCTTGCTCCTGGGCTTGCTGTAGGCATTGTCTCTCTTGGACTCCTTTGCACTAAAGGAGGGAAGAAAAAAGTTGAGAATAGGCAATCATCCACATAACTGCTACTGTGGGGCTCTGACCCTGGAGCCCATGAAAAGGGTGCAAGCTTTTATCTGCTAGCAGCTGTGCAGGGGTCCCCAAGTTTTTGAGAGGCAGAGCCTCATGCTTCTGTGAGGCTTTGTGCTCAGCTTCATGTGGGTTTGAATGCCAGCGTTTTAATGTTTTCTAATGAGCAAATGCTGCAAACTGTGTAGAAACTACATGTAGCTGCAAATTAGGAGAGAAACAATAGTGTTAAGTGAAGCCAATGTGTTTAAAGCTGGCAGTGATTGAGCAGAGGATTTCAGATGTAAAGCCTCCCCTCCCAGCTTTTTCTCTCCCTGACACCCTTCTTCTGTTCTGAGTTCTTTGCCAGCCTCCAGCCACTGCGTAATAAATCTTGGGTATGAGTTGCTTGTTGAAAATAATTTCTGGAATAAATGATTTTGGTATGAGTATCAGTTGTGCTTTTGAAGGATCTGCACTATAGATAGTGTCACACCTAATCTGCTTGTAAGAGGCATGCGCCTAGTCCTTTCCTTGGACAGAAGACAAACATAGTTTTGTGTGAAATGTTCCCTTTTCCAAAAGAAACCTAAAGTTTATTTATAGGCAGAACTGCATCAGTTTAATGGAATGGTTGATATACCAGTGCTATGCAAGAAAACTTGGCTTCCAAGGAACTGCATCACAAGCTAAGGATTATTGTAGTCACCTTGCTCCTTTATCCTGAGCATTTATATAATTTGCTTTATTCCTTCTTCTGTCTGACATGTAGAATAACAAGTCTCTGTAAAGTCTGAGTTGCTTTCTTCCCCTGCCTCTAGATTCCACTTTGTTTCTTTTGAGTGTTCAGTTAAACTGGTGAGTTCAGTCCTGGTGATGAAAGCAAGAGGAGAGGATCCAGAACATTTCAAAATAACCAGAACATTTAACTACTGGAAAATTGGGCATCTTGTCTCCCAAAATGAGAATGGGCAGAGAAGACAACTGTTATCTCTGTAAACACGGGAAGCTGCCTGGAAGAAAGGAGCTGCTTGTATTAGACAGTGTTTGTGTGACATGCTACCTAAAGCATATAAGGCCGTCCTGTTTGCAAGATACCTTTCTCAATCTCCAGTATTTGCAGATGGCTGAAAGTCATATAATTGCAGGATGGGTTGGGTTGGAAGGGATCTTTAAATACCCCGTTTTGTAAAATGACTGCTGTTTGCCAGGTGCCGCCCACTGAAACCGTTCCTCAGGTGAAGAAAGAGAAGCACAGTACACAGGCTAAGAACAGAGCAAAGAGGAAACCTCCCAAAGGAATGTTCCTTTCCCAAGAAGATGTAGAGGCTGTTTCTGCCAACGCGACAGCTGCTACCACTGTACTCAGACAACTGGACATGGAATTAGTCTCAATTAAACGACAGGTATCTGTTGGATTGTTCAAGAATCACATCTATGTTTGGTGGTAGTGCCCGTCGCAGTCTGCAAAGTTCGCAGGCATTTGTAGCTTGACAGTGGTGATGCACGTTGCTCTTTAGCTTAACTGACTACCTGCTAGCCTTGTGCTATAAAGTAGTGCAGTCTTAGGTTTTAGTTCTATGACCAAGCCTGCTTTATACCTAAATTGAGACAGGAAAAGACCATAGCACTTGCTTGAAGTATTTTTTGGTGCTCAGTGTTTCTTACAGTTCAGAGTTCTTTGTTTTAACTGTGAACTCCCCTCGGATGATGCTGGTCTCAGCAGTATCTGATTTCCGTCTGCAGCAGTCAGTTTCCTTTACCTTTTTCTGTGGTACTTCTGGAACAGGCAGATAAGCTTGTTTTATTCTTTCTTGGGCATCATACAAACTTTCCTATGTACCTCTTGCTTCATGGATCTGCCTTTTAAACAAATGTTTTCCAAATTTCTGTTAGTAAAGACAAGTTGCTCAGGGAGGTGGTTGAGGCCCCATCCCTGGAAACATTCAGGGCTTGACGAACCTCTGAGCAACCTGCTCTAGCTGAAGATGTCTGTGCTCTCAGCCAGGGGGGTTGGACCAGATGACCTCTAGAGGTCCCTTCCAACCCAGACATTTCTGTGTTTCTATATTTGCTACATGACTTTGTTTCCTAGATCTGAACACTTTCACCTTTTTTGTTAAAGCAGAGATTGTGTCTCAGCCTCTTTATTAAACTTGGTAAAATTGGTATTTTGGCCTAAAGCCTTTTTCTTGTCACTCTGAGAGAAGTGGAGCTCTCTAGCAGTCTTTGATTCATTACTTGCTGTGAACGGTGCTTTCCATATGTTGGGCTTTATACAGCCCTAAAAGTTGGGGCAGTTCTTAAATAATTTACAGACAGGACAGAATATATTAAATGGGATGTCGTAATGTACCAGCTGTTCCTCCATTCCTTTATTCCAATATAACAAACTTTCCTTTTGGGAAAAGGAGGTTGTAGGGAAAACTGGAATGCTGAGCTTGTGAGGTTCCTGCTGGGGCTGCTGGAAGAAGGGTTGTCCAAATAAATTTTTAATTCTTGTTAAAGGGCTGAAACTTTTCTTTCCAGATTCAGAATATCAAACAGACAAACAGCGCACTCAAAGAAAAACTTGAAGGTGGTATAGAACAATACAGACTTCCAGAGGTAGGATCGTTTTCTCACACTTGTTTATTGTGGAGCTAAATGCTTATCTGTGTTTACACACCAGGGCTATTCGTGTTGCCAGTAAACTAGGACCAGTGTCCTATTGATTGTCAGTGTGAATCAAGACTGCTGCTGGGTAATGGAAAGGGGAGATGGGAGAGGAGAGGAAAGGGCAGTGTTTGACAAGTGAAAGTAGTTTCTAACAGCAGTACAGATATCCCAGATACAGCACTGACAAAACATGGTATATCATTTGCCCTCGTGAGAGAGGTAGTTGCTTGACTCTAAATAACTGAGACATGCAGGAGAGGATGTTAATGGCCTGTCTTTCCCTTGCCACTTGGTACTCTTGTGTTTTTCTTTCCAGCTCTGGCACCTCATGCTGGAAATAATTTGAATGAGATTACAGAGGATGCCTGTGATAAAAACAAGGAGGTGCTTTGGAAGAGTGTGGCTCTTGGTTATCTGCTCAGACCATTCCCTATCTTTTTGTGTTGCCATGACTTAGGGGCAGAGCACTTGTCACAGTTAACTGAATGGATGTCATATGCAGTTGCTTATTTATGTTCAAAACATTGTTGCTACTAAAAAGAATGATAGAGTTTGAATAGCAGTTAATTCTTTTGTGGTTTTTGTGAGGTTTTTATGAGGGTAGATACAAGTGAAAGTTGTTTCTTATGAAAATGAAGTTACCTTTTTTTGATGTGTAGGTCGTACAGAAATTTAATGCACGTTGGACCACAGATGAACAGCTTCTTGCCGTGCAAGGTATGGCCCTGCAAGTCTACTTGTACTTGAGCTGGTGATAATCAAAACTCTGCTGCATTTCGGGCCAGTGTTTTCCTTCAGTGGCTAATGAGGAATTTTGGTGTTGCTGAGAAGTACTGCACAGAGAATGGAATTGAACAAGGAAACAATGCTGCCCCCTTCTAATCTCTGGGCAGTAGAAATTGCAGCATATGAGTGCTTGCAAATAATCTCTGCTTGTCCAAGCTTTCAGAAAGTGAAACTCTACTGGAGTTACTGCTGTGCTCTTTGACTGCATAATGTCTCAAGTAGTACAGGCAGGTTTTATCCAGGTCTTCTAGACTTGGCTCTTCCCATACCTCTGTTTTCCTCTGTTCTCTAGGGCTAGTCTTAACTGTTTCTTACTATATTAGACACCCCCCCGGATTATTCTGAATGGGGCTTGAAATCTTGACAGCTTTGGATCGCTGTGCTGTGACTTGAGCCTGATTTCATAGAATCATAGAATGGTAGAGGTTGGAAGGGACTCTGGAGATCGAGTACGACTCCCCTGCCAGAGCAGGATCACCCAGGGCAGGCTACCCAGGTACATACCAGGCAGGTTTTGGAAGTCTCCAGAGAAGATTTGTGGTCTTTGTGGAAATAACACATTGCTTTTGTTTTTTTTTCTTTTTGTTGCTTTTAGCAATCAGGAAATACGGCCGAGACTTTCAGGCAATCTCTGATGTGATTGGAAACAAATCTGTGGTGCAAGTGAAAAACTTTTTTGTAAATTATCGACGTCGTTTCAACATAGATGAAGTTCTACAGGAGTGGGAGGCAGAGCATGGCAGAGAGGAGACAAATGGAACCAATAGCCAGAAGCCTGTAAAATCCCCTGATAATTCCACTAAAATGTCCGAAGAGGAAGATGAGGTAAATACAATTTAAAAGTCCCAATCCGAGCTCAGTTTAGACAGACGTGTGTGTCTACATGTGAGGGTGTGTATATATATGTATATGCTCTTTGCAAAAGCCATTTTTGACAGCCCTTAATGTAAGCATGTTTCACTTCCTCTGGATATACAGATTCCAGTATTGATTTAGGGAATTGGGAATTCCTGACATACATGAAAGTGGAAAGAGAACAGTTAATTTGCAGCTCTGACAGTATCTGTATCTCATCAGTACAGGGACATTTTAATGCCTCTTGATGCTGAAACCCCATACATCTTTATCCCACTTGGATGTTTTCCCTGCGCTCAGTTCTCCAAGCTGTTGTAGGTTTGGCTTTGTTGGATCATACAGTATTCTGAGGCAAAGCTCATGCTTACATTTTTTTGATGGTGGAATGTTTTCATTCGGGGTAAAGGAGTAAAGATATAAACAAGGCAAGTGTGCAAAACTGTTCACTCTGGAATTGCATGGAGACAGTTTCCTTGATTTTACAATGGTTTCTGTGAAGACAAATTCTAGAAGCAGCCTCTCCTTGATAGAGCTTCACAGAGGTAGTAATTCTCCAAAGACAGTGAGTGTTTAAAGATAACGAAGAGACTGTAAAGTGTTTAAATAGCAAAATTAGTTACAAAAGTGTAATTTTAACAGAGTCTTGGACAAGAGAACCCCAGTAGAGGTTTGCATGTTGAAAATGCCTCATCTAGGGCTCCCTTTAGCCTAATTTTATAAGACGGCTTGGCACAAAAGCCCTGTCTTCTAAATGAAAACACAAGTCAACAGCCTATGACAAATCTTGGTCTCATGGACTAAAGACTTCTCAGTTTACCGTGCATATTTGTTGCCCTGATTATGGTTGGCTCACTTGTGTTGCTGTTCAGGCATTTGGAGGACAAAATTTCATTGCTTCACAAATACTAATAATGTGTTAATCAAAAGTGTTTGTATTTGGGGACTAAGTCCAATGGACAGAAGAACAAAATGAAACTGAAAAACTTGGCTTCTCAGAAGGATGTGAGTGAAATTGTGTCGTTATTTCACAACTGAGAACTAGAGCAAAGCAGCAATGGTGCTAATACATAGCCACCCATTTGAGAGACAGGTGGTTCGTGTCATTACTTCTCCTCTGACCAGTAGAGTTGTATCTATAGCAGTGCAGACCATTTTTTCTCTGAGCCCTCTGAGATTCTTACTCGTTTCAAGTGCACTACTACTCCTGAAAGTTACAGTCAAAAAAGGGAAATCTCACTTGAGATGGGAAGAAAATGTGTTGGGTTACATCAGAAAGTGGAGTGTGTTTATGTGGCCAAGCGTGCGGATACTGGAGCAATTAGGATCCCAGACAGCTTGGAGGAGGAGGCAGGAGTGTGGAGCCACGAAAGCAAGGTCTAGTGGAGCAGCAGCCGTGATCCCCAAACTAGTGGAATGTGCCCAGGCTGGAGATGAGCAAGTGCCAAATAGTGGAAAGGGGACCAAAACAATAGGCTGGTGGCACTAGCTGCAGAACGAGAGCAAAGGCAGTCTGGTGGCTCACAGCAGAGTAAGGGGCGAGGGCAGAGCCTGCCTGTGCCAGGGTGATGTAGGTGGAAGCCAGGCAGGGTGGCAGTGAGCTGCCAGCTGTGACCTACTGTGTAACTTACACTAGCATCATGTGGCTTGTGGTTCTTGATGAAGCCCACTCTGGACAGTAGGAACTGATGTGTCACAGCTGGAGGAGGCTGGTGTTGGCAGCGTGGAGGAGATGTTCATTACGAAGCCTGCAGATTTTATTACAGTGCACAAGGAATGGATGCAGAGGTTCTGCACAGTGGGCATCCGGTGGCCCCCATGCTCTCTGAGCACCTCAGACATTGCCTCTCAGGCTGTCTGGAAGTGTGGTGCTCCTGCCTTCAGAGGTGACATAAACAGCGCTGACTTGGGTGCCTGTCAGAGCAGTTTTGGAAGCAAAGTGACAGGTCATTGGGATTATTGCATGAGTGATACATATGGGCTAGGAAGGGGGTTCCTGGGCTACCATGAGGCTGGTGCCTGCTCTTGACCAGCAGGTTCTGTGCGGGTTCTCTCAAGTCAGGTGGACTCAGTTGGCAGTAGCCAGGAGAAGGCTTTGGCCTAACACCAAGGTCCTTTGGGTGCTTTGTCCTCCAGCATGCCTTATCTACCTGGCTACCAGCCTAGTAAAAGATTTGTCAGCCCCTTTGACTGCGCTGGGCTTTGCTCTTCAGTGCATTTCATACCAAGTGGCCACAGTTCCCTTTTTTGTGTGTGATTTGGTTTGTTTTTGTTTTTCTTTTTGAAGGGGGGAGGTGAGACTGACTATAAAGCAGCCTTAACTGCAGTCTTAATTCTTGTATGTTAACACTCCCAACAAATCCTGGCATGGCCCAGAATAGGGGCAGCTGCTGTGACTCCTCCCATGTGCCAAGGTTGTCCATCTTGTCGCTTTTAATATCTGTGGATCTGGGGTGAAGTTTGGAGATGAGGAAGCCTATGTGTATTCATTTTTAAACTAAACATCTCCTTTTTCTCCCCATTCCCCCTCCCTCTTCTCTCCAGGCTACTTCTGTTCTTGATGTCAGATATGCATCTGCTTCGTGAGAAGGTGCTGTAGCCTAGAACAATTTGTGTTGACTACTGTGTTATCCAGGATATCAGGTATTAGCAAACCTCAGACAGCCATCTGCATCATATCTGTGGACAAGCAGCTATTACCAAAAAAAGGCAAACGCTTCCAGTCCTGTGCTACATCTGCCTTAAATCTCCCCTCATTCCTCCATACTGCCTCCACTTTCTTTCAGAAGCACCCAGGTAGCTCAGCTTTCCATTTCATCAACGTCCTGCTTAAGCATTGGGATTTCTAGAACCAGTAACACCTGTCTGTAAATTTTGACCAACCTGCAAAACATGGAGCTCCTTAGCAGCCCCACAGTAACTCTACACGTTAGGAGTTCTTATAATACTTGGTCCATAGGGTATAAGTACATATTGCTGCATGGCCTTGTGGTCTCCGCTTCCTGTGTATTCTTATGATGACACTATTTTTAGTGAGCTTTCTATAAAGGAGAGGCCTGTGCACATGCCAGTGGTGTTGGTTCTGAAATGACAGGGCATGTTAACAAGCAATCTTGACTAATGCAAAGTGATAGGAAATGTGATTTCTAAGGTTTGGTCAGTCCAAGGTTGTAGACGTAACTCATTACACTTCTGCTTTGTGCAATTCTTTCCACTGTACTTGTGTGTTCTTGCTTCATAGAAAGCTCCCTAATTGAGCATTTTATTCCTGAATATTTTAATGGCTTTTATTTAGTGTGAAAGGGAATACGTAACCTGAAACTGTTTGATACGCTATTTAACCCCTGGCATTCAGCATTTGCATTGTAACTTGTTAAATGAGTGCTACACAACTTTCTTTTTCCTGATCCTCTGTGGGATTAAGTCAAAACAACTTTCTCTGGTGCCTCTCCTTTTGGAATATGTGCCTTTTTACATTTGGCTACCATAGGTCACTTTCTGTCCCAGTGTCTCACTCCTCTTCAGAGCGCTGCTTGCCAAAGACACAAAACTACTTCTCCCACTGGAAGTCTGGATGAGGGTTGGAGCATGAAATTCAACCTTCAAGTAGTTTTTGGTCTCTTGGAATTTTAATGGAGAACTGGGTTAATTTCATTGGCCATTTTAACCCTTCTGAAGCACACATCGCTTTCATGTTCTGAACCAAAATATGCAATTTAAAATCTAAGAGGTGCTTTTCCAAACACTTGGTGCATGCAGCTTTCAAATCCCCAGCCCTCTGCTCGGTTGACCTGTGCTGTGGCCGACCTATCTGGCTTGAACTGGAGCTGTTCTTGAAAGTCCTGTGTGAGGACGTTGCACCTTGAACAAGGTAGTTTCTCACTGCTGAGCAGACAGTGTTCAGAGAAGCTACGAGCAGCAGTATTACTTCTTGTCCTGTGGGAAGCTGCAAAATAACACTAGTCACAAAGCATTTAAAAATGGTTAATTTAATGATGTTGGAAGAAATCACCACTTGTCTTTGCAGGTGGAAAAAAGGACTTTCTTTGTCTCCCTTCCTCTGCAGAGGGTTCAAGTCAAGATGGCACACAGCAGTGTATGGCAGCAGTCTCTCTTAATGCAACCTGAAATGAGCTAGTTCATGTCCTGACCTGCAGCTGAGGTGCTGCAGTTGTGAGTCTAGCCCCAAACTTGGTGCTGATGTTTTAGCTGCTGGGCTGTGCTGTGTGCTGTGGTGGCTCTGGTCTCTGCTGAAATGAGGTAGGCTAATGCCAGCCAGCTAACAGAGCCAGCTCCATCTGCACCTCCTGCAGTGCAGATGACACCTAAGGAAAAGCAGGGGAGGTAGCTTCATGTGCAGCTGAGGTGGTGGTCTCTTTGGGCCTTGTGTGAGGGAAGTAACTTGACATCAGAAATCAAGTGAAAACACACAGGTGAAGGAGCAGATAGGCATTGCTTAGAGCAAGCTAGAGGGTGGAGCCCAAAAAGAGCCAGTTACAGCTGTTTCTGAGCAGTTTTGTTCTGCTAGCTCCAGGGAGACACTTTGAGGTGGTGGGAGGATGGAAGGAGTTACTCCCTATCCTCTCTGTAGGAAACATGTTATCCCAAGTTCATGGCAGCATTTCTACAGCTGTCGATGTGAACTGGCAGCTCTGGTGGCCCTGCAGATGTTCCTTCAGTCCTGTGCCAGTTGGGGTTGGGAGTCTCCTGTGGGAAAGGACACTAGTTGTTAGCCAGTGAATTACGAATAAAGACCGGGCAAATAGCACTGTGAATTTAGCCGTCGGTTCTGGTGTGAAGCGGTGCCGCTCGCTAGAAACACTGAGTGTTCATCCTCCTGCTGGCACCAGTGCCTGGAGCCGGGCCCTCGCGGTGTGAGGGCTGTGGGAGTTTGCATCCCAGCTGGTGAAGCTCAACAGGAGAGGCCGCTGCTGGCGAGTTACGTTACCTGTGAGGACTTCTCATCAGTTTTTCCCCTCAAATCTGTCCATCTTATGATCAGAAAAGTTGTGTTTTGGCTTCATCCCCAAGGGGTAGGGGGAAACATGTATAATTCGTGATATTAGGAAGAAAAAAGTTGTTTAATTACTTTTCAGTTGACTGCTATCTTATTGTAGTTGATACATACAATATAATAGCACTGTATTTTAAACGTTTAGTTTTTTACATTCTCTAACTATGTTTTTAAATGCGATAAAATCATTTTAGCTTTTGAAAGTTTAAATGGTTTGGTCTTATTTAGGTGAAGACCCTCTTTCTTTTTTCAGTGGGTCAAGCATTAGATACATCAACTGGTTGCATTCTGATTAGAAGGGTCCACAAAGATAACTGCGTAAGATAGAATATTCACTTAAATTTTGTTTCTTAAACTATCAATGTGAATGTCATAATTATATATATTTTGTGGAAAATGGGAAATTATTTCTCCTAAGTATAAGTTATTGTGCAAAATATGGTATCGTTAAAGAAAATGATAGTTTAAGTTTTAGTTTTAGAAATCTTAAAGATATAAAAGTGTATTGCATATGCATAAACAAATTTCATTTGTTCTATTTAATTTTTATGTAGTTGTGTAAAGTGCTGGGTAACCTTTTTTTTGCTTATCCATTAAAACAACCTTGTTACTTGAATATTCGTGTTTAACTGGTTTGAAACAGTGATCAATTTTTGTAATATTACCTTATAACCAAGGGAAAAAAACACATGCCTCAGTTGTGCTTAACAATACAGCAACAATGTACAATCAGACGCTTAAGACCATAGTAGCCATAACTGGTAGTGCAACCACAGTGGTTGTGTCTTGATATATTTAATACCAATGGGGATAATGAATTCTTAATATATTTTTACAAGTTTGCAACCAGGAAGACCCCATAAATAACCACCAGAACACTTTTTTAATAGTCGATACAAGAGTGAAACTCTTACTCTCTTAAAGCAATGTCCTGACAAACATTTTTCTTTCCTGTACAAATACGTCTGAAGCATTGTATTAAAATATGCTCATTGTCACTTTAAATTTCAGTTTTTACTCTCTAAATCTCTGATATGCTGTTGGTATTCTTGCACACCAAATATGAGCCAAGCAGTGCATTACACTAACTCGATCACTGGGTTTGTGAACATAAATCTCCAATTCAATGAAGCGCAAAAGTATAGTGGGAGATTTCTCTGAGAATGCGTTTTTTTTTCAAATCTGCATAAAATCATATGCAGCTCATTCAGCAATGAGTGGCCAGATATTTACTCTTTACAAAAACAAAAAGAAAAATGTTTTTTATTAGCTCCAGCTTGTCTTCAGCGAGTCAAAATCTAGTGATCTTGTGCAATGCCCCTAAAGCAAATACTTTCTGCCACTCCCTGGATTAATGCAGCTTTTCCTGTTGATAGTAAAGCACAATTGCAGTGAAAGTTACAGTTCAGAAGATGGAAGGTCAGTATAGTCTATGCATGTTGTATAATAATGAGTGTTTACATTCATATTCTCCTAAAATTAAAATTTATACTGGAGTGTATAGTATTCCATTATGTAGATTTTATCAATTTTGTTAACCGCTTATAGATTGCTTAAAAGAAGTTTTTTCAAGATTTTAAAAGATGTATAAGGTTAAGTTTGCAAATATAATGGAAATGCTGTATAGCTTTTGAAGTGATAAAATACTCGTTGGGATTTTAAAGAAAGTATGTTGTAATAATGCTGTTGTAAGTAATATTTTAAATGTCTTTTTTGCCTGTTTTCTATTATTCAGCACACTTACTGTGATGAATGTTCATAGCATTATAAAATTGCTTAGCCACTGAAAAGTAACATTTGGTTTTGAATTATTTTACTGTATGAGGAATTCTAGTGGGGTAAATTCCTTTGTGAAATTCTACATAATTCATTTTTCTATGATTTCAAATGTTTGCTGACATCAAATAAAATTTTTTCAAGCCATTGATGTAATAAAATACGTAGTAAAGTTATTGATGTAAAATGTGGTTCTGAAATATAATTGATTCCCTACTGTTGAGGTGTTGGTCAGGAGAACCGCCCGGGGTTTGCCCCTTCCTGTATTGCATCAACTGCGTGTAGGTGTCCTTGGAGCGCAGGAAACTGCTGCTGGAGTCTGGGCAGAGTCCCCAGCTCTGGGGAAACTCGAGCAGCCAGTGCTACCAGCCAGAACTGCCTGGTGCAGTTCATGCCAGTGGCCCTGGAGCGATGGCCGCACGCTCTGCAGTCCTGCCAGCGTCGCCTTCAGCCAAGGGTCACGCTTGGGAAGGGGTGGGACTGGGATGCAGGCTGCCCTTGAAGGGGTAGAGCTGGAGGGGATGACTGGAGGCTAGCTGACAGTGTCATCACTATTGTAATGAGAACCCGAAGAATAAACTGCTGTCTGCTGCATGCAAAGAGCTAGCACTTGGCTGTGCAACTTAACGAGGTTGTCGTCTCTGTCCTGCAATGAAAGAAAGGCATTTAAAGTGTGTTGGAAAAGGCAACTCTTACCCTTCAAGCTTAGCAGTGTGTAGGTGCTGCTGTGACAGATGCTCAGAACAGGAGGAAGTTTTGCACTGGGGTTGAAGCTGGGGGCTTTCAGGAAGGCAGTATTTTGTGTCTTCGTGTGCTGGGTGCAACTAAGCACTAAATGCAGAAGCACAGACAGGACATTTTATTATGTCTTGGGGTTTGGGGGAAACAGCTGTGGGTTGTCTTGGGAAGTTCAACGGGCAGGTGCCAGCCATACTTTGTGAGTCTGGGTGTTAGCACAGGACAAAAAGAGTTTTCTGCTTTGCTCACGTGTAAAATGCAGCAGAACTAAGAGAGCAAGATACCATGGTGGTTTCCAGTGCTGTAGGGTAGGGGAGGCAGGAATTAGTCATACTTTTCTATATTGTAAAGCAGGGAAGGTGGAGAGGGAGATGGGCTTGGGGTTTTGGAAGCACAGACAGCATTTTTAAGAGTGAGGGCAATTCCTTACTGGAAAGCATCCTTGTAATTTTCCTGGTGGTGAAGAATATGGCACCAGTATTGTAAAGCAGTGATGGCTTTCTTAGCGGAGTTGTTTGATACGAAGATCTTCCAACCCTTAACCTTCAGTACAAACCAGCCCTTCCTGCCTACTAAAAGTAAAATCAAGAGAAACGAAGAAGGAACTTCCCCTCCTTTGATCAGAGGGCATAAGCAGGGGAAGAAACAGGGTCTTCCTCTGCCCAAATGCATACCTGAGGAGTCTCCTGAGGCGTCTGGAAGCAAAGGTAAAGTAGTGGTAATGCTACTGGGCTTAAAAGCACAGGTGCTGCATTGCTCCCGAGCAATGGTATGAGTAATGTTATCTGTGAGTGGGAATGCAGTGTGGGATTCATGCTGAATGGAGTTACAATGCTGTATTCTTGATAGCTTGTTGCCTCCATCACCAAAGCGGTATCGCAGCTTCCAGTGTTGAAATCTTCAGGTATCAGCACTCCAGAAACTCCTTTGGACTTTAAGGTTTGACCTTAATTAAGCTTTGGACCTCAACTGAGAGTGGGAATGTGTGTGTGTGTGGGGAAATCCCAATTTCCAGACCCCAGGAGTGTGTCTTCCAGGCCTTCCCATCTCTGCAAGCTGCGGGGTATAACCAACCCAGCGGTACAGAGCGCTTCTCCCTCGGGATAGGAGCTACCTCGCAGGGGGTGAGACAAGCTGGAGCTGAGGCAGAAAGGGAAAAGTTCATGTTGGTGCTGTCTGTGTGTTGAGATCTTAATCTATTCCCCAAGTGTCAGCTTTATGAAATAACAGTGTAAGTGTGGATTTTATTTTATAAACCAACTTCCATTCTGAGCAGTAGTGCGATGTTTGAGAGAGAACTGGATATCAAACTTCTCATTCCCCTCTAAACTGTGCTCTGGCTTATCCACCCAAATATCTTTGAACTAACAAGAGCAAGTGTAATTTCTGGTCTTGCTTTTAGTAAACAAAATGTGTGTATGTAAAACTAAACAACAACAAAAAAAACCCCACAACAACCCAACCAAGAGTCACCCCCCCCCAAGACTCGGCCAGGAGCCTGCTGACAGCGCTAGAGGAATTTGCCTTTCTGCAGAAGGGCTAGGAAAAGAATTACTGTAAAACATGAAGGGAACTAGTTTCTGAAGTGATCAAGAAGGGGAACCTTGAGGGCAGGAGCAGACAGGAGGTCTGAACTTTTATCAAGGTGGAGAAATCACTTGGAAGTTTCCCCTACTGAGAAGGGAGAAGTTTTCAGGGAAGAGGGCTGCAGGCCTGGCCTAACAGGGACAGCAAGGGGCAGGGACTTGTAGGACAGGGAAAAACATGGGTCAGCCAAGGAGTTTACACTGGAGAAATCAAGGACTGGGTGTAAGAGAAGAACTGACACATGTCATTCTGACTTCTGTTTGTTTCCAGCTGGAGACAGTGGTGAGGGAAAGGTCAGGATGTTTGTTCTGATTCTGGAGGGACATTTGGTTTCCACTGAGGTAGTTTGGAACAAGAGAAAGTGTGGGGGGTGATGGAAATAAAACGTGTGTGTGAACTGGGAGAAGCTTTTCCCAATCTGCATGCTTTGGAGGAGCAGATAGAATTTGTCTTGACACCTCACGTATGAAACTGTATGGCTTAGCATGACCTGAATAGTCTTTTTAAATGGAAGATGATACTATGTGGCTGACAAAACTGATCTGATTTCTAAAAGAAAAAGATGAATAGGTGATCTAGGCAGCTGGAGACTTCTCTGACACTGCCCTGTGTATTCAAGGTTGAGAATAAGTCACGAAGAAAGGGAGAATTAGGTGAAATAATAGAAGAGTGGGTGCAGTGGGTTTGCCAGAGAAAGATTTGTACCTGACTAGTCAGTCACAAGGTGTGGGATTCATCCGTGGTTACGGGTGTTGCTGCTTGAGCTTGCTGTCCAGAATCACTTGGAGAGAGAGAAGCTTTTCTAGGGTATAATTAATTTAATCCTAAATTAGATGTTGAAAACTGATCTAATGTATTACATTTAGAAAGTGCTGGTTTCTCTCATTATACATTATAGGCAGAGGCTGGGGCTTTGTCTCAGATGTGCAAGCTGGGCATTAACCACACTAGGGCCGTGTCTACGTGGGCTTAACCCCCAGGAGGGGGCAAGGACTTAGACGCCTCACTGCAGCACTGGGCACTGTACTTCCAGCTGGACGAAGGAACGCTGATGCCATCACACCAACGTTTCGAACAGCTCCTCTGAGGTAGCGTGTACACTCCTGGGTCATCCTCTGGAAGACCAAGCAGATGGAAAAGAAAGGAAGGTACCCAGTGAGGTGGGCTTGCTCAGGCAGGTGGAAGAAGGGCTGGGGCTTGCACCTGAAGTGGCATCATTCACTAATACAGAAAATGTTTCTCTTACATATTTTCTATCTTTTTTAGGCTTTCTAGTACAACTTCAGGGGCAACTTGTCAAAAGCAGCTTTGCATCTCTGATCAGTATGTTGTGCTGTTAATGTTCTCCCTTAAGAAAATAAACCAACAAAAAATAAAGACCACAAAAACCAAACCAACCCAGCTATTAAAAAAATGAGACTAAACCCAAAAGCAGTTAATTGGATGTTCTCCTTTAAGCTCATTCACTTTTGCTGCATGGCTGGTTCTCTCCTCCTTGCACAATTAAGTCTCACTGGTACAAATATTCAGAGAAGATAAGTTTTAAGCTTAATCAAATTCTCCTTTAAAAGTGTTTGTATAAAGATTCCAGTTTTCTGCAATTAATCAAGGGAGGCCCTGGGTTCAGTGCCACGCTGTACTTGGCAGCAGACAATACCCCGGGTCTCTGCTCCATCACAAGCAGCCTCTCACTTGGACTTTGAATGACTGACCCAGAACCACTGGGATTTAGCAGCAGAGAAATAATTTTAGAGAACTGTGCTATGCATACAAGGAAGATAAACCAGTCAAGCAATTTGTTACGAACAATGCCCTTAGCCTGGAGCAGGGCTGGACAGCTTCTCTTCATCCCAGCTTTGGTTTTGAGCACTCTTAACAGCGAGTGCTGGGATCTGCCCAGGGTGCCAGATTTGCAGTTCAGAATCCAGTGTCAAGAAGAAAGATCCATAATAAATAATTATCAACAGACTTGCATCTTCACTGCCCTCAAACATATGCTGCCTGGGGCCTCCATAATGTGAAAGGCACAAAGTAATCTGCCAGCCTGTCTCTCAAGGTGCAGAGAAAATCTCTTGCAGTAAGAGGACAGCACACCTATACGTATTCTATAGATACATGTACACATGTATATAAAAAACTTTCTCATGACTTCGTAACTTCTGATGGATTTCCCAAGACATTTTTGTATTAATGCTTTAAATTGCAGGACCCCACAGGAGGATGCCTCCCCTATAAGCATTAAATAAACAGTAGGGAGAATAATCCAAGCCTTGTTAGGCAGTTTTACGTAGTCTGCAGTAAGAGTTGGACCGGGCAGAGAGTAACTTTTAAAACAGCATTTGCTCTAATGTTATAATAATTACCTGTCAACCTCTCATTAGTGTCTGGGGCCAGCAGAAACTTGATAAGGAGGGATGTGCCTTGCTAATGAAGGAGCCTATCAGCACACTGCGAGAAGCAGCAAGATTTCAGCAATGCTGCATCAACTTGAGAGAGCACCTTGCACCCTGCATTGCTTCCTCCTTGGGCAGGGAACCTGTTTTGAGCACTCGGAGGAGGGAATTATGTTGCATTCAGGAAACTCCTTGATTTTTACTGTTGTCTGCTGGAGATTGTAATTTCTAACTGGATCAAACTGGTTAATCTCAAGGATTCCACTAGTAACATGTGAATAAGAGGGCAGTGCTTTCAAACCTGGATATGGTCCCATTTTCTGTCCTCCTGCAATGTTTTGCTTTTGCTCTGGTGTGAAATAAAAGTAATCTGTAAAATGAAGCAAGGAGGGTTTATATCATTTCTGTTGCTGTGCTTCCATTTCAAGGCTGCCAAAAGACAGTGGCATCATCTCTGGTTTTCTTTCAAAGGTGTATTTTTTCATTTAGTAACTCATTCTTGTTTCTACAGCCTCCTGGGACAGAGAGGTTACAGTGCTGTATAAATGAAAGCTGAGTAATTGAGATGGTTTTCAATGTTTTCACATTTTACTAAAAGGTTCAATGTTTACTTAATGCTCTGTAAACACAAGAATGCATCTTTGGTCAAAAATTGAGAACCTACTAAATGCTACAAACAGCTCCTGGTCACTTGGGGGGACTCAGCACTGCTGAGAGGTATTACTGTGCTCATGGAGGAGGACCAAAACTGTAATTTCTGCTAATTTCTGCCCAAACTAAGTCACCATTAACTCACCTGTGAGCTCAGGGTGCAGAGTAGTAATGTTGGTGTGAAAGTTCTGATGCTTGCAGATAGGAAATGTTATGTTGTGTCCTTCCCATGGATAAGTCAGTCCAAGAATAATGCCCACTTATGGCTTGGTTTGCCAACCTGTGGGTGTTTGGGAGGTAAACCCCTTAGTTAAAGCTGTACGGTTGTGGAGGAGCAGTTACGTACCAAAAGAAGGCAGCATTTCCTAATTCGTGTGACACATGGCCACCAAAGGCCCTAGAACCTCACTTCAGGCAGTGCTCTCACGCTGGTGTGCAAGAGATTTGTAGCAGCCATCTAGTAGCAAAGGGTTGGTTTTGACTTGTATAAAAAAAAGCCCTGTAGAAAGGTGATGCTCTTGGGAAAGGGTCTGAGTTGAGGAGCTGTGTGTGGTTGAGTGTGGCCCAGTTGGAGGAACATTGCAGAGGCCAAGGTTGTGTGTTTGAGTGGCAAACTGGAGGGATGGGTCCTTGGCTGGATGCAAGAAGCCTCTGAAGAGAGACGTCAGTGTGGGCTTGCTTTCTGAAGCCCTAAATTCTCTGATGCCAGAAGGGTATTGCCCTTGGTGTTGGCTTGCTCCTTGGCAGCAATGGTATTTATAGCAGACTTCTCTGGAAACTCCCAACTGGGGATAATCAAGGCACAGAGGAAAGTTGGAGAGCACAAAGAATAACGTCTTGATATTAAACACATCAACAAGATCGCTGGGCTGTGCTCCGGCTACAGACTAATGTGGGTGTCTGCAAATCAACAAAAGGTACCTTGAACCTGCCTTAGGAGTAATGGAAGCACTGCTGCAGACTTTGGGGGAGTGGAGGCTTGAGACCTCCACTGTGGTCCCCCCTCTGAGACCATTCCTGAGCAGTGGATGAATGGTTTGGTCTGTTTACCATGCTGAGACTGGCTACACATCGCGAGATCTATTTTTCATGACATCCTTTTATAGCAGGTTGTTTTCCTAGAGTAGCTGGAGCTTTGGAGATCACTGTCCAGATTTCTTCAGCATGTGACTATTGATTCTAAATGAGTTGTTTGTGGCAAGACCCCAAAGGGCCACTTGCCTGGGTGGCTCTAGTTCAGCTTGGTTTACTTTTTGTATACTAATTATTCCTGTGAGATTCAGTTTGTGATTTCTGTTCATCTATTTAGGTGTCTTTGTTGTGAAGACAAGGTAATGTGCCGTTTAAGTAAATTAGTACGTGAAAACTATGTCATGAAGTGTTTGATTAATGCTTGCAGAAGCCTTTGGAAGCCATATCGTTTGTGTCTGGCAGCTGGGCAGTGCAAACTGCTGTCTCAAACATTGCCTACAGCACAAGCTGCGGCAAAAACTATAGTCCCTGCAGGAGGAAGGGGCATGGAAGTGTCTTTGCGTTCCCTCTTTGTTCCTTCATACACACTTACAAGAAGTTCTTTCATGTGGGAAGCTTGGCATAAGTCTGGATTATTCTGGTCATTCAAAGATACCAAAATCTACTGTTAAGAAATCCAGCTCCAGCCCAGGGGTGAAGCTGAGGGTGCAGGAAGGCGATGGCAGGAATGTTGAGGGGCTGGAGGGAAGTGGTGCAAGTCCCTGGGGAATGAGAAAGAAGCACGAAGTGTAAGCTGTGCTGTGGGTGCAGGGAGCAGCTCAGAGCTCTGAGCTGACAGGATTTATTTCTGTAGGAGATGGTTTCTGGCCGGGAAAGTGGACAGGTGGGTGCTTCAGCTGAGACTGTGTGGTAGGGCTGGAAAGCTCTTGACGAAGTCCTGGAAAGAAGGCAGCAAAGGGTAAAGCTCTGAGGAGGAGAGGAAGGGGAAGGTGTTCCCAGTGGCTCCAAAAAAGCAATTACTCTTGTCAGATGACAACCCAAGCAATACCTAGTCCAAAGGATTGGGAACTGCTTCAATAAATTATGAATCACAAATTATTTATTTTGGGATTTTATCTGAAGAAAAGTGTGGGTGAGTATAATTTGAGGGGGAGGCACAAGCTGTTCTAAGATGCATGGAGAACACATATGTCTAGTGATAAATGATCAAGTGGGATGAATTCTTGTAGGTTTTGAAGGCTGGTAAGGCCCACGGCCATGTTTTGTGTGCATTATCCTACCACACAGACTTTAATAGCCCTAAAACATCTCATCTGAAGACCTCTGCACCAAGACCCCATTCTGACCCCCAGGCTGGCTTGGCTTGCCACTCCTCTGCAGCTCCTTAGGGACTTCTCTAGGTCCTCTGGTGCCTCTGTCCCGCACTCCAGTTTTCTCATGGATGGGTTTTAAGTCCACAGCTGCCTTTTGACATACTGTGGTAGTTTCCATGCACTGGATGTCAGCTCAACCTCTCCAGCTCTGTCAGGGACAGCAGCAGTGCAGAAAGTCCCCAAAACAAGCCCACAATTGCTCAGGTTAACAGGACAGCAGCGGGAGCATATGGTGTGTGTGGAGCACATGTTCAGCACTTAGTACCAGAATTAAGACTGTTCTTCCAAGTCCAGCACTGCTGGTATTTAGCTCAAGGGCCTCAGCCAGCCTCCTGAGCCAAGTGGTACTGTTTTCTTTGGGAAGTGATGTCCAAAGAGGAAAAGACATCTAGGCAACTGGGGGAGCTTGCCCTAATTACCCTTTCTCCCCTTTCCTCTCCCAAATACTTTAGCAGTTCCCATCAGGTAACAAATGACAATTTATTCAGAATGACTTCTGCTCGATGTGAATGTTTCCACGGCGTTTATCATATCTCTCCACTTCCAGAACATCAGCTCTGTCACACCTGTAATTTATTCTTGAACTGTACCATAGCTCTTGGAAAGATGCCCAGGTTTGACTTCAAGCAACAATGAATTCACAAGGTCCCAAAGCAAGTTGCTTCAATTGTAAGTTACCTTTGCAGCCTTAATTTGCCCAGCATCTGTTGTGGGTTTGGTTTTTTGGTGGGTGTTTTTTGTGTTGTTGTTGTGCTGTTTCTTTTTGCTTTGGTTTTTTGTTGTTGTTGGTTTGGGGGCTTTTTTAATGGTTTTTTTTTTGGTGGTGTTCTTTTGTTTGCTTGTTTGTTGGGGTTAGGACTTTTTTGGTGTGTGGTGGGTTGGGTTTTTTTTTTCCCTATTTGGTATATCTCCACGTGTCACTTTCTGCTGGGTTAAAGACTAGTACCAGAACCTTCTTCCCAACCTGGTACTTGAAGATGAGGAGGCAGCTACATCTTAGTCTGATAAACTGCGGTTCCCATGAGAAGGCAGACTTTGCAGAGCTGAAATTCCCTCCACTCAAACCTGTGGCATTTGGCACTGGTAACCTGTGGAGGTGAATCTCCCTTCCCCTGTGTTTCCTAGCATTAACTGTCTGATAAATACGCTATCAGGTAGGTTCCTGTTTTGTGTTGAAGGTGCTCTGGAAGCCAGGGAACATGTTTAACCTGACTTTATTTACAAGGTTTCTCTTTCACAAAAGGCATTTTCCTCTCTTCCTGTCTGTCCTTGTGTGTTGGCCACAACTCGCACGGGAAATAAACGTGCGTGTGGCAGCACCGTGTGAGGAGCCTGGCAAGAGCCCATCTCTCAGCACGGAGGAGGATGCTGAGTGCAGAAAGTGATTAAATGTTTGTCTAGCAAGCAGAGCAGTGTGTTTAGCTGCCTGGAGGAAAAGCAGGCTTGTGGGACTTGAGCTAAGCTCATTCATTCTCTGATCCCTGAACTAATCTAACTGAAAAAGTGAAATACAAAATGAGAGCAATTCTGCAGTCTCTGCAACTTTTGTCTCTTAATTGGCAAAGACCAGGCAAGAGGTCTCGTGTGTTAAAAGAAGTCCCTGAGAAATAATAATAATTAAAAAAAGTGCTTTCCAATGGAGGTCTGGGGTGCATCAAGATCTCAAGGTAAAACCAGGCAGGGAGCTGGGTTTAGGCTCCTCTGGGAAGGGAGGTTCCAGTCCCCATATCCTTTTCCAAGGATGGCAAGAGGCACAACTGGCCATGTGTGCTGCTTCCCTCCTGCAGTAAGGAGCTTTACAGATGCTGCCTTTATCTCAGAGGCACCACTTTTGCATTCCCTGCAGTGCTCTTTTTGCTCTGCTGCTGTAGGGAGGGAGAGAGGGGGAAATGGTTTGTGCCAGCAAGTGCAGCAGTGCACCAAGGAGCCTCTCCAGCATGCCAGGCAGGTCAGCTTCACCGTTTCTCTGGTCTTCCTCCTCCCCTATTTATCTCTGGTACCCACCTGTTGCAAATTCAATCAAAACAAAAGGAGAATAGGAAGTTCTCTCTGCCCAGGTAAAGAGAGTGTAGATCCCCCCAGTCAGGGGTGTCTCCAGCAAATATTGAGCATGGCCAGGGATTAATTAATAAGAGCCTGTGGGCAAACTTGTTGGGTAGGAAATGCGAGCCCCAGAAGAGCCTAGTGTCACAGTAAGGACATCTGTCAGTGTGCAGTAACTGTAGTAACCGACGGCTCAAAAATAAAAACATCGCTCATAAATCTTACCCTGACTATGGGGTCTGTTGGGTGTCAGCTCAAGCCAAGTGCTATAGCTGATGTGGGAAAAGGGCAGTGGGATCCCCCTGGGAGCAGCCCGCGGTTCTGGGTTGAGCCTTCCTAAAGGGGACTTTGCACCCAGAAGTGGTGGCATTCAAATCTCCTCTCCTGCACCTTTACACCTAAGTTGAGGAAAGCAGTCTGTGAAATAATGGGAAAGCTCTGGGATCTGTGGAAGAAGCTAAAGGAAGGATAAATGCAACTACTGAAATTGCCTCCTGCCAATGCAGTGCAGTCAGTGTCTCAGCCGGTCGGTCAGGAGGAATGACTGATACTCAGTTCTGACCAAGTGGGATTTATCAGAGTCAGCCAGCTGCTGTCCATCAACAGTGGAGAAAAATTATC
Source organism: Chloroceryle aenea (assembly GCA_013399075.1). NCBI lineage: Eukaryota > Metazoa > Chordata > Aves > Coraciiformes > Cerylidae > Chloroceryle > Chloroceryle aenea. Next base: position 133,346 of record VWZY01010939.1, read on the forward strand.
TTCTGTGCTGGGAGAGGAATTTGCAAATCCAGGTACAAAAGTGAGTAATAAGAGTAAATCAATTGGAGATGCACCGTGCTTATTCTGGGAAGGGCAGAGCGAGCCGAGCAGCGTTCAGTTCAGCTGGCAGCGCTGGAGAAACTGCTGTATTTCATACATAGGCACTTACTGCTATTTCCTCTACTTTGAGAAATACTCTTGGCTTTTGTAATCATGCTTTATTTTGGTGTTGCACAGTATTATTGGGAAGAGAAGTAGCAGTGCAGATGCTGGGTTTCTTCTTGGGCACTGTACTCTAGGCCTTGGAGCTAATTAGGGCCAAAGACCTGGCCAATTTACTGCAGCCAGGCTGAGTTACTAGAGGGCTGGTTATCTGCATTCAGTGTTCCTGCCACTGCCGTGTTGGGAGCCTCCTGTGCGTGCTTTTCAGCCCTCTTTAGGAGCTGCCCCTCTTACCTCTTCCCCAGGCCTCTGTTTTCTGCAGGCAAAGCTTGGATTAACCTTTTCCCTAAACCTGTCTCTTCACCTTCAGAGCATCAGTTCTCCCATGGCTCCTGAAACAAGCCCAGGAGTGCTGAAGCCCTCTGACAGGCATACAGCCCTTGGAGCTGCGCATCCAGCAGGTGCTTGTGGGAACATGGGAAGCTTTCCCTCAGTGGGGCAACCTCCGCCTTCTACTTTGCTTGCCCAGGAGCTGCTATCAGCCTGGTGCTGGTGTCCTCTCCTGCTGCCCCTCAGCTTTGTCACCAGTGGTACAGAAAGGGGACTTAAATGGCATGCAGAAGGTGCTGTTTCTTTTCCATGCTTGTGGGAGATTAATTAAAATGATCATCACTTCCCCCCAACCCCAACGGAACAGTAATTAAATGTCCCTTTCCTTAATATCTCCTATGGTAATTTAGAGACAACTTATTAAAGGCTCGGTGACTGTTGCAGCTGCACAGCGCTGCCACCTCCTGCGCAGCACCCTGAGCAAGGTCAGGGGGCTGTTCTCTGAGATGCTGCACCAGTACACAGTAAGATGTGACTCTTGCTTTAATGACCTACTTGTCAGTAGGGAGCTGGGATCTGTGAGCTCCCAAAGGAGGCCTTTTATTACATTATATTTTTTTATATATTTTAGAGATCTTCCCTGAAAAATAGGAATGAGAAGAATAACATATTTTTCTGTGTTTACTTTTAAAGAGGAAAGGTAAGCTGTTGAAAATACTACACGTGCCTTTGCTGATCTATACTTAGGCACGTTGATGTGATGTACCAAAAGAGATGCTTTGTTCAGTGAACTTGTGTTGCTCAGTAGGAAATTTCCCATATGAAAATCTCCCCAAGTAAGGGCAGCAGCACAGAGATGAAGTGTCAACATGAAGCTTCAGCTGTGGAAAGAAAATGTATTACAGCTCTCAGGAGAAAATGAAAAGAAATCCAGCATGCTTTAACATGCATACTTTGCTAGGACTTCCACCATTCAGTTAGATTTTTTTTCCTCTGAAAAAATAAAAAATTGCAGTGCATTAAAAATCAAACTGTCCCATGTGTATGACTTCAAGTGACTGGGTTGTTTTTTTTTAATGTTTACTTCATGCACTTACGCTAATTGAAATGCTAGCTATATCAAATGAGTCTTTACAAATGCCCTGGCCTCACTATATCCCTGCAAATGTCACAGGAAAAGGACATTTAATTATAGCCTGCTTCAGGAAAAAAAGAAAATCAAGATTAAATTAATACTAATGTCTGTTTGAAAAATATAATAAATGTTAGACTAGGTGAGGAACATGAACAATTGTCCACAGGTTTGCAGGATACTGCTTTTGCAAATTCATGGAAAATTGAAACCCATTAGCATCTCAAGCTCTTTCTTTGCAGAGGGGTTTTAGCAGAAGTTGTAGCTATTCTTCTGCCCGGTTGGAAGTGCCTGGGGTGGCTTGCCCCATTCTGCAAGTTCCGGACGATGCCTGCCCTGGCCTTGGGAAACTGGGGCCCTCCTCCTGACGGAGCCCTGGGCTGGGTAAAAGGTAGGTTGGCTGCCATGGCATTGTCCTCTGGGAACAAGGGCTTGGTGGAGCTTCTGAAGATGGGTGCTGAGACAGGAGCCAGCAGCCTGGGGCAGCATCAGTGGGGTTGGTGTGGGAAGGGGATGCAGGGAATTTTAAACCCTGATGGGAGGTGAGGCCGCAGGTTACACAGGTTGCGTGGGGCTCTTAGCTATCGGGGACACATTTCTTCCCTTGCAAGCACTGAAGCAATAAAAGGTACTGAAACAGCCAACCCAGAATGCTTGTCAGCCTTCAGATGAGTTTATACAGGAGCTGATACGTAGCCAGTGGGAGGACTTTTACTACCATCAGCAAATGTTGGTGGCTGCTACTCTAAAAGTGAGTCTGGCTGTAAATCAGTCTTTCTACCTCTGCAGGATTGTGTTTGTGAATGTTTTGGGGTTTTTTTCCCCTCTAGTTTTCACTTCACTCAGAGCAGCATCAAATTCTTCTCCATTCTCCTTTCCCTCCTTCATTCTCTCTTGTGCCTCTGCCAAAGGCTAAAAATTCCCAGTTTCCAGACATGAATGTCAAGCTTGCAGCAAACCCCAAAGGTTGCAGGGCTCTGGACACAGAGGAGCTACCAGAGACCCAGACAAGGCTGCAGCTTCAGCAGCGTCTGCTTGGCCCTTTGGCAATACTGGTCTCTGTGGGACCAGCCCATGTGAGTAACAGCTTCTTCACATGGGCAGTGTGTAGGTGGTGGTGACTTTGCCTGGCTGGGGTAATGACTTGAATATGTCTTAGTGTAAGAGAGAAATAAATAAAAAAAATAATATTGCTGCCAGCTGAAGAAAGGCATCATCTGCTTGTCTCTGGCTGTAAACTCTTCCTGCTCCCAAAACTGCTCTGACTGGGCTGCTCTGGGACACTGCAGTTCAGCCCCACAGTCTTAAAGGCAGGCAGGCTTTGCATAGCACTGAAAAGGCAATTCCATTGGACTTGGTTGTGCCTGGCACTGGCCTTCTCCTCTTGTGCACCCCAAGTGTCCCTGTTCTGCCAGCCTGAGTTCCCTCTTCAGTGCAAAAAGCTCTGCATCTTGGAGACTCAGAGCTGCCATCTCCTCTTTTTCTGGATGAACCTGATGAAAGGTTTTGTCTTTCTTGTGTAGGTCGGGTCTCTTCTAGTAACGCCTTAGGAAGCATGAATGAGGAGGGTGGAATTTTCCCCTAGCACCTAGAGTAACACCTTGGTCTACATTGGTATGTTGGGCTGGGACAGGAGGCATCACTTCCCACGAGGTAGATAAGCTGGAGTTCCCAGACTGACTTGCATCACTTTGGGATCACAGAATTTTCTTCACAATAATTTCCCACCCCCCTGAAACAAACTTGTAACACTCAAGCTGTGGTTTATCTGTTGTTTCCATAGTTGTTATCCTTTTAGACAGGAGACCACATGGTTACTGGTTTGTAATCTTTAATAATGCTATTTTGGGATTCCAAGAACAACGATCCAAAATCAATATATATTTTCCCAGCATGAGCAGGCCCGTGCCAGCCTTGGCTTGTGAATTTGGCTTCCTTCAGTATGTTCAGAAACATTACCTTAAAGGTTTTTTTTTATATTCTGTCTCTTTTTCATTTTACTTTAGAGGTATCATTTCTGCATTGCCTTCATCTACTACTGTGAACTGGGATTTTATTAGCGAGTTTTTTTTTCCCTTCTTTAGTTCTGTGTTTCTTTTTTCCCTCTGCAAGGTCCTGTCCTATGATATGAATTTTCACTCAGTAAGATAAGATGAATCCCACCCTGGTTTCAGTTGATGATGACCATCCAGCCCGTGTGTAGATACCTGTGTTGTAAAGCCTCCCTTTCTATCCAATGGAGAAAAATACCCACCTCTAGGATACAACTTACCTCCTCCTGAACACGCTGAGAGGAACTACATCTGAGGTGGCCGTTCTCCTCCCCTAACCCATGAGGGACACTGGACAGGCAGTGCAGATGCAGGTTTCCATACTGGTCATCCTGACAGCTAGGGAAGATGAACCCAAGCACTCAAGATGTTTTCAACCCTGGAACAAGGACTCATTACTTGAAACAAAGTCTTCCATATTTTGTTGTCCTCTGACATCCAGCTTGATTTTATCTACGGTAGAAGTTATTTTCCTACCATGGTAGCTGAGTTCAGCAATGAGCACAATTACATTATCCTTTCAACCCTTTTGTTGGAAATGTACCCACTCACAGAAGTGTTCAATTTGTAGGAGCCCTTCATGCTCACGCTGACATTTCCCTCGCTGGGTGCCTTGGTTTTTTCAGAAATCGTCGTGAGTGGTTCCACTCTTCATCTTTTCAGAGACCATCTGCTACCTGCAGGGATGGGCCTCTGGTATTTCTTCCAAGGTATGTTACTGTGAGGCCTCACCATGTTCTTGTAAACACAGCAAAGTTGCTGAAGTTCACTCATACTTCCACACTGGGTGGAAAACCCTTTGTGCAAGTATGCCAGGCTTTGCAAATCTTTTCCTGGGTTTTGCAATTCTGGCTCTGCATCCCTCTTCCCTGGGGCTGGGATTTCCTTGCTCAGTCCACTGTGGTTTTCTGGCCAGGATTTGCAGTTGGTGAACTCACTTTGGTCTTCTAGAAGGTTCTTTTCTAGCTCTGTGTCTCTCACAACACTTGCAAACTAGCCTTAAACCAGGCATTTCACTAGGCTGTGGGTTTGATGTGAGCCTTCCATCTCAGACCTCAGAATCTTCTGTCTTTATATGAAGGCGATATCCCTCCAAATGTTTTTTTTTATAAGACTTGAATGTTCTGTTTCCTTTGTCGCCTAATAACCAGCTCTTCCCACTTAGCTGTAGACTATTGAGCAAGACTAATCTTTTTGACTGTGAAAAATTATATTTGTTTTAGAGCCATGCTCTGCTTGTCTTCCTTTTGAGCATGTCTTCATAAAAATAAAATTTTGCATGACCCTTTTTTGATGGTAGTTCTGGTTCTAGGCACCCTCTTGTCTCTTTTCCAAATTTCTGCATGCAAGAAACGAGTGTTATAATCCATTATTTAATTTCATAGCTCCTTTACCTCTGTCAGTTTTATCCACTTGATGCCCTGTGCTGTCAAAGCTCCGTGTGTCAGTGGGCAACTACCCTACAATAAAGTCTAGAGCTGACTATTTTTGAGGAGAAGCAGTGGTTTTAGTAAGTCCTGTTGCCTTGGTCTAGCTTAGAGCATTGAGCTTTGCATCCATAATCAGTGGTGCAAATACTGTCTGGAAATCGAGTGTGGCTTTCCAGAGTCTAGTGTCAGACTGCAGCACGGGACTAAGGCAATGCTGCATCTGGGAGAAGAGCTGAGCCTGTGGCATCCTGAGATATTTATGTGCTTGAGAAGATTGATCTTGACTTGAGCACCTCAGACCTGATTTTGTGTTTCCAGAACTATGAGCACACTGTTGTTTGGAAATGCCCCTTTTTTGGCAAACCTATTCTTACCTGGCCTACTGAAAACAAAATACCTTGTAATGCTGGTCTATGATTTACCTCCTAGATGATTTCTGAGCTGCCCTGACGGGAATACAATGATTCAAGGCTGCAGCTGGATCCTCTGGTATGCAAAATCCTGAAATGACAAATTAAGCTTTCAGAAACAGGCACAGTGTAATCCCAGAGCAGCTACAGAGCATTTTGTGTACATGCTGTTCCCTTGCCTGATTGCCCATCGTGGGTTATGATGTTTTTTTTCCCCTCCTCTATTATGTGCAGTGAAAAAATGGATTATTCTGAGCGTTTGAACAGATAGTTGCAGTCCTCCTGATCCATGGGAAGGAGATGCTGTAGTATTTATTAGTTTGCAAATAAGGATGCCTGGAGAGGAAAAAAAAAGGAGGTCTGAAGTACAAGCAGGAAAGCAAACATACATGTGCACGTATATACGAGATATATATTCCTCACAAACTAGCAAAGAGGAAGCAAACTGGCGTGTCCATGCTCTAGAAATGGGCTGCTACAGTGAAAGCAAGAGGAACATTAGCACCTAAACCCTCACAAAAACTGCAAATCAACATTTTCTGAGCTGAGCCACCATAAAAGAGGCACCTCTGCATTCCATTTCTAAATTAATTCATATAAAAGCAAAAAACCCAACCAACCCCAACCTACATATGCCAAAACCCTGACAAACACCCAGCCAGCTTCAGTTCATGTTGCAGTGGAGATCATTGCTAATTTTTCTGTAGAATGACTTGGTGCCAGAGTGTTATCCTGATGCTTTTTACTTGGGCTAGAGTCCTGCAGCAACTTTCTTCCCTTTTCTGGGAGCAAAGGCAAGTGTATTCCCCTCATACATGATTAATTGTTTCACATCCTGGAAAATGGAATTGAAAGCATCAGGTAAGGGGAAAACAGTAATTCCTTGTAATGTCAGAGACAAGGTCATGGATGCATCAGCAGCTGATTTCCTCGTGTTTGTTAGCAACAAATCTGAAATAGCTGGTGGCTGTGTGTTGGATTGATGCTGAACCTTGCGCTGCATTAGCGCACAGTGTGGGTAACGAGGGTTTCTGGAGAGGATTTAATGAACAAGATTCTCTTGATTAAACTGAATCTGAAGAATATTTGCTCACTGTAGCGTGGTGAAACATTGTGAAAGAAGGATATAGGCACCTCCAACTGAATTGCTGTGAATGCCATTTGATTTTGAGCAAGTGCTAGAGTCAGAGCACGTGGTGACAACGTGAGTGGAGATGCCAGCTTGGGAGGTGAGAGCTGCAGGTCCAGACACAGCTGGACAGAGGAACTGACCCTGCTCACGTGCACCCAGAAGGAACTCATGGATTTTGCATTGGAGCTCACACATCCACAGTGCTCTGCTCCAGCAATCCAGCCAAAGCTTGTCCTCTGCCATCGTGGGCATCTGCTTGCAGTTTCCAAAGCTAATCTCCTCCGGGTAGCTCATGCCTTCTGGAACTGAAGTGGAGGGAAATGAAGGTGCAGAGGCTAGAGACCAGTGTTGGTGGAGGAGCTGATGCTCCTTTCCTGAGAAAAAGCACGGCTTAGTTCAGTGCTGGGGTCATGGATGTCAAAGGCTGGACCTACCTCACTTTGGTGGGAAACAAGGGAGGGTTCATGACCAAAAAGAGAGAGGAAGAAAACAGCAGAAAAAAATGTAAAGCAGGAAAGAAATTGATAAAAGGAGAAAAGATTGAAGAGAGAGCAAAGCGGAAGGAAGAACCTCTCCCCTGCATTCCCTCTGGTGCAGATCTTCCCCCCCAGCTCTCCAGCTGGGCTTGTGCTGCAAGTGCCAGGGTAGACACAGCTGCTGAGCTGCCTACGGGTGTTGGTGACAGCTGAGTGCAGTCGGCTGCTTGAGCAAACACAGATTTGTGTGGTAAAACAGAAAACGAGAATATTGAATGGGTTTGGAGTTGGATTTCTCTTTTTTTAGGAGTCAAGTTGCAGCCCAAACCTGGAGACCTCATGGTTGGCAGGTGACCAGCTCCTGGTGACAGCATGGTGCTTGAAAGAGCATCTCAGACCTTGGCAAGCAACAGCGTTCTGGGCCTGGCTCAGTAAATTGCCCTGTTACTTGGAATTTGAACATCCCAAGAACTTCTGAGGCATATAGCTCTCCATTTCTATCTTGAACACTAGCCAGGAGCCAACCAGTTGACCAGTGGCATTAGCCTTCACCCTCCCTGGTTGTCCTTTGTGAGGAGAGCCCACGGGGGGCTGTATAAAACAAGCGCAGCCAAGAGGCTTACATCTGTGACTTGAGATGCAGCCAGATGCATTGGTCACTGCTGGCAATGAGAGCTGGATCGAGTGGTGCTTGCTTCAGGGGGAGAGGAGTGCACAGTGGTCCACAGGTCCCTAGCACGTCAGAGTTAGCTGGAGGCAGCAGGGTCTCTTGTTACTAGCTCCTGGGCAGCTTGGCAGTCTGTGGATATGTCCCCTGCCAAATGATGACCTACAGCATATTGCAATGCATGCAGTACAGAGTGCTAGTGGCTGGATCTGGCCTTCACAGGGGATGCAAAGTAGGTATTTTAAAGGAACTTCTCCCCTTGTTCATCCAGCACATCCTTTGGGTATGGAGAATGGGTGCAGCTATTCTACCTGTAGAGTTCTCCAGGTGCACCTAGAGTAGGTGTACCTACTCTAGTGAAGGAGTGTGGGACAGGGTCTCTTGGCTTGTGTTGTAAGAGCACAATGCCATTTTTACATAGTAAAGATAATTCTGTACAAATAGCAAGTGCACAACTGCATCTGGAGCAGCACATCATTGGTACTCTTTGCTTGTTTGGGTCTTCAAACATTGCCCGCAGGGAAAGAGAATGCAGGTAGCAGGTAGGAAAGGAAAATCAGATTCTCATTTTCGGTGAGCCTGAAATACATAATAAGGATACTGGGTTTCCCCTCCCTGTATCTATACACAACTTTAGCTAAGCCGCTGTTTATTTTTGTGCATCTGTAGAGTACGTGTAACTTCTGGGGTGTTCTTTCCTGCTGTGTGTAACAGAAGTTCTAAGTGTTTTTATGTGAGTGAAATGCTAAAACACTGCTCGAGCCGATGACATTTCACGTGGGTGTCTTTCGCTTCTCAGTTCTGGACCACCAGCCAACTGTGACTCGGGTTCCAGCTAAGCAGCTAGAGACAACAAGCTATTGCAGGCAGCTTCCCCAGCCCTCGTGCTGCAGCTCTTGGAGTGGAAGGTCCCAAATAACTTCACTCATTAGGGTGCAGTGATCTAAGGCTCTTGGGGCCAGGCAGCAATCCTTTTGTCTGCAGCCCTGGAAGTGACTGTGCATGTTTTTAAACCTAGGTGGCTGTGCTGCTGTGCTGTGTGTAATGCCATCTAAGTCACAGGTACGAATTGACCTGAGCAGACTAATTCATAGACTTGATTAACTGAGGTCATTGAAGTTGCCTTGGTTTTGAAGCATCTGTGCTGTGAGCTTTTAGAGGGAAGTTTCAATTCCTTTCTACCAAACCAAGCAATACTCAAGTTTTGTCCATCCTCAGGCTGGGGGATGATTTTGTTTTCTTTCACATGAGCTTTATCCCCTCATTTCTAACAAGAGTAATGGGGAATAAAAAAGGAGCATAACAAAAGGTGGCTGACTTGTTTCCCGAAGAGACTTAGGTAGTGTTGGGAATTAGTGAGGGATGGAGATGCCAAGAGAGGCAGGGGTAGAGGGATTTTGCAATGGCAGAAGTAAGGTTGGGCCACAAAGTGGTGGGACAGAGCAGAAGTGGCCTGGTTGGAAGGAGGTGGCAAAAAGGGGCTATGACATTTCCTAGGGGTCACCAGATGATATTTAGAAAGAGAAGGATATATTGAAGTGGCTCCCAGGCCAAAAAAGGAGGGAGTTAAAGCTGCCTGAGGACAAAAAAACAGCCATCCAACTGCCCTGTTTTTGATGAAGGGGAGCACTGTGTGCGCTGAAGCCCCGCAGGCTTGAAGGTGGCATGTTACATTTCAGACCAGAGGTACCTTCATTAGAGCTGTTATATTTAGCCTGTCCCATAAAGACTCTTATTTCTATGGAATATTACATAGAAACTGTTACTATGTACAACGCAGTAGAAAAATGTGATTTCTGTCTCAGAGCTCACAATCTGCCTCTGCAAATTAACTTTGCTGACAAAGGTTAAATTGCAAAAGGCAGACTATTTGAATCTGTGAATTCTAAAATACATGGATGGTGCACTCAGAGAGGGGAGCAGGTCTACCTGGGAGGCAGAGTTGGGCTGCTGTGATCATACCTCTGAGGTGGTGAAGGCACTCCAAGGGGTAGAGCTGTACCAGGGGCTCAGTGGAGAGTACCAGGGTTACACTGAAAAGGAGGAGACCTGGGGTAAGGGTGAAGCTGAGCAGCTCTGCTCAAACTTTGATGACATTTTCAGATGCTGGCTGAGATTAAACCCCAGCCCCAGCCTACCTGGATGCTGTCTCTCTTCTCCTGTGGAGACAGACAAAGCCCGCATGAGCAACCTGCTCTAGCTGACCTTGCCCTGGGCAGGGGGTGGGCACACGGTCTCCAGAGGTCCCTGCCAGCCTCAGCCTTCCTGATGCCACAAATAATCCTGTCCCATTGCTCCTCTTGCTCCCTCCTCCTCCTTGGAGACACAATTAGCGAGTTGTAGCTCTGTTAAAAAGCTTGGGGAGCATGCCCTGACCCCTGAAACAGCAAGAAGGGTGGCAGCAGGCTAGCCCATGGCATGCTGGGAGGTTAGAGGGTTAATTGTGAGAAGTGTGTGTCTCTGAAACTGGCACTGAAATTTATCTCTCAGCTCTCTGCTCCCCAGGGAAGGTGTGCAGCTGCTGCTTCCCCTCAAACCCTGGCCCTGCACCCCAGGGACACCCCTGAGCCCTCTCCCAACCACCCAGCCTCCACCCAAACCTCAGGCCCTCCGTCACCAGCAATGGTCCAAAAGTGTGGGTGGGACCTGGGGTATGAGCTCCAGGCTTGTCTGGGGCAGAGCAGGCCCCCAGGGGCCAGCCCCACAGGAGCTATGCATCCTTGGAAGGTGGAGGCATTGAAGTATCTATTCATCCTCCCAAGCCAGTGCAAAACCTGGGGCAGGGGGGAGAGCCTGATGGAGGGAGTTGCTTTTGGGGCTCTTCCCACCCCAGGGAATAGTGTTTGCCAGGAGAAACCACAAGCTCTTTGGAGGGCTCCTGCAGGGACAATGCTCTGGGGAGGGGTCCAGGGCTCAGGTAGCTGCTTTCTGCTCTCCAGTGGTTTGGGAGCCTCCAGGCTTTGTGCAGAAAGCAAGGGCTGGGAGGACCACCTTCAGCAGGGGCTCAGCAGATGCTGCTGCATGTCACACCTCACCGGGGAGAGGGCTGTGGGTGGTTTGCTTTCAAAAAGCAAGCAAGCATCCCCTGGAGAAGTGCCAGACAGCTGTGAGCCGAAGCAGCACTCCAGTCTGCTCACCAGAGGAGGGCTGGGCAGGTTGGCAGTCTTCCTCGTGTCCCATGAGAGATGTGCTGGTGTCCCACCAGGCTCTGTGCAGGGGGAATGCAGGCTGTGCTGGTATCTCTGAGGTGGGGTGGCTTTTGTGAAGCCTTCAGCATTGATGAGGTCAGGGAGAGAGATGCGTGACTCTGAGACTGATTTCTGGGACGAGGGGGCCATGCTTTAGCTGGGTAAAAGTTGCTGCCGTGGCTCGGCCGAGTCAGGAGCACACTGAAGGAAGCATCATTGTGCCTTTGGCAGCACCTCACTGCTCCATCCAGGCATTGGGTGGGGAGGAGCCATTCAAGGTGTCAAATCGTAACAAGGAACTAAGAAAAACTGCAGGAAAATTATTAACCTCAGCTGTAAATACTCTATTAAATTGCCATAAACTTCATGCGGTGGTAGCATAAGGTGCTGCAAACAAATGGTCATTCATTCAACTACTGAGCAGGGCTCCTAAACCACAATTAGCATATAAACACCTCAAGAAGACAGGGTTGCATCCTATTGTTTTTCTACTCAGAGCAATATTACAATGCTGGAATGCGCCTCAGCAGCTTTGTAGCCCTTGGCCATAATAAAGAGCAGGCGTTTTCAGGCTACGTCAGTAAGAGCAGCTGCCTGGTTGTGTGTCCCCAGCAGAATCCAAATATCCGGGCCAGGGAATTTCCTCTGCTAGCAGTGTACCTGCAAACGAGGTGGTTTCAGGTTTTGTTTGCTGAAAGGAAGAGGTCTGGAGAATTGGCTGCATTTTGTTTTCCATCTGGGCTAGCGTGACATTGTGAGCCCTAATGAAAGATGAGCCAGAGGAGCAAAGCCCAGTTAGGAGAGGTTCAGGGTTTTATTCCTTTTGGAAGTGGAGCCGTACACACGGCAGCAGAGCCGCAGCACATTAAGCTGTCACTAGTGATATGTGTATCAAGCAGTGGGAGATACTAGGGATTTCTTAGCTGGTAACCTCAAGTTTGGATGATTGTTTTTGTTACCCTTCTCAAAAATCTGTCTTTTTTTTTCAAGTCTCCCCTAAAATCATTCAGGTTTTGATCATTGGTACATGGAATGTGCTGCAGACCAGTACAATTCTCTGCTTGCTTTAGCTTAACACGTTGAGTTTTTCTATTTCCCTGCTGTAGTCTGCAGTCTCCTGCCTAGTAATGAGAAGGTGGATCTTTTAAGTATGGACATTAAACAGAAGCCTCCTCAGATTCAGTTTCCTGCTGTATATTTATCGGGTCTGTGACTAGATTTGGGACACCTGCTTGGCATATTTTATACCAAGAAGCACCTTTTCTGAGGGGAAGCTTCTTCAGTTGATTTCCAGCAAGTATTTAAATGCACCCAGATTTGAGGAGGTCTTGATTTATGTGTCGACACTTGGTTAGCTGGCAGCTCCAAGGTCCTGTGTAGAGAAGTGCCTCATCCCGAAAACGATTGTTTTAATTTCATTCTTGCGCTAAAGGTAGAGGATATTAGAAACAGAAACCTTAATGGCTCGCGATAAAATATGGAACAGCAACTACCCATTGCATTCATTATTGTCTCTTTTCTAAATCAATATAATTGAATTTCTCCTAACTTCTCCAGATTGCATGCAGCCACATGCAATCACAGGGGACATTGCACAAAGATGAATAAGCACGATGCCATTTTAAATGAGCAAAGCACCCAGTAGCCTCTCTGTGAGATTTGTTTTGCAGCACTCTCTCATTCTCCTGAGGCAACCTGGCTCTTTTCTAGAGGGAGGACTCCTTTCCCTGCAGCAGCTGGAACTTTCTGCAATATTTAGGCAAGACCCTCTGCTGAAGAGGCTTTTCAGTGTCAGTGAATTGATTGCCAGCTGAAACTTGTATCTGCCTCAGTTTCCCCATCTGTGTGACTTCACCAGCTACCTGGCTTCTCATCTCACTTGATTAATTTATCTTCCTTTTCCCAGGATTCCTGTTTTGTAAACTGCAAAAAACCTAATGCCCTTTCTGCTGTTCCTGCTACACAGCTGGCCCATCTACTGGCCCTCTTCCCCCCTGCCCTCTTCCCAGGGCAGTGCCAATGTGATTGCATTCACAGTGCTTCTCTTACCGTCAGAGAGCTTACCAGAAAGGTGACTGCAAGACCATTTCATAGAGAGGGAAACTGAGGCACGGAGCAAGGTCTCTTGTATGGGATCATCATGAGGTGAAGGTGGTGCTGCAAGTATAGACTGTGTTTCCTGAGCTGTAGGTCTCTGCTCTTACCCCTGTCTCTTCTTGCTCGGGTGCTTTTAGTGCCAGGCTGGAAGCAGAGGAGGTGCAGAGGCTCCCAGGGGGCACGGCTCCTTCGGGCTGCTGAAAGCCCTTGGTGCAGGACCAGGCTGCCTCATCCATCCCAGGGAGAAGCCAGGTTTTGCACTTTGCCGTGTGCATTTGTAATTGCCCAAAAGCTCCTANTGGGAACGGGCGCATCCTCTGGCTGGACTGGATTACAGCCAGCGCCTCTGGAAAGGGCTTCCCAGGGACCCCATCTGCAGCTGGTGCAGAAAGGCTTTTCTTGCTCAGCATGCCCGGAGTGAGGGCACAGACTCCCCTCTTGGCTCTTTCTGAAGCAGGCTAGTACTCTTATCAGTCATTAACCTCCTCCTCCACCACTAAGAAACCCCCTAAAATCCCAAACCACCATAAAAATGTGTTGGCAGAATAGCAGCGAGTCATGCAGTGATATTTGGAAAACACGATCTTGTTTTCAAAATAGATTAATGATGGGTTTGGTGCCGGGCAGTCTGCCCTCCCCACCCCCCATTCTCCCCTTAGAAAAGCATTACAGGCAGGTCTGCAGTCCAACAGGATAACTTCCTACAAAATAAAAAAAAGACTACCTTAATAATAACAGCCTACTACTATTACTACTAATAGCATGGTTTTGGTTGGCAAGGTCTGTGCTTTTACGAGCCTGCTCGGTATGAGAGGAGCTGGGGAACAAGGGAGGTCGCAAGCCCAATTAACTGGGCTCCACCCTGGCAGAGGCAGTGGCATTGCCTGATGGAAACTTAATGGTGAGGTTAAATGGCTGCCCCAACGGATCCTAATGCAGTCCATGCNCTGCCCCCGGCCACACAGGATGGGGAAGTGGCTCCTTTTGTCCTATCGGGACAGTGCACATCTCCCTCGACTACCAGCAGTCCCAGACTGACTAGCTTTCCACCCCGAGCTGCTCTCTCCTGACGTGCAGGGCAAATCT
>VWZY01010939.1:147534-177007 GCA_013399075.1 Chloroceryle aenea
GATTACAGCCAGCGCCTCTGGAAAGGGCTTCCCAGGGACCCCATCTGCAGCTGGTGCAGAAAGGCTTTTCTTGCTCAGCATGCCCGGAGTGAGGGCACAGACTCCCCTCTTGGCTCTTTCTGAAGCAGGCTAGTACTCTTATCAGTCATTAACCTCCTCCTCCACCACTAAGAAACCCCCTAAAATCCCAAACCACCATAAAAATGTGTTGGCAGAATAGCAGCGAGTCATGCAGTGATATTTGGAAAACACGATCTTGTTTTCAAAATAGATTAATGATGGGTTTGGTGCCGGGCAGTCTGCCCTCCCCACCCCCCATTCTCCCCTTAGAAAAGCATTACAGGCAGGTCTGCAGTCCAACAGGATAACTTCCTACAAAATAAAAAAAAAGACTACCTAATAATAACAGCACTACTACTATTACTACTAATAGCATGGTTTTGGTTGGCAAGGTCTGTGCTTTTACGAGCCTGCTCGGTATGAGAGGAGCTGGGGAACAAGGGAGGTCGCAAGCCCAATTAACTGGGCTCCACCCTGGCAGAGGCAGTGGCATTGCCTGATGGAAACTTAATGGTGAGGTTAAATGGCTGCCCCAACGGATCCTAATGCAGTCCATGCCTCTCTGAGCAGGAGCTTATTTGACAAGTCTGAGACTTTTCCCTTGCACCGCAGAGGCCAGGCTCTGGTCTCCCCACAGAGCTCTGCTGGCTGGAGGTGTGATGAGATGCAGTAGGTGCTTGAGGAAATTGTCAGAATAAGGCCCTTGGATATTCCCAGAGCTGCTCTTTTCCTGCTAAAGCTTGCTTGGGGCAAGAGGAACAGAGGAGAGGTTGGGTACGCTGATCTGGCAGAAATTCACTTTTGCAGATGTCCAACACCTGCACTCGGACCACTTTGCCTAGGGATAGCCCAGTCTAGTTATCCTGGTAAAACCCCACCAGTACAGTCCCAGTCCCTACCCAAAAGGCTCCTTTCTGTCCCAGCACCATTTTCTTCTTCAACAGATGCTGACTGGTCCCAGCACAAGCGCTGGTCGGAGGGATTGATGCCGTGTCTTGCTGTGAGGGATGTTAGCGGCGGTTCCCAGGGACGCAGGGCAGAGCGTGACTGGCGGCAGCCCGGGGCCGGGGGATTGCAGTCACATGCTGCTACTGCAGGGCTGGAGGAGAATTAGTAAAATTTGCTGCAGGATTCCCACACCCTTGCAGCAGAGACTGGCACTGCATCCTGGGGACCTCTGATTCAGCTCTTTCTCCCCTTGGTCTCAATTGCCAGCGCTACGCTTTTATCAGTTACTATGGGCTATAAAGTGATTTTCCTAAAAGCTGCTATTCAGAGCAATTTCTCCCCACCCAATGCTATTATTTAATGAAATCAATACACAGTGTTGCTACATGTTATGTTGTTTGTAAGCTAGAAGCTTTCAAGCTAGAGATTGGATCAACATTATTCAAAGCCTTTTCAATTTGCCGTGCCTGCCAACTTATATGTTGATTGTGGTATTTTGCACAAAGAGCATCAACTCGTTAAACCGCAGGATGAAATTTCTGTAGGTTAACAAGAAGGATTGGAGTCTGTCACTGGGATTTACCTGCACGTCAGCAGAATGTGGCTGCATGTGTGTTGCTTTTCCCTATCTGTTGTTCAGGTTGCCTGAGTGCATGTGTAGCTACAGCACAGCCACCTTCCAGGCACTGTCAGACTGCACCATGCGCTGTTTGCTAAAATGAAAGCCAGGTTGTGAGCCTGCAGAGGCACTGCAAGTTGCATTTTGTCTGTGCCAAGTCTACCTGTGCTCTTTGCCATGTTGAAGCATCGTGATCAAAGCTGTAGTGCTGTCGGCATGCCCTTGCCTGGGGAAATCCACCTGGGTCATTGCAGCAAGGCTGGACTACGGCTGCTGCTAAAAGTGACCCCTCTGCAGCTTCCCCTTTCTGAGCTCTTTTTTTTGAAGCTGTAGTCCTGCAGTAACATTAGCACGGGCAGAGTTCAGTATCGAACTTCTCTCCTTTATTCATAGGCAGAAGGTGGGAGGGCAAACGAGCTTTGCTTAATAATGTTATTGATGAAACAGTCCTGACTGCCCCATGGAGTTCACTGCTCATTAAAGCGAACAGGCTGCAGCTACGCTTGGGGCTGTTGGCTTCTTTCAGCAGTGCCCTGCAGACGGAGCGGCAGCACTGCAGCTCTCAATGCCAGCGTGCTTTGTTTTGTGTTTTTTTCTGCACGAGGATTATTCAAAGCATTTTTCTTTGAAACAAAAGCTTTGTAGTTAGCAAGGAGAACTGAGGAGATGCTGTCAGGTTACTGGTTCAATGAGGTGATGAGTGACTGAGTAAATGAATTGACTTGCAGCATATGGTCAGTATCTCCCCCAGGTCTTTTGGATTTGTTTACATGAGGCATTTTGGTTTTATCCGCATGAGGAGATAGTGATACATCCCTTCCCTTCCTGGGCAGACCCAAAACTGTGCATGTAAGTGGTGGTGGGAGAAAGAGGGGCTGGAAAAGGGTGACAGGATACAGATGCTATCAGAGATGCAATGGCCTGTGCTTCTGTTTTGCCAGCTCATTATGTTGGTAGGAGCAGTGGCTTTTTACCCTTCTCTTGCCAAAAAATAGTTGTGCTGGCAAATGTCCCAGCGCTGATGTAGTTGTATCACTTCAAAAGGACTTTGCTGGCATTATTTGCTCTCTCAAAAGCCAGTCTGAGATATTCCAGCTAAAGGGTGCTGCAATAAACTGCATTTCCAGAAGGGTGTTTGCTGGGAGATGTGACAGGTAGCTGGGGAAGGTGGGGATGCTTAGGAAGGAAAAGATACCCTTCTAAAAACATGAATAAACCACTTGCAAATGTATATGCATTTCTGCTAACATTAAAAAAAAAACAAAACCAAAAAACAAAAAACCACAATGGCACAAACCCCGGGCTTTTGTGGTGCTCCCCTGCATGCTTTTTGAACCTCTGCAGTTACGGTGAGATCCAGAAAAGTGCAAAAAGGAAAGACAGAGTGGGTTTATCTTCATTAGAACAACTAAGCCACAGAGACCAAGAGCTTTGTCAGAGTTGCGCCAGGAAGTCCACCACCGTGGTGGTGGTTTGAAGCCTGGTTGTCTCTATCTGACCACCCCAGCCTTTGCTGGATATTACTGCTTGTGTAGCAGTGAATTCAAGTCCCTGTCTCTGTTGCAAGCAGTTCCCATGTGCTAGCAGGGAAAAAATCACAATGGTTATTTACCCACTTAGAGATATCTCATTTGAGGGTGTGACACACACATTTTGTTGTGCTGTGCTCTTGCTGTTCAGCGTGCAAGTGTTGAGAACTTTCCACAGTAAGAAGTTCTAGGCAGCACACGTTCTGCTGCCCTGCCCTCAGCTCTGGCAGACGGATGGGGAGCTGCAGGAAAGGGGGGTGTGACTTGGGATAAATGGTTACTGTGAAAGTATGATTATGTGCTCATATTATCACTCTGTTTTCAAACAGAGGGGCAGCAACTCATTTTTTCCCCTGGTATCTGGGAAGAATCCAGCCTCACCTTTAAGGTGGTGTTTGTAGAAAGCCATGCGTAATTTATTTTGCTGTGTGTGGTATTATTTGTTTCTTTGATAGATTTCTCTTGTTTGTTTTACTCTCTTAAGATTCCAAGCAGACCGTGAAGCTTAGACTCAGGGTTTGTTTAAAGCCCAAGGGCAGGGCAGCATCTCTGACATCTGTGTTGGACCTCATCATGGCACTGCGTTAGGAGGTGGGCAGTGAACAGTGGAGCAGCTGCTCTTCAGGTGTTCCCTATGGACAAGTCTTTTCAAGAGAGCTTCTGGTGTAGCCTGAAGATGCTGATCAGCACTGACGGTCTGCAGCATGAATAGTAAGGTGATAAAGACCAAGATGTCCCGGGTGGTCACCAGGGTTGGCTTGGCTGTCTATGCCAAAACCCAGTGCAGCGAGTGTCAGAGAGACCCGTGCCTGGAACTGGACCTGCCCCTGCCAATTTTCTTGGTGGGTAAGTCTATTGAGTGGAAAGGTAACAACAACCTGGATATGTCCAGGGAAGGACCCTAATGAAGTCAAATTTGGATGATGACAGGTTGGTAGAGATGGGGTTGATGACACGCTGTACTTTCCTTCTTGCAAGTCAGGAGGATGGGTGTGAGAACTTGAGGCACAGTTTATGCCAAGGTGTGGAGATACCTCAGGATTGTGCTCAAAGACTGAGTTTAAGCTCTGCCACTGCAAACCAGTGTGGATACTGACACAGTTTCACTGGTGTTGATGGTGCTCAGCAGGTATTTCAGGGCTGTAATATGGGAGTGAGGCAGGGCAGTGTGAACTGTGTCTCTGTGAGACACATGCACTTCTGGCCTGGAGTGGATGTGCTTCTGAGGCTTGCAGGGCTGGCATGGGTGTTGCAGGATCAGCTGATTGCTGCTGAATCACAGGAACCAGGGCTAGGAAAGAATTTTTTAAATCCATCCTCCTGCCATCAGTGATACCAATGGTGCTATTGCTAGCAGCAGTGGTGTAGGATAGTCCTTTCTTTGTGCCCAGATGACCACGGAATGTTCCAAGCCCCTCAGTCACTGGTATAATGAAAAAACACTTGCCAAACTCTCTGGACCCTGAGATCTCTACAGAATGTAGATCCTATTTCTGATCTGGTTCAGCCATCAATGTGTAGCATCTGGTAAGTGCTTCTTGGACCAAAGTTTGATCTCCATACGCTGAAACAGTCATGTAGCATGTGTGTGCTACATGGGTGGAGCATAACCATAGTTACTTGAGATTTTGCAGGCCCTGAAGTTATAACTTGTTTCTCTCTCTGCTTCAGAATACAAAGAAGTGAAGGGCTGAGTCCATGTCCTCTGGATCCTGTAGAATGATCAGATGAGCAGATGGATGAGCAGATGAGCAATGGATGAGGTACTTACATGGAAGCACCACCTCTGAGCTTCTGACAACAGAGAGAAGGGGAGGGAGAAGTAGGGAGCAATTCCCCAGTGGTCTCAGGGAACCAAAAGGAAGGGCTCACTCTGAGGATGCTGGTATAGGCAGTCACCTAGGCATGGGTTCTTACCCCACCATAGGGCTTCACCCACGCTAAAGGGATGAATTTCAGGTGCTGAAATTAAAAAAAAAACCAAACAAACAAAAGAAAAAACAACAACAAACAAAAAACAAATGAACAACAAAACCACCAAAGGGTATTTTTTACATAGGTACTTTAAGGTAAAAACCCTTCATTCAAAAAACAAATCCAGACACAAGCTACAAGGTGGGAGTTACAATAGAAACTTATCCTTTAGTATTATTCATGGCAGAATTCACTTTACTGCAGTGTAATGTCACAGCAAACAGTACATTGGCACAAATGACACATTGTGGACAGAAAAACCTTGTAGTTTGCATGTCTTTTTAAAGCCATCCTTTGCTTTTGTGACAAGGGTTTTCTAATTTTTTTATGCTGTCTACTGCTTTCCTTAACAGAAGTAGAAAAAACCCCAGCTTGGTGGCAGAGGGAGGTTCATGTGCCTTCATTAAATAAGAAAACCCCCATTCCATAGAGATAATGGAGGCTCTGACCCCCAGTGCAAACTGGCAGCCTTTGCTAAAGCTGAAAGGATGCTACCAATTTCAGCACCATGCTACTTTTACTCTAAATAATGTCTCAATTTTTCTAGTGTGTTCACTGGGTATATTTAAGGATATGCTCTATATAATCAATTTTACTGATATTTCAGTGTAAAATAAGCTCTTTTGTTTCCCTTGTAGTTCTGAGCATTTCTTTTCTAGAGTAAGAAGGATGCTGAAAGGGAATTGCAATTATATATCCAGAAAAGTATTCAATGGAGAGAAAAGGGTCAGGTGGAGCATGTGATATTTTCAATATTTTCTATCACTTTCCCAACGTCAGTTTGAAAATAACCTGTGAAATTCACAAGCATCTTAAAATAAAAGGGTGAAAAAACCATCCCACAACTTGAAGATTTTTTTGCTTTTGCTCAGACTCTCTTTGCAAAGAACTGTCTTTTTGCACTATTCATGTTAATTATTTTCCCTGAAACAAAACCCACACAAAACAATGTTGGGAAATTTTGTTTTCTTTGGGCTGGCTTTTGTGGTGAGCATTGTATGTCTCTACAGCACATTTTTTCCATTTGTTTGTATGTACTTTCATAACTCTTAGAAAAAAACCCAAAAACTTCTGAAGGATAACGTATAACAAAGTCCTACTTATTTTAGTAGCACTTTTCACAGTACAAGTAATATGCACTGCTCATCCACTGATGCAGTCCTGTGGCTCGAAGGGTGTTTATTGTATTATCTCACTTAGATAATTATGTACGCACTGGTGAGCATCACTTTGAAATAGTCAATAAAGTAAGGTGAAAACTTGAACTATCTTTGTTTTCACGCATTTTGGAATGCTGATAGAAAACTCGAGTAGCAACACCATGAGAAGTATTGTACGTATGCATTTAGCCCTACAGAGTCACCTCAGTTCAGCTCTGTGGAGCTCATAGAAGTGGTTACAAGACCAGATGTTTTTCTCATTCGTTAGAGGGCACTGGCTGGTGTATATTTCTGTACAGAAAAATGTCAGGATTGATGTAGATATGAGACCACTTTGTGAGGTCAGCTCTGATCTTAGAGCTGATGGTGCTCTGTGTGTGTGCTGCAGGACTGCAGAACAGACCCTCGGGGTGCGAGCGGTAAAGAAGCCACAAAGCCAAGAAGTGTGACAGCACATCCCCATTAGCCACCAGGAGAAGGGGTGAATTCCTGGTCCCACTGAAGCTGGTAGGAGTTTTCTCATCAATTCTAGAGTGCTTTACTCTGACTGTCTGGTTCTTTGGCTCCACAACACACATTTTTATCTCTTGAGCAAAAAGACAGTTCCTGCAGCTGTTGGTAGTAATAAGTCTTTTCAAGTCAATCACCAGGGAGCAGCTTCATTCATTTGTACACACAAAGCCAGTGTAATGCAGTGATGTCAAAAAGTGACTGTGGCCGGCACCTGCAGATAGGCTGAAAAAGTCAATTCTCATTGACTTTGGAGCTGCAGTTCTGTATTGACTTCCAAAGAGTTTTCCCTGCGTGAGAACGATGAAGTTTAGCCTGGAAAATGCTGGAGCCAGCTAAAGGAAAGTGCAATTATAGCTGCTGATTATAGATGAGGAGTGTCTGTCGGGATCCCCCTTCCTTTCCTCTCTAGCCTGGAAGAGTTGCTTGGACTGGAAAGCAACCAGCATGTTGAGTATGACATGGATTGAAACTTCACAGAGAGATGCCACAAGAGCTGCTCTTTTTTTTTTTTTTTTGGTAGAAAAAGATGAACTTTATTTTTCTTGGAACAATAGAGCATGGTGGCTTTTGGAGGAAATTAAGCCCAGACTTTTTTTCTGCATTTTTGAATGATAACTAAATTACTGCTGGCAGTAAAAGTGCTGCTACTGAGTCAAAGGACAGCAAAGTTTCCTGTGTTTACCAGCAAGGCTGTCCATGGATTGAATCTGGCTTGGCAAAAGAGTTCCATATGGTCCTATGCATCTCTATGTATGCGTGGGTATATAGATACAGGTACACGTTCTCCTGTGTGCATATATACCTATATGCAGGCAAAGAGCTTTTAAAAACAAAAAACTAAACTCAAGGAAATAAACCACTTATCAGATCCCAAGGGGCTCCTCTCATTCAAACCCACTTTTATTTTGAACTATTTCTGGTGTCCCACGAGGTCAGGATTCAGTAGCATTGTCTCATTAGACTGTGTATTTTTGAGGAGTGTGGAGGAGATAGAGGCGAGGTTAAGGTATCAGAAGCATCAACAGACTGCATGAGCGTTGTGGAAAGTGCCTGAAGGGTGGATTGAGTTTTATGCTGGGTTCCTAGGTTAGGCGAAGGGGTTTTGCTGTCGCTAGGTTGAAAACCTGCCCCTCTGCCCATATTTTGAAAGTGGGATGGAAAGAGCCCTATGAGTGTTTCTGGTCAATAGAGATAGATGCCAGTGTGAGACCAGAAATTCTTTCTAGCAGATAATGTAAGAGGGAGATTAGTTTACTAGGTTTGTGCACTTTGGCTCTTTTACACATACTATTTGAAATGGTTCGATGGTAGTTTGAGGATAATATTAGGATCATCTGTTAGACTTCAAGTTAATTAATCAGCCAACTCACACTGGAAGGGGCTTGTGTATGAGTCACCCACTTGGGTAACTGATATTTGTTTATTTTTAGGCAGACTGCAAGGCACCCAGACATTATGGCAATGGGTCCCAGATCAGTACTTTAAATATATGAAATATACGGGTGATTTGGACCTTGCAGATGAGAGGAGCGTCTGCTTGCTCACAACCTCTCCCTTTGTAGATGATGAGGTCAGGCTCATCACATGAAGACAAATTCCTCATCCTAAGTATAGTTAAGGCTCATTCCTAAAATATACAGAAAGCATTATTTTGGGATGGATCTGTATGTGCTCTTACAACCTTTGATGTGTCCTGTATTCCTAAGTGAAAAAGTCAGTCTTATCTGTGTAAGAGTATAAATGTGTATGGCACTACATTAATAGCTTCCAAATTTGTTTTGTGCCTTTGTCCTTTATTCTTGGAGCGTGGTGCTGCTGGTTCTGTGAAAGTACAAGAGGTTGGCAAAAGCAAGACACAGAAAGCATGGTGGGATTTGAGAACAGATGTGAGGGGTCTTTGGGACTGTTGAAACAAGTTGCCTGTCTTTGCAGGTGATTGCAATATATAAATCTCTTTAAAAAATGCATCAAGCCCTGTTTCATACTGAATTAAGCTCCTGCTCTTAGCTGCCCCAGAACCATGCTTCTTCATGCCACCTGAAATGCATTCGTGACCAGTTCAGACCCATTTTTTGTTGTGCCAATGCTGACTTTGCTTCAATAGTTTTTGTTATAAGGCATGTCCCAGTGTATTTCAGCAGGAGCAGGAGGAAAATTTTTCTTGTTCACGTTTCTGTATGGGGAATTTGGAAATGGAGGACTTGGTCTAACCATGTCTTTCAGGCCAGTACCTTCCTCCTCAAGTGGACTAAGTACTTTTGTTTGCTTCACCTTCCTTTTCTCAATTTTTTACCTCACCCACCCTTTCCTCAATCATATTTCTTCTACTGGCCTCCTGCTTTGATTCCTGTGGCACTTGAGCATGCATTCCCCCTACACTTCTGTCCCCATTTTGCTGCCTTTTGCCATCTCTTCGATGCCCAGGCTTCCTCGAGACCAGCTCCTTTACCTGTGGTGGTTTGGGCTCCCTTTCCAGTTCAGGTCGGGCTCCCGCACCTACCTGCCAGGCACTGCTCCATCAACAGCCAAGCACAGATTTACAGTGGTGGCTGAGGACTTCTAGTGTTCATAGCTCATGATGGTGCTGAACCCTCAACAGGAGCGAGATGTTACCCATCATGTTTTTTCAACTTTGTTTCGGTGAAACCATGGTGTTTGGGGTCCTTGGTTTACCCCTTATTACTTGCTTCTCTCCTCAAGGTCTTCCCTGGTGCTGTCATGGTGCAAATCCCATGGGTGGCCTCAAGACTCTCCAAGGAACTGGTGTCCATGTGGCTTCCCAGCTCAGCTGTGAACCTTTGCTGTGGGTGGGCAATGAGGAGCACCTGGGAGTGGGGGCAGAGAGACACATCCCAAATCCCTCTGCATCCTGGGGGTAAGGCATTTGCCTGTCTTTTCTGTGTGGAAGAGAAGCAGCAGAGAGAAAGGTGCAGGTTTTCCATTGCTTGTTATTTGCTTTTGGTTTTGGGGAAAGCATGTGGTACAGGGGTGTAAATGTCACCGATTCCCCTGCAGAAAGTCACTTTGGACCGTGGAGGGTGAAGGGAAAAGAGAGAGCCTTGGTGAAATGCAGTCCTGGTAGCTTGTTTGTATTGCTGGATGCTTGAGTCTCACACATTTATCAGTGAATATGAGATAGGGAGCATTACTTAAACTGTGTAAATAGTCATTTATTCATACTTATGGTATGGCCTGGTACACAGGAAAAAATATGCTGGGAATAAGGTATCTTTCTGGAAAAGTGTCATTTTTACAAGAATTGCATTAAGCAAATATTTGACTTAATTTAGAATTTCTCTTCTGTGGATTTATGTCCTAATATTGTAATTTTAACATTGCTTTTGTTTAGTGTATTTTGTGTAAGCAGTCACTTAATTTACAGTGACTTTATTTCATTATTACAAGGCTGATTTCCATATTTTCTGGTAGTTGTTTTACTGCTGTAACTACATAAGCACAGTCTTCCCTTTGCTTTCCAGACAGAAACCCCTACATTTTCATTTTCCTGAAATTGGATCTTTTAAGATTCTTTCCTTGAAATTGTTTCACTATATACATTTCATGTTTGGTCACTTCTGCCATGAAATTTAACGAGCTTTTCTTATAATAGTTTCCACTGCAATATTAGTGCGGCACGAGTCCTGTGATTTTGGTAAATGCAGCGAGGAAAGAACAATTTTACATTATCTCTTCCTATATTCTGGTTACAATAGGGCTTGGAAGAGAATTTTTTGCAAGCATGGTGAAATTATAGAGAGGTCTTTTGTGTGTGAGTTCAGACTGTGAGACAACTTCTCACAGCAGTCACATCCCAGTTGTCGTTGTTGGGGGAATGACATTAAGGAGGTTTAGGACTGGGTGATCAGAAAGGGGTTTTCTGCAAGCCATGGAGGCCTGGCAATGGCAGAGCATCGGGGGAAGTTTCCCTGCGTGCCTTCTGGCTCTTGGCTCAAGCCAATGGCACAGATCTCATGCTGTTGCAAACACTCAGCTAAATCACCACTGTATTTAATAAACAATTTAAAAATATCAGATGTAGCAAAACAAACATGGAGATGACAGAATCATTTTCGTTTTTAGAGGCGGCAGAGAACAGAATGTCCTTTGCTTGGAAACACTACATGTCCAGGAGGAAAGCTGCTCCTTTGTAGCATGTGTCTCAGCTTCTCCAGACATTATTTGCAAAGTCTCAGGCAGCACTGGCCCATGGAAACCTGTCTGCCTTTGTTTTTAGGAGCATGGGCTCCCCAGCTCTCCTGGGGATGTTCATTCTATCTGTCACTAAATAAAAATCACTCTTGCAAGTCTTGCAAATGAAGGCTAAAAAGGTTTGGTAAGAAACTAGGTAATAAATAATTTGGATAGAGAAAACAAAGTGCTTTTGCTGACCTAGAAGCAGCTGTACAGTTTGAAAAGCAGCTGTGAAAATCACACCTGGACTTTGTCTTGAAATCTGTTATTTTAAGCTGATGACCAAGAAGTAGGTAGCTGCCATGCCTTCTACCTAGACAACTGCAGCTAAGGGCTGGGGTTGGCTGGCTGATGTGTGAGAAGGGAAGGCCAGCTGCCTACTTCAGGTCTCAGGTTGTGTTGATGCCTGAGTAGTTTGAAAACATACCAATGACCCCTTAATGACCCCTTATTTAATGAAGAAATGAAATGATCCTCACTTCAACATCCTGAACATCCCAAATGCAGCACTGTATTAAAGAATTTCTTCAAAGTAACCTTCTAAAGTCAAGCTGCAGATGAGTCTTCCTTTGTGTCAGTGTCCTAATGTCCTAATGAAGTTCTCAAAGAGCTTCCTGGTTTTGTTATTTTTGGGCTGACAGATGCACTTCTGAGCAGGCTTGGAGGCTTTCATCCAGCTTGCCCTTTTGCCCACTTTTCATGCTCATCTATCGGCTCTTGAGGAACCACTGTGCTGCTGTCTGTCCCCACTTGTTGGTGTACTGGTAGAAATACTGGCGCAAGGCGAGAAGCTCAGAAGTGGGATCCTGAAGGTTTGTTTAGCAGGCAGCACGGATGCAGCAGCTCTGTAAACTACCTTAACTTACATGGGTGCTGTATCCTCCACGTGTTGCAATGGCAGAGAAATTACAGGAAATGCCCCCCTGTGTTTAGTTTTGCTCCTTATTCTTTCTGTGTCTGTCTCTAGCAGCTTTGTTTGGGGAACAGATTTTCTCTGCTGGAGTCATCCTCTAAGAAAGCTTTCCAATCTTCTCACCCTGGCTTAGCAACTGTATGTCTTGTGGTCAGAGAGAGTCCTGAGGTTTTTACATCTGTAAGGTAGAGCTGATCCTCCTGAATGGATTTAGATAACCAGATGGATTAGATGACCCCTCAAGGCATCTTCAATCCCTTTCTTCTGTCATCACACTCCTCAAAGAGATCCTACAAGTACAGGGAATGGGACTAAGGGCTGCCTGTGGGGTCAGGAGCAAAGAGACTTAAAATGGGTATTCCTATGGAAGGGTAAGAAATGACCCCAAGGACTAAAATACACTGGTGTCCTTCCGTGAGTGTTTTCAGTTAAACTCACGTGTGATCTCCAGGGCTTGGGGAGAGTCTAGAGATATCAGTACACTTTAGCCTCTAGATAAGACTCTTGAGTTCTTGGACTCCATACTTAATAGATTTTTTTTTTCTTTTGTAAGGTTAGATTCTATTTAGTAATTTATTTTTGTCATGGACTAGTGGTTTCATTCTTGGGACAGTGTGCTCTTTGTCTACCTGTGTTCCTCACCTGCAACAATCCTTCAGCTCCTGAGGTTTCTCTTGAAGCAATGTCCGAGTTATTAAAAAAAAATGACAATACCAAAGCAAAAGCAAAGACCTAATCAATTCAATTCATGAAAGTCTACAGGGAGTAGGGACAAATATATATTTAGCTCTGTTTCAGTTTTGTTGGCCTAACATTAAGAAGTATAAAATGTCCTGGAGTTTAAGATGTGGGGTGTTCAGATGGCTTCATGCAGGTGGGTCACTGCGTAACGTGGAAAGGCTGCCTGACACACTGCTCCAGTCCCTTCTCCCACACCAGACCCAAAGGACCCTCAGCTGTCAGCTCCCTTACCTGGACCCACCTGCCAACACAGGAAGGGGGTTTTATCCTCTTTCCTTCACAGGGAAGTAAAGGGAGCAGCAGCAAGAGAAGAATAAAAATCAAATCTCTTCACCAGGCAGATAGTTGACTCGCCAGCTTCTCTGAGTTATTTTTGTTTAATAAAATGCAGCAGAGGAAGCTTTCTCAGGAGAGTCTTTACTTCACTCTGTACTTCAGGGTCAATATTTTAACAACTTATTTTTCCTTGCATCTGTACTTTTACAGTAAGTATTTCTAGTGGCATGGCTCAGGTGGGACTGGCCCCATTCGAATGCAGGGAGAGAGGATTTAGCAGCTGGGACCTTCAGCCTGTCACACTGTGACAGAATGGACAAAATGCCACAATGATCTGTACCAGGCATGGGTGGTGGGAGCTTTCTCATGTGCTGTTATACCCACTGCGCAAGGAGAGTGCATGGGCAGCAAGGAGCAGATCTATACACGAGTAAGTGGAAGACCACAATCTTGAAAATCCCTCTGTAGCTAAAACCTAACGCAAAGAATCACCCTGGATTTTGAGATTAAACTACACTGGATACCTGAAGTGTGTGTGAGAGTGTGCGTGTGTGTGTAGGCACTCCAGCTCTAAAGCCAGAAGTGCAACGCTAAAACCGTACCCGTGCATCTCCCTGCAGGGATGGCAGATGATGGGATCCAGCCCACCTCCAATGTACCAACAGTTGTGCTCTCTTGCAAAGCAAGGTGAGGAGACCCCCTTGCTCTGCAACATCTCTTCTGTCTCACCTTGTGCCCAGCCAAGGCTCTGCTCCAGCACAGCCAAAATGGCCTTGTGAGCAGCCTCATGGCTCTGCAGGGGCTGGAAGAGGCAGGGTTGGTTTCTCTCCTGTGTTAATGCTTGGACCACAGTGCTGCAGGACACAGAGAGGAGCTGCACTGCAGAAGGGCAGCTGCTGCCACGCTGGCAGAGGGAGGGTCTGCCTGCTGGCTTTCTGTCTGGGGCAGCTGGAAGTAGCAGCCTTCTTTTTTCTCTTGGGGCCCTACAATCTGCCTTCCCTGACATTTCAGGGGTAGATCTTTGCTTGTGCACTGAGCATGGTGCTCATCCCTCCAGATACAGAGGAGAACAGTGGCTGAGGATGGTCATAGTGCCAGCCAGAGCATTAACTCTGAGGGCTCCCTGCCCAAGCCCCTGTGAAAACACAGAGGCAGGATACATGCCATGCTCGCTCCCCTCCCAGCGCTGGCCATGGGGGCCCTGTCGTAGCCCAGCTTGGCACAAGCAGAGCTTGTCCCGTAACTCTCTAGGAGCTTGCACGCTGCAGCAGACTAGAGTTACTGAGATAGGTGTCTTTCACTTGATGCTGGAAAAAACAACGTAGTCAGGGAAATTGAAGGATCTGGCTGAAATCTTCATTTTCACTCAGCTGGACTTCTACTTACTATTTTTTTCCTTCCTTCTCATTTTCTCTTCTCCGTCTGCCTGTGACGCTATTTCAAAGCCTGGATTGGGCAGTGAAGATTACATTTTTGTAAGAGTATGGAAAGGGTGCTCAGAAAGGCTGAGCAGTGCCCTGAACAGTTGAATTCTGGTACAAATCACCTCAGAGGAAATGATAAGAGCGTGCGCTGTGCCCTTTCTTTCACAATGAGATGCAGAGGACGAGTCAGCACCACAACAGCTGCTGTGTTTTCTGTCTCTGTGGCTCTTCCCTCTCGCTCTCCATTTGTGTGCTCTTGTCTTCTTTTCCTCTGCAGGAACAAAAGAAAAGAACATCTTCCCAGGCCCATTTAAAATAACCTTTTCTCTTTTTTGCCAAAATGGACAGTTGTTGTCACCTCCAGTACCTTACAAGAGCCAGCCCATGAGTGGCTTTCCCTGATAGTAGGTCATTCTGTAATCAGGAAAAATAATGAAGCCTGTTTCTCTGCAGATCTATGTTCCTATCACGTAAAGGGCAGTATTGACTTTTAAGTTAATTATACTCAAATCTACTGTTATCTCTGCATAAAGCATAAATGACACTGTGCTCTGCGACTTCCATGTTCTCCAGCCACTCTGCCTCCATCGCCTCCTCACGGCTTTAGCTGGCTGGCATTCCTCCTCCTTTCTGTCTTCCCTGCACGTTACAGCTGTGGTTTTCTGCTGCTCCAGGTTTCTCTTGAGATTGTCTTGTAATTTCCTCCTCCTTTTTAACCCCTCTCTTCTCCTGACATGGTTGTTTCTCTCATTGCGGGGCTGTGTGAGCTGCTGGTGTAACTGTAAATAACAGGAGGGCTGTGGTTAAGCAGTAACAGCTCCCAGTAGACCAGGAGCACCAGGGGAAGTGGGTGATCTCCCAAGGTCTCTCACATCCCCATTAACCACAACAGACCCTCCAGAACTAGCAGTGCTTCAGAGATGAGACCCATCAACTGTCCTCCTGCACTGTTAACTATTTCTCCACTGGCCATAACTCATCTAGGGAGTCTCCTCTCCCTGCTGTCTGCCACTGCACTCCAGGGATTACAGTTCTCAGTACGGCTGTGGGGCAGTAGCTGTAACACCAGTACCAGAGCGCATATGGCATAGCAACTAAAGGTAGAAAACCTGAGCTACAGCTATTCCTCTCTGGTACTCAATCTGCCCTTCCCACTGTTCAGTGCACTTCCTCAGTGGCTGCTATCTCCTATTATGCATTTTTAATTGATTAATTTTTCATCCTTATCCTAAGGTCGCACATTTGTGGCAGTCATTGTCAGGACCCCATGTTCATTTCATGTAAAGCTATATTCAGACATTTTCTGGATGACATATCCCTAAAGTCCAATATCCTTTTACAGCTCATTTAAAGTCAGATTTCAGACCTTTAAACTAGGATTTACTTAGTCCTTGTCTGGACCATAAGCCCTGCTGCTCAGGAGAAGCTTGTCAGTCCCAGTGATGTGACTACAGTTGCACAGCTATGTGAGGTTTCCTGTTTTATTCACACTTTTTTTGGGTGTTGCATTATCCTGTCCTCTTCCCTTTGCTGCCTGCCCCTGGCATGCTATCCAAGAGTGGCCAGGAGGGCTCCTGTGTGTGGCCTTTACCACACTGGCACTGCAGTGGCTGTTGCATATAGTGTGAGATGAGGCACTGTGTGTACTCACCAAAGCACTACGCTTCCTTTTTCTTTTCCCTTACAACATTCCCCCCACCCCAAGTGTTTTAAAGCCAAGTGATATTCTAGAAATTGGTTGATGGGAGCAAAATCATCTGAAGTCAACTTGGGGACATCTAAACCATGCTCTCTGCTTCCTAACCACTGTTTTTTATAAATCCTGTGAGAATTTAATTAACTCTGAAGAACTTTACTTTCTGTAATAAATTCCATTGAGATTGGCTAATGTGGGAAAGAAAATGGGGAGGAAGAAATGTGCATTGCCCATCTGATCCCATAAACCTTATTTCTATAGAAAATTAGGATAAAATCTAATGGATGAGAGAGTAAGAAGTGTTAAAAGTAACAGCCTTACTTGATCCTTTGCACATCTGATGGTTTTGATGTTTTCTTTCTTTTCAATACATTAAGTAGGGTACGCAGTGCTGAGATGCTGTCTGAAGCCTTGGACTTCATTTACCAAGTTGAAGTTGAGTTAACACCTCCGAGCCTCTGGGCCTGTGTCTTGCATCAGAAACAACACAGCTCGTTATCATCCCTGAACTCTGCTCCTGTCAGTTGCTGTGCTAGGTGATGCTAGGTGACACACGGAGGAAAGCAGGATCTCTTCCAGAATATGTGAAAAGGTAGGTTTGACATAAGATTAAATCAATAAGAGTAAGATGGATGAGCATTCATTACCTGTATTTATCGCAGAGACAATTTTAAGAGAAGGGAAAGTTTACCTTAGGACATTTGTTCCCCTCCTTTTTCTTGTACAACTGCTTGTCAGTCAGTTCTTTGGCTGCCACATTTGGGAGCGTGTGTTTCAAGGTGAACTGTTGCTTATTTCAGTTTGCCTTAAAAATGTTGCTTGGCAAACCGAAGTAGTTCAGGAGATGATTGATGAGCAATGAGACAAGCACGCAGCAGGGACAAGCTGAACAGCTGGGATGACTTCAGCCACAGTCCAGAGCTGATCCTATCATTTAAAGGGCAGCATTGGGTCAAAAGAAAAAGGGATGCTAGAGGAGGAAGGATGAATAAGGGAAAGAGGGAGAGACAGTTTCAAAGGCTAGGAGACAGGCTGTGATACAGTAGTCACCATAGTGATGATGAGGGAGGGAGGTAAGGAGACAGGGCAAAACCAAAGTCAGTCGATAGTAAAATTGTTCAAGGTTCAAAAGGCAGCCTGCTGGCTTTGTGCATGGCTGAGGATCCTGAGGGCTGGGCAGGCACCAGCTGGCATCTCCATGCCTTTCTGCTGCTATTGGCTTTATTTTGCTAAAGGTACATTTAAAGTTATTATTTGGACTGTCACATAACAGTAGCAACAATTTTTAGCTAAAGGATATTCTCTTTTGCATCAAGCAACTCTTGGCTGAGCTTGACTAACACTGTGGAAAATTGATATGGGAAAAATTTCCTTGTGGCCTCTTTCCTATCTTTTGTTAATGCTTTTGAATTGTTAGTGCATTATTTGCTGAGTTGGGAGGATTGCCCTACTGACAGGGTAATCAGAACACAGCTACGCACCAGCCACAGCAGTATCTGCAGATCTGTGGTAGACCCCTTGTCTCCCCAGAGATGGTAAGGTAATACCAGCAGGGGATCCACGAAACCCACTATGCTGAAATGTCAGTTACTGAAAATAGTACAAATCAGGCACTGAAAAGAGGAGGCACCCTTGGATATACACTATCACTTCAGAAGAGGCTGCAGCAATTAAGACATGATCATCCTTTTAGCTGTTTGAATTCATTGTGTCTCTGCCTGAGGTCACCACTGTCACAGCAGAACAGTTCACCTGAGTGCTTCTTATTCCACATCAGTGCTGACCAGTAGGTTTTTGCACTGGTTTTTTTTTTTGTCTGCCAGCCTGCGAAGGGAAAGCAACAATTTTCAGCCCAGGAATTGTAGTGGAATGACAAGGAGCTAATTCCTCACACTGCCACAGTTACATTTGCAAGAGGCCACATGACCAAAGCTTTAAATCTGTCCCTTCCCATGGCATAGACATCTTACTGCACACCACCAGGCAGTGCCTTTCTCCTTTCAGAATTCAGACTGGAGCTAGATGTCTGAAACTTTGCCTTATTGTTCTAGTCTGATGTTGCTTTTGTTTTGTTTTGGTTTTTGTTTTGTTTTGTTTTGTTTTCTGCGTCAGCTGCTGGAGATGATACAAGAGGCAGGGGTTAGAGCACTTGACAAAGAGATCCATTCACCCACTGTCTATCAGTAGAGCATCCAGGCATAGCTGGAACTATGCTGGAAGAGAAGACCCTGCAGACCTTTTGAAGCTTTTCTCTGCTGCATGAAATAATTAGAGATTCTTGAGGGAGGAGAAGGAGGGAGAATAACTCTGTTCCAAATATTACAGCACCTATTTCTGAGTTTCAGCTCCCAGGCCACCCCTAATAATTTAGCTAGTCATGCCTAGTCTTGTTCTGTCTTTGTCCCCTCAAAACTTTATTCCAGACAGCAGGGTTTCTCTGAACTGTGGGAAGAGAGACATATAAGCTTAGAGACAAAAATCAGTCTTATTACTGGAATACACCAAGGACATAAAAATTTGACACTGGTATATTAGGTGTGTTATTGCTATCACTTTGAAGGCTTCAGGATATGTTGTATTTACTCTGACACTTTTACTTGTATCTCTTCTTACTGCTTCGTGGTAGAATCATCTGTGGGTTTATTTTTCTTTCTCCAGAAATTAGGTAAATTTTAGATTTCCAAACCTGATTTTCTTGACCACCTTCTATGAGGAAAGGTCCCTGACTATGCCATGAGAAATTTAGGGATTTTGTGATTTATTTTTTTTTCCCAAAAAATTTTTAAGGGTGTGGGATGGACTGAGTCTCTGTATTTACTTCACATTCAATAAATATCCTCACCAGACTACTCCTCCCATTCCATTTGGGTTGCAAAATCAAGTCTAGCCTTGCAGGAAAGAGGGTGTCAAGCCTAACTGCCTTTCATTCAAGCTTTTATGCAGATTGGAGCACAAGTTAAAGTTCTTGATTTTTGGACCCTGCTTCTAGACAGCTTTCAGGCTTTCTGGGTCCTCCTATAACTATTTAAAAATGTGCATGTTCTGTGAAATGTACTGCATGATGGACTACTGAAATTGTAAACAAATTACAGGCACGTGTACTGACACTCACTTCTGCATCTATTTTACGGTGTTTCAATACTTTGTGTTATATGGCTCTTGTAGTCTTCAAGCACCAGTAAGAGCTCGGATTGCAGCATGGCAGTCTTCAATAACATGCCTTTGGGGTGGGTTTTTTGGCAAAGGTTTCACAGTGGTACCCTGGTGGGGCACAGGGCTAGAGGTGAGAGGGTGAGAAAGGAAAAGGGAAACTGTATAAGAAATAAGGAGGAGAAATAGGCATTAATGTGATTAAAAGAGGGTGGTCCTTGGTGTGAAGATGCTGACAGTGTAGAAGGAGAACAGTAGTTGGCTGGAAAATCCAGAGGTGGAGGTTATAGTGAAGCCATCAGAGAGACTGGAATGAGGATGGGATTCCTGAGCAATGGAGAGCGAATGCAAATCAAGGGGAAAAGCAAACAGCATGAGAGGGAGCAGGGATGTGGAAAACAGTGAGGAGCAGAAAGGTCCATTTTAGGGGACTGCCCATCAAGATGTGCGATACCCCCTGTCAACGCATGGAAAGGCAAGCAGGATGCTGAGCCACCCTGTTCTGCTGGCAAAGAACAGCAGTGAAGCTGTGGTGGCAGGACAGGTGCTCTCCTCTCCAAGGTACATGGCTTTGTAGTACCATGAGCAGGTATTCCACTAGGTTGAGTGGTAGAAGTCTGTGGAGTGGACCTAAAGAGTCTCCTCTTTCTAAGCATGAGAACAAGAATGATTCCAGATGATACATTAAAAAAAAAATAGTCTTTACTGTCCTTTCCCTCACCCCAAACTAGAAATGTACACATACAAATGACAGGTTGAATTTCAGGTGATTCAGAAATTCAGATGAATCAGAAGAATGCCAGAGTAAAGAATGCATTATGATGCAGACCTTTGTGGGATACTATTTTTTTTTCAAAGGACTTGAATTTCTGTACTACCCAGAGGATTCTTTAGTCATTTTGTTTTATCTGCAGTATTTAATGTGTGGTCCTATATATATTTTATTGCGTGTTGTTCAGAATTGTTTTAAAAGCCATCTGTTTCCTCACAAGTAAAGATGCCATATATTTGTTTTCCTCTGATACATCCTTCTTTTCTGCCCTTTGAATTCCATCTGGATGATTCTTTTAGCAGTAAACAGGATTTTAAAAGAGAGTTTGAGGGATAGGTCCTCTTGGCTTTGGAGGATTTGAGACTTACCAGGTAAGAGTTCTACCTTTAACTATTGTCAGTGATACAGTAGCTCAAATATTTAGGTAGTCCTAAAATTTTCTGTTTCTTAGCACTGCTGCTCTCGAGGGCTTCACACATTCAATTAATCTTCATATTAGCTTGGGGAAGGTTTCATTTTGCTCTGTTATTTTTGGGAAAAGTTAGGTGGGGTTTAAGAAATCCATTTCATCATCCATCATTCAGCTTTGATTACAGGGTGCATCTGTCTAAGCAAAGAGCTTGCCAACAGTGTGCTAGTAGCACAGTGGATAACACCCTCTGATTATAGATCAGAAGACTGCAAGTATGACTCCTGTTTCATTTTTCTTTTGCAGGCCACATGCTTTTCCCTTCTCACTCAAGGTGTTTGAAACACAGCATGGTAAATTTGCTTTGCAATCTCGGATTTGTTACCAGCTGAGTGTACAAATACCCCATTTTCACCTGCTTTCTGTAGGACTTGGTTTGTGTAGCTTCAAGCACCTCTTTAATGTTAAAGTGAAATGGAGATCTGGAATGCAGGAGTCTCTGTTGCTGCACGCTTCACATCTAAACCCCAACAGAGTGATCTGTTACTCAGAAAGGTAGCAGATCCTGTGGAAAAATGTGATTGCATCATTGAAGGCTTCAGAAGCAGGGCAGAAGGGATATCAGTCAACCTGAAGCTGCACACAGAGGCTTAATTTTAGTGCTTCCTCAATTCCCCTGTCACATTGTTCTTACTAGGTTTTGATATAAACTCTGGAACTAGAAATGGAGTGACAAATACACTTAGCAGAACTTGATATCAATTCACTGTAAAATATATTAGCTGTGACTAATAAAGTCAGATTATTTCACTGGATTTACTCTGGGTTTACCCTCGTGTAACCCAGAACAGACTGTGGTCCAGTGGGTATGGGAAAATACATACTTTAAAGAAATAAGTCTCATCTATTTCAAATGTTATTATCTTCTGTTGTGCCTTTTATGTCTGTGGTACACTGGGGCTTGGCTGGATGAAAGCTGTAGTCTTCATTGTGTTACGTGGCTTTTCTGAAGAGTGGATGATTTTTTTTTAAAGCTATAATAGACAATATGTGTAAGTGTTTATAATGAACTTACTCTTGGCTTGTTTTAGCTGGGTTCTGCCCTTGGGTCAAAACAACCCCATGGCAAAGCTACAGACTTGGGGATGTGTGGTTGGAGAGATGCAAGTTGGAAAAGGACCTGGGGGGTATCGATCAATTGTAGGTGGCCAAGAAAGCCAATGGCATTCTGGCCTGTATTAGAAACACTGTGGCCAGCAGGAGTAGGGAGGTGATCATCCCCCTGTGCTTGGCACTCGTGAGGCCTTCGTTATTTTACTGCACTGGGGTGACAGTGAATGATACATCATCCCATCGCTACAGCAGATGACCACTGCTGACAACAGTAGCTCACTCATTTCTTGTGGAAAATCTTCGAGCCACTTTTGTCAGGCACACTCCTTTCTCATTATCTGAAGTCTCCAAAATAATTTTCCTAATACTTCTAGCTCAGATGTTTGCAGGATCTGAGGTAATATTCCCCTGCTGCCACAAAGTTCTTTCAGCCTCTGGAAGAACAGGAAGGTCTTCTCCAATGGACATGGCTCTCGTATGGATTGGTGCCAAAAGAACTTCCCTATTATCCCCCCAAGTATCAAAACAGCAGCCTCTACAGTGGAGTAGTTGAAAACTATATCCAATATTTGACGACCCAATGTCCAACAAGTCTCTTGTTGCTTGGGCATTGGTGTGAGTCTGCACCAGAAGTCTGCATAGTCCTGCATGATTAGGAAACTCAAGGTAGTTACCATACCAGGGTAGCTTTCTTCCAAACACCATAGGAAAAATCCACAGCTCATTGCAACTATCCGGCAGCTGACTGGCACTGGCCATCTTCAGACCGGTAGGTCTCCTCCCTCCTTGTCCCTGCAGTAGCAGTTCTGCCATCCTACACTCTCAGGTCCACTGGAAGCCTTACCCTGGATAGCCAACTCGCCTTTTTCCTTCTTAGCTTTTCTCACCAGTCTATGTGCTACTGAGTCATTACTTGTTTATGCTAATTGCTGGAGCTGGGGTTTTTTTGAGGTCTCTTTAATTACTGTCTAGCTTATATATAACCCCCTCATACTGTAATCACAGAGATAGTAAAGATTATGCAAATGCTGATTAGGTTGTAATGTGGCTTGCAGAGCATTCATCATAACTGTTGAGAGGGGAAAAGGGAAGCTTGATTCTTGGGGGCTAAGCTGAAATTGTTCTGAGAACATTTAGATTTTATTTTTTTTTTTACTTGAAAACTGAATATATTTGATACAGATAATACTGAAACTCAGCAAGGAAAATATTTGAATATAAGTGTGCTTCCCTGAAGATACATTTAAACTAGATACCTGCTCTTGGCTCTCACCTGTGCAATACGTGGGGAGTGCTACCACAGTCAGTTGTTTGCATCCCAAGACAGCTACTCTCATCCTGATAATGCTTGGAGCAATTTTTGTCACTTTCTTCATATGCACAGGGCAGAAACTTCCCCAAATCCTTTGATATAAAATTATAGGTGAAAGTGAAATTACTCTAAATACCAGTCAATGAATATGCTGATGATCTTTCTTCTCCTAACTCTAAAGACTCAGGTGCATAAGTAGAATCAACTAAGAGGTATCTTCAGACAAAGAAATGGGTAATTATATTTTCTCTACAGTTACCATATTTTATGCATAAGGCAGAATGAATGGTATCTGGGAAACTGTAAATCTGAGTTACCAATTACTATATAAGGGGAGAAAATTTCTAAGAGCTGTGGAAAAAAACGTTGAGTAGTAACAGGCAGACCAAAAAGGTTTATGATAAAAGTCAGAGAGACAGGACATTACACCATCATATAGGTGTGTGTATGCCTTGGATCCAACACTTGTGGATTCAACAGAGGGATGGATATATGTTAAGGTAAAGGCTGGTAGGAAATTTTTAATGCCATGAAGGAAGTCTCCAAACTGTCTGCAAGAACTAGATCTGGAATTTTACCTCCTTCACAGCATCTCTGTTATATATGCAGGGCAAGATCCATGCAATTTAACAAAGGGAATCAGGGTTAGCTTTATCAGCCATAGCTCTTGGTGACAAGAGAAGTGTTGTTTTCCTCTAGGCTTCTAGAACAACAGCTCTTTAGATGATGATTGCTCCTGACTGGATTCTCTCCAGGAATCTGCTGACATTACTGTGTAGCAAACACAGAGGTTCCATCTCATGGTAACTGAAGCCTGGTAGGTCTACGTGGGTCAGGCTACACGTGAAGTCAGGACAGAGTATTTTAGGGTTTGGAAATGCATCTTTTGCAGACAGTTTACTTGTAACAAAAGAACACCCAGAGGCCCAAACAGCCTTCAAGAATACTCTGAAAGCTCTCTTTAGAACTTGCTAAAGCAGTGTCAATAAATGGGGGAAATAACAGCCTCTCAGCTGGCACAACTGGAAAGAAGTCTGTTCTGATGCTCTGAGAGTACTGGAAGTAAGAAAGGCACACAGCTAAGCTGGAAGCCAGGAAAGTGATGAGATTCAGTGACCACCTCCCAGGCACCTCTAATGCTCAAATTGTCCCTAAGTCTGATTCTCACGGGTTGGTTTGTGTTCCCATGACTACATGCAGAAAAGGTGAAAGTAAAAGTAGTTCTGTCACCCTGAAGAAACAGCTATTATTGATTACTGTGAAGAGCCAATAATAATTTCTACAGTAATGAACAATTCTCAGCATTGAAAGTATACTCATCTGGTCCTTCTGTCAATACTAGGTAAGGCTTTTTCCTCTTGTATGATTAGATTTTGAGATTCTTGATGGAGAAAAGATCCTAAGGATATTTTCAGAAACAGATGTATGATCCAGAAAATCAGGGTATCTGCATAAATCAATACAGTCTTTATATTCATGTCAGCCTTTTATTCTGACAGGCATTCAACAGAATCCTTGTTAGTTGTTAGTTACAAACTAGTACAATAACTGGTGTTTAATGTCTGGGGAAAACTTTTGGACCAAATCCTTGTTCCTGGTAAAGCTGCATTGTACTGCTCAAAAGGCACAAGACAGCCTTTAAGATACTTTTAACAGTTATATTCAGATTCAGCTGTCACAGGGAAATCTCCATATGGCTGAGAGCTGGTCTTGTTGAGTTTGCACTCTTGCCATTACAGCTCTGGTTTTGGAGCCACACTGAGAGACTGACGCACAGCTGAAGCATTGCTGTGCTCTAGTAACTCCCTGCTGTAGAACTGTATGTTGTTTCTTTCTCCAGGTACAGCTTAGAGTTCATGTGAACCACTTTACAGGCCTCTTTGGAAATCCAGTGACATGCACTCAAAAATGTCGTTTGACTCCAAAGTCAATTTGGCATGGGCACAATGGCAGTCTTGTTGGAAGGGGAGCCTGGGGACATCAATATTCTTTTAATAGTCTCAAAAAGAGAGTAAGAAGACCCTGAGATTACTGAGGTGCAGTTATGACATGCCATACTAATATTTCATGTCAATTGTGAAACAGATCTATAACCTGACTCGGGAATTACAATTAGCTTGAATGAAAGGAAAAATGTCACATAAAGGCACATATAACTAACTTCTGTAAGACTTGGGGAATGTTTCACCTCAAAAGCTTGTCTTTTAGAAAGCTGTCACTTTCTAGGAGTTAAGTAGAAAATCTTCACCTGGGCAGGGGAAATATTTTTTCCTTTAAGCAAGTGGGCTATCCCATCACTGCTTAGTAGCAGCTGAAATAAATCCCAGGAAATCTTTATCTCATGTATAGGATGCAATAAATGAATGTGTATTGCTATGAAACAGGTCCTCTTAGGCTGTGCTTCAGCAATAAAAAGGAATATAAAGATTTTATTACTCTGTTAATAAGCATCTTCAATCCAAAGCATAGAATGAGAAGCTGCAAGTCAAGAAGCTTCCTCTGTGCCAGAACTGCAGGAACTGGATCCTGCTAAGTGTTGCTCAGGTCCACAATAGGGTATCAATTAGCAATGACACATAATCACCTTCTGCAGAAACTGTGGATAGGGCACACACAATGCACACAAATCACAACACTTAGAGTTAGCTTTATATACAGCAGCAGTGCCAAACTGCACCAGAGACAGCAGGGCTAATAAGGATGTACCCTATCATTACCAATTACAAATGTTCAGCTGAATGACTGTTAATTGCAATAAGCCAATTCACACAAGAAACAATGGTTTGCTGCCCCCTCTCTCTTTCTCTTCCTCTTTCAGGTTTACTTCCAGCATAAAAAAAATAACCTGTTGATGCCACTTCTGGAAAGACAGCATTGGAAATAATCCCTCTCTACAATTACACAATGGCTGTTTTGTTTAGGAGGTCTCAGAATACCATACCTGAAGCCCCCACTCACCTGGGGTCACAAACCACTTTTCAGTATCAGGTAATAATTTTTAAAGCTGCAGTAAAAGACCAAACCTTTCAAACACAGCATCACAGAATACTATAGCCAGTATTCCTGCAACAATGTATTTATCAAATAAATCTCCCACAAGATTCTGAGAAAGTGGCAGGGGAAAAAAGGCAAACCAGTCCTTTGCCAGGCTCACCTGAGGGAAGAGGTTCTTTTGTGACCCAAATCTGACAATCAATTCAACTGTGTGCCTGTGAGCAAGATGCACCAAAAACCACCTGATGATTTAATGTCACCAGCGTCCTTTCTACATCCTGTCTCTGACTAATTTCCAGTGACAGTTGAAAAAACCCTCACAAGCCAAATGCGCATGGCATAGAAGACCACAAGAAGCCCTGAAGCTTGGGAATGGTTGAAGTACAATGCCAAAGCTCAGCAGCTCCGTCCCCTTTAAATCTCCCTCGAAGACATGGAAATATCATGTCCTGATATGAAATAATTTAGCTGCTTGTGCCTAGAGTACTGTTTGTTTGCTCCTGGAAAGGTTAGAAAGCTTTCCAGTCTAAATGTCCTCATGGCCAATTTATAACCATACACCCCTGTGCTAGTCTAATTCTTTAAATAGTTCTCCTTCCTTGATATTTACTGTTTGAATGTATTTACAGTGAATAATCATGGTGGTTTGTCTTCATTTGGCTAGTTAAGAAATCCAAGCTTGCTTGCTTGCAGCTCCTGTTCAAGGGGGTCTCTTCTCCCCCATCACCCCAGGATCCCTTTTCTGCACCTCTGGCAACCTGAGTCAATCTTTTCTGATTGCAAGTCACCAGAACGGGACATAATTTTCCAAACAAGAGTCTTTAGTAAAGTCATAGTAATACTTCCCTCTCTCTACTAAAATTACCCTGCTTTGTGCATCATAGACTCACATAAGCCTTTTCCACAGCTAGTCCCACTGGCAGCTCACAGTCATTTTCTCATGGAGGATCTCACCACATAGTAAGGTCAGACGAGCAGGCCTAAGGTTACCAGCATCACCACCTTCCTCCTTTCACTATAGAGTGTTTTAGGCACAGGATACAACTTCTAACCTTGAACAAATCCTTGCCTTGGCAACTGTAATTTCCTTTGACATCTTCTTTCAGTATCTCTGTGCAAGAATAATCTTTGGGTTCCCCTATCCTGTCAACCTCACAGATTTCTTCCATTTCTCCTAGTTTGCTGTTCTGTGATTCCAAACCTTAGACAAAAATCTGCATTTGTCCCTCTTGCATTTCAACATAAGCTGGATTAGTCCATGATCACTCAGTTCAACATTATTTTCAGTACTGCAAGGTCTTTGTCGCTTATTAATACCAGGCCTAAAATAGCATCCTCTTTCATGGACTCACTCCCTGCTTGCTTGAGAAATCAAATTTCTGTAAAGTTCAAGGACATTTAAGTCCTATCACTTCCCAGTGGTATTTTCCAGTCTGTATCTAAAACATTATGATGGAATCTTAGAATGGTTTGGGTTGGAACGGACCTTAAAGATAATCTTATTCCAACCTCCCTGCCATCGTTTGGGACACCTCCCACTAGATGAGTTTGTGCAAGGCCCCATCCAACTTGGTCTTGAACACATCCAGTGATTGAGCATCCACAGCTTCCCTAGGCAACCTGTTTCAGTATCTCACCACACTCGTGGTGAAGTATTTCTTTCTATTTTCTAATCTAAAGCTACCTTATTCCAGATTGAAGCCATTACCCCTCATCCTATCACTAGGAGCCCTTATAGAAAGTACCTCCTCAGCTTTCTTGTAGAGCCCCGTTCAGATACTGGGAGGTTGCTATAAGGTCTCCCCAGAGCTGCCTTTTCCTCCCCAACTCATTCAACCTGTCCTCACAGGAGTGGTGTTCCAGCCCTCTGCTGACCTTTGTGGCTCTCCTCTGGACCTGTTCCAACAGGTTCATGTCCTTCTTGTATTTGAGGGCTTCAGAGCTGGATGCAGTAGTCCAGGTGAGAGTTTATAGTTTCTGATAATCACATGATATTCACTCTTCTATATCTTCCCCATAGTTTTTGGAGGTAACATCCCTGTCCAAGTTTGTAATGGATTACCACCCTTCTTGGGGGATTTTTCTTTTTTAATTCTTCACTCTCATGTAATTTTCTAATGTAACGTATTATTTTATTCCTTCAAATCATTTTACTAAAATACAGAGTTACTCCACAGTCTTTACTGTTATTTCTCTTCTACGTAACTACCTCTCCAACAACTCTAAATGTTACTGCTAAGCAGTGGTGTGCAGCATCTGGCAGCAGCATTCAGACAGAGTGTTTCAGGCCCCAGTGAAAACATTGCTTATAACATGTAATTCCAATTCCAAAACAGTTAAAGACAGGACATTGGTGAAACATCCCACTGTAGTAACTCNCGCATTCAACCGTTCCTCCCTAGTGATCCCTCGATAAACAACATCCAAAAAGGATGGTGACCTCATCCCACTGAAATTGGCCAAACACCACACATTTCTTCGTGTTCAGCTCTGCACATTCCTCACAGCTCTGGCTCTCCCGGCTCCCTGACCCNACTGTAGTAACTATTTAAAATCTTGTAGTTCTGATATGGAAAAAGACACCAAAGCACTTGAAACGGTAGATACTGCATTAGATCAACACTTTATCCCTTCAGCTACTTTTTAAATGTGGAAAAGATTCTGACATCTTTTCGATGGTGTAAGAACATCTCCATTTTTTTGGGAAGAGTACATTAGTATTGGAGTTACAGACACTGGAATCCTGTTATTTGGGGGGGTTGGTTGCTAGGGTTTGGTTTTGGTTTGTTTTTTTTTTTTTCTTTTTCTTGAGCAAAACAAGAGGACACGTATACAACATCAAAAAGAGTGGCAAAGAAGGAAACTGCGGGTTTGTCTCTGACAGAAACTTATTTGCAGCCCTGCTGCTGGAGAAATCCAGGCTCGGTGCACAGGCCATCAGCTGTTCTGGAGCTAAGCAAACTTGAACAGGAGACGGGATCATTTGAGACATTCGTCTTAGATTGTCTTTCCGATCGCAGGTTCACGGCAGTTGTCTTGACAGCTAAGCCAGCCTCCTCCTGGGGACAGCAGCAAAAGGCGGGAGAGATAGAGGAGGGGAGAGAGAGGAGGCAGAGAAATGGAATGAGGAAAAAAAACAGCACACAAGGAGGGAATTAGCAGTGCGAGCCACGCTTCGTATTTTAGGGGCTGCTGAGGACACAGGCGGAGCTAGAGGTGCTTGGTTTTGCAGCGCAGGTTGGCGTGGGCGTTACAGAGTTCGGGGAATGAAGACCGAAGAGGGTCAGGATGGATTTCGGGACTCGGGGAGATGCTGTAAGCGGCAACTATGACGCAAAGCTTGNCGTATTTTAGGGGCTGCTGAGGACACAGGCGGAGCTAGAGGTGCTTGGTTTTGCAGCGCAGGTTGGCGTGGGCGTTACAGAGTTCGGGGAATGAAGACCGAAGAGGGTCAGGATGGATTTCGGGACTCGGGGAGATGCTGTAAGCGGCAACTATGACGCAAAGCTTGTCCGTTCAGGATCACGCATTCAACCGTTCCTCCCTAGTGATCCCTCGATAAACAACATCCAAAAAGGATGGTGACCTCATCCCACTGAAATTGGCCAAACACCACACATTTCTTCGTGTTCAGCTCTGCACATTCCTCACAGCTCTGGCTCTCCCGGCTCCCTGACCC
>VWZY01010939.1:178370-248386 GCA_013399075.1 Chloroceryle aenea
CCGCTGGTACGGAGCTACCCCTGCTCGGTGCGGAAGGAGTTATATTTGTGTAAAGTCTGTCTGCCTGCCTACAACGGCCCTGCGCTATAAGCCCGTCTGCCTGGCGTGAGCGGAAAGAAAAGTGTTTTCTTTTCACGCCATTCATTTTAGGCGCTGATTCGCAGCACGGCGTTTTAATATGTTAAATTAATTACCATGTTGTAGGTTAGAAAAAATAACGAGTGTTTAAAAGTTTATACTGAGTCATTCCTCTGCAGATGAACCTATGACTGACTCATAATCTGAGAACTGCAGTGGCTTGTAAAATAGGAAGGTAAGGCATTTACGTCTTGATTTATTTTATGTTCAAGTGTCTAAGATGTGAATTATTTGCTGAAAAACGTGAAATGGTGTTGATGCTAAGAGGCACAATCTCACGTTCTGCTCCTCTGAGCTGGTGTGTGACGTGAAAGGCTGTATGTGCACCTCTTCGAGGATCTTTACCATGCATTTGGACATTTTTCATCTTTTTCTGTAGCAGTAAAATGTGGGAAGTTTCAACGATACAATTTGAAATTTGCAGTCTCAGTGGCATCTCCAGCTTATTGAGGTCTAACCGAGCCTTATGTATTGTAATTCATGTGGGTTTTTTATTTTCTCAGTGGAACTGTGTATTTTCCGTACGGGTTTGTCCCATAGAATGCATGTAGCATTATTGTGCACTAATCAGGGCTTGCATTCATAGATGGAAAAGGAGTTCAGTGTGTGTGA
Source organism: Chloroceryle aenea (assembly GCA_013399075.1). Lineage (NCBI taxonomy): Eukaryota > Metazoa > Chordata > Aves > Coraciiformes > Cerylidae > Chloroceryle > Chloroceryle aenea. Next base: position 179,121 of record VWZY01010939.1, read on the forward strand.
AGGTGTACTAGTGGTGTTTAGCTTGGACAAATGAAATAGTATAATTTGAAATAGTAGAAATATTTATTTAAAATAGCTACTGATTTGCATAGAACCCTGGATTTAAAGGCTATACAGATTGTTAGTTAGAATGGAAGAGATTATAGCATATATACTATTGTCTTTTCAAATGAGCTGTTGGGCTAAAAGTGCCTGTAAATGGTAATCCATACATGCTGCATATGGATTAACAGAAGAAAATGTTATTTGTTGTGATTAGGGAGAGGATTGTTTTTTTGTTTTAAGACTATAAATATTTGAACATTTAGACCGAATTGGAGTTTTTGATGTCTGAACTGGGAAACCCTTATCATGGAGCTTGATAACGGAAACATTGATGTATCATGAGTTTGGGTATTGCAAGCAGACGGCACTGTGAGGGTATAAAAGTTGCTGTGTTCCAACATGAAAATGTTATGTGTTCTACTGAAATACGACTTGTTGAGAAGCTTCCAATAATAGCCAGACCTAGGATATAGAAATGCAAAGTGCATTCAGTAACAAAGCAAATTCCCTCTAATAAAAAGAGGGTGCTAAAGGACTCAGTCCTTTGGCTTTCTTGAAGAAGTCCTTCTGCGGTGAATTTTGATGCCAGTTTTGAGAAGCTGCTTTTGTATGGATTCAGAGAATTTGATCATCGTGTAAGCATATTTACTGTTGGTGCCTTGGAAAACTGTAAGATGGCAGTAGTTAGCATCAGTGACAAAAAAATTTATTAAATCTTACCAGTCCTTGCTCATAGTTTGTCTTCTGAATGATTTCCACATCTTGGCATCGTTCTTGTCCATAATGAAAACTTTAAGTGAGAGAAGAGGAACATGTTTTTTCAGTACTGAAGTTCACCTGTTCTAGTAGTAAATATGGCAATGCTGAAAATAGGAAAAGCCAGAATTTTTAATTTTTGTTGTTAAACCTTTGGAACATAAATACATTGGTGAGAAGACTATCATAGCTCTTCTGCAGATGAAAAGGCAGTTTAAAAATAGGAATGACTTAGATCTACTCCAATATCCTAGACTGGCTTCGTATGAATAGATATTGCAAGGATAACGTGTTTTGATCTCTGGTATCTTAGATGATGCAATGACTGGATTTAATTCTTTTTTAGATTATAAGCATTTCTTAATCGAAGGTGACAAATTTTATGATGTCTGAAGACTGCTCATTACACATCGGTTTCAGATGTCTGTGCTCTTGTGCACAGCTCCTTTAAAGAATTGCCAAGGCTTTTTTATTTTTTTATGACTGTGGGTGGGTGCTTTCTGAATATGATACTTGTATTTGAAACCTCTTGGCATTTTTGGCATATAGCTCAGAACACCAAAAGTTGCGGGAGAGAGTTAAATTGGAGATTTCAAGATGTGGCATGGGGGAAAGAAGCCAAGGGAGGGAGAGTTGTGTATTGTTGTGCAACAGAATAAAAATGTGATTGTAGCAGAAGAGAGCGTGCTGTAGTTGTGCTAAGTTTTATTTTGTACTTCTTAATCTGTGGTGATGAAGAGACTATAGCAGTGAAGATCTGGCAAAGAGAATGTAACTGGTCTCCCAGCTTTGCCTGCTGGAAGATCATACCTTCATAAATGGATAGTTTAAAGACAGTATATGTTTGTTTAGATATTTCTTTTTTTCTAGGACCTTTTTTTTTTAAGGTAGAAAGGATTAGAGAATTTGGAGGAAAGGGGTGAGCAACTTACTATTAAAGACCATTAGGTGACTGCAAAGTAGGAAGAGGTGCTCTCTTGTTCTAATGGGAATGCAGAGGAAAGAAATAAAGGCAAAAAAAGCCACTAAAATAATTAAGTATACATTAAAAAGATCTTGGAACATGGGGAGAAAATAAGGCAAAAGAGTATTTGGTATTGGAAAGTGTGAGAGAGAGATGTATCTATGTAGTCTTTTGAGTGTAGTTTTGCTTTCTTCCTGGAGATCTCTTCTACTGGACCACTGACAGCAAAGTCTCATTGCCACTGTGACTTCAATTGTTTCTGATTGTTGGCTTTATAACTAGGTTAACAGGGTGAGTGTCTCTAAAATTATATACAAGTGTAGGTCACTAATCCGCTCCACCCTCCAAAAATGTTAAGCCTTTGATTTCCATCCCATTGTTCTTCCCTGCTGCTTTACTCTGCACGTGTAATGTGTGATTTTAGTAGAAATCCAAGTCCTGCAGTTTATCTAGTCAAGGGCATCATGGGAAGCGAAGTCTCCACATGTTCATGGATGCAGAAGTTCAGTACTGGGCATGTGAGATGCTCTCTGTCCCTGGCTTCCTCCTTGTACTGAAAATCAAGATTGAATTTTTGCGAGTTGTGGACATTAGAAATGCAGTGGACATGGCAGAAATGCTTTAAGTTGAAATGTTTCTTAGTTCCATTATTATTATTTTATATGGTCTCATAAAATGGCTATGAAATAGATTTTTCTGATGCGCAGAGGAAACATTCTATAGATTATTTTCAATGAAAAAAATCACTAATAATTCTGTAGCATAGTTTAAATTCTCTGAAGTGAATTTATCTTTTCACATACAGTAGATGTAGGAAATGCTTCGGACAAAAGCATTAGTGAAAGAAGTCACAAAACTTCTATTGTGTGCTTTAAGGAAGACTATGGAATCTCCTAATTAAAGAATGTAACATTTCGAGTAATACTGAACTTTGGTCTGACTTTGCGGTTTCTGCACTAATATGAAAAATATCTTGTTGTAAATAAAGTAAGATGCCCTCTTAAAACCTCAAAATGCTGTGAGTCTTTACAGCTTTCTTAGGTGTCTAGCAAAAAGAGTTGATTTGATTTGGTCTGTTTTGAAAAGCATGTTGTAGATGCTACTGTAAGAACCACCTTCCTGGCTGCCACTTCGTTTCTGTGAGCTTTGTCATCTGTTGAGAAAGGGAACGTGGTCCACTGAAGACACTGGCGTAAGGTCTGGGTACCTGGAGGCTGGTTTTCTCTCGTTCCTGTAGATGTGTGTGCTGTAAGTCATTCAGTTAGGGCCAAACAGGCACAGCTTTGATGTTGCAGTGCAGAGTGATGTGACATCATGCCCAAGTCCCAAGGGGCAGAAGGGGGATTCCAATCCAAGTTTCTTGCTTCCCTTGGGAGTATTCTCATCATCAAGCCACAGGCCAGTGAAGACTAGTGTCACTTCCTTCTCTTGGAAACTCTTCTGCTATGCCAGGAATAATCAAAACTCAGTGCCTGAGAAAAAGAGCAAGAGGAAGCATGATGTCTCAGTCAAGTGGTTAGGACAATTACCAGGAGGAGAAAAGGCATAAAATCTGCTGATGCTTTTTCCACTGCTGTTTTGTTTATTCTTCCCTAGTGCATTTCAACTCGATGTTGACATGTTTGCTGAGATGATCGGCTTTGTCAAGACAGACATTTCCCTAGGCATAGAAGTTGTGCTGGGGAAGGAGGAGTACTGATACTTGGGTGCTGCTCAGGTCAGGTGGTAGCTGACTGGGAGTTTTGAGAATAGCTTTGATGCAGGTAGTGGCTTTTGCGAGTCTGGCTTCTGGCTCCATATACAGACCCTTTTCCTGCTCTGTAATAAAATGGGAATAGTGGTGCTTTCCTACAATCTGAGGACATAAAAAGGATGAGGTGCTGAGACCCAGCAGAGCAGTACAAGCATCATCTGTTGATAAATGAAGTGAAGTGCAAGTGCTGTGTAGAGTTGTCCTGTCTCCTCTGCAGTGCTGTACCATTCTGCGCTGTCAGCACTGTGGGACAGGAAACAGCGTTTGCTTCACAGTCTTCCATTGTTCTGTACAGTGAACATGCAGTGCTATGGGAAGCTGAGTGTACATGACAGAATTTGTCAGTGGTAGCTGTTGTGGTGCTCGTGTTGGATCACAACTTTCTGCTTTGGATGTTCTAGAAAAGTACAATTTTTTTCTTGTTCTATGGAACCAGTTTACATGATAAATGTGTCTAAAAATAACTTTCTGAAAGCAAAGGCCAGCTCATAAACTAAATTTTGGCAATGTGAATGGATTTAGTTTTGTAAGCTTGTCCACGTCCTTGAGAGAGAAAGGTAATTAAAGCAATTATTGGAGGTTTTTACAATGGAGATGTCGTGTACTGTATCAGTTTCACTATGGCCCCTCGCTGTCTTTCCGCAGAGATGAACTTTCTGAGCGTAGCTTCCCTTGAATGTTGTGGCTTCTAATTTAATGACTTGCAGATGTAAGTCTTGGTTTTGCATAGGAAATATAGCCTCACAGTTTTCATTCAACTTGTTCTTGTTTTAGTCTCTAAATCATCCCAAGTGACTCCCCTTTCTGCATTTTATACTCTTAAGCTGCTAATGGAATGCTCTTGCCCATACTGTGCTTTTCTTCCATCTCGTTTGTTTGGCCAAACAGTATAAAAGCTTGTAATTTCTCAAGCTGGTTCCTCCGCTTCTTAGAAGTGGTTTATTTTGAACTGCTTTTGGTCAGATCTCTTGTAATTTTAGAGTTGTTAAGGGATGACTTTTATTCCAAGGTGGTTTCATCCTTGTGCTTGAGCAAAGTGACTGCATTTCCCCCTTTACTTCCATTTACATAACTTGTATCTTGAAATACTTATTTTCAGGCTTGTACTTATGGCTAATATTTTTTTATCCGCAAATCCATTTTTCTTTGACCTCTGTGTATCTATGTACTACTTTGATTTTTTTCTCTCCACCCCACCTTTCACTGCAGGCAAATTAACACGCTGTTCTCTTCTGGGTCTACAATATACCTTTCTATTGTCTGAAGAACAAATGTCTTTTAACTCTACACTTGCTCTCTCATTCCATCCTTTTCACTGTCCTCTTTTCTGTTCAACACAATATCCTTGAGAGAGGACCACTGTGCTTGTGCCTGGGAATGATTTATTGTTATGACTGTCATGGCTGAACATGATTAGGGTACCAGTTCAACATTCAATGGGTGCCAAAGGTAAAGTGCTTGTGGTTGTAAGTGACCCGTTCTCAAAATGGTACCATGTGTCTGACAGTTTGACTAGAAGGAAGTTGTATACCTAAACAAATGAAGGCTGCTGATTTGCATATGCACATCTCTAGCAGTTTTGGAACCCTTTGATGCAGTAGTATTTCCACTGACTTCTAATCTCAGTGGTTTTTTTGAGGGGGGAAGGGGAAAAAGAAAAGAAAATGTTTGAGCCAACTTCACTTGAAGTTAATAATATATAGTATCAGCTGAAGTCAGCAGTATCTTCTCTGTTTTCCATCAGGAGCTTGTCCATGTTTTTATGTCCAGGACCTGAGCATGCTGTATTTCAGATTAGCAAATATGTTTACTACTCTCCTCACCCGTAGTGTCAATATGCAGTGGAAATACCAATGGATCCTATGGTGTAGTTCAGCTGGTAGATACTGCTCTTGTGTTGCTCAAGCTGTTTGGCAGAGTTCTCTCTGTTATAGGAAGGTGTTTAGACACCTTTTTTTTTTTTTGAGCACGTGCAGAAGAATTATCAATCTCTTGGAAGATTAAACCAAGTTTATTGTTATTAGTATGTTTTACTTGATCAGCTGTTTTTCCTGTATTTTTCTTTCCTTCTTACTAATTTCCGAAAACTTCACTTTTCATTTTCAAAAGGGTTATTTAGACATGCAACTTGCCTGTAAGATTTTGAGGGAGTTCTGGGGGGTTTACTCTGGTTGGTTGGTCGGTCATGTGTAGGTTTGGGGGATTTTTGGGTTTTATTTGCTTTGTTTCTGGTGTGGATTTTTTTTTAAATAAGAAAGATTTAGGACAAGCAAAGAAATACCTACCCACTGCATTCTGTACGTTTTTGCTGAGGAGATTATCTCAAAATAAATGAGGAAGAAGCTTGGAACTGTCCTGTTTGTGTAAATAAAGCTGTATGTACATGTATACATCTAGCCAAAGTATAGATGATGTGTTTTTTCAGAATTGCTTGCTAAGTTTCTTTTTTAAAGTATGCATTTTTAATGTATTAGTTGACTGTTCTGAGATGAGATTGGACAGACTGACTTTGAAAGTCCTTTGAGCTATACATGAAAAGGCAGTTAATCCAGAACAAGTGTCCATATGCTGAGTTAATTGGAAAAGTTCAAAGGAGTTGGACCTTGCTCATAATGCCGTGATTTATGTAAAGAACAAGGAGGACAAAATGCAGTGAGGAAAATAAAGACTGCTATTTATTGATCCATTTAGTACAGAAGTTCTGCCATCTTTGTTGAAGAAAATGTTAAATAGTGGAAATGGGTAACAGTCAACTCGCCTCCAGTGAAATGTTTGTCATATTAAAGAAGGGGAAAAATTGGTGAGCTCTCCATTAGATGGTGCTGCTGGGATTGAAATATTTATATACCTAATGGGAGCAGGCTTTTGCCTAAGAACTGTTTTCATGGCTGTATTTTTTAATGTGTTTTTTAATTTTTAAGAATATGTCTTTATTAGAATACTTTCCAAAGGCAGGTATCCTTGTTGAGAGGGTGTTTTGTGGTGGTGGTGTTGTTTTTTTTTGTTTGTTTCTTCAGTTTGAAATTAATAGTTATAATACTAAAAAGACAGGACATAGGAAGGAGGTATGGAAGAAATAAATCATGTGCTTTTTGCATGAGTGATTTAGACTTTTAGCACCTGCCTCTTTTGTAGCTTTCACCTGTTTTAAGTTTTGACTGTTATAGTCATGTCCTGCTGTCACATAGATGGGGGTACTGCAGTATTAAAGAAATTCAGGGTCAAGAAATAATTCAACAATCCAGAAATTAATTAGACTGACAATTAGAGTAATAATCTAGTATTTGAGTTTGTCGTCTGGTTCACCTCTGTCCACTGGCACTTCGTTTTAAAGATCTGTCTTTAACTTGGCACAAGTTTCTTTTGCCTGAGCCTTGAGTGACTGGTGGCTTTAGAAGACCTTAAGGGAACAAAGATGGTGCCTATACAGAGAGACACCAAGTACCATCTTAAATGCTGGAGTCATCCCAGATGGGCTGAAGTTGATGCTCCAGAAGTGTGCAGTCTTTCCTATAGCTTAACTCTTACTTGCCAGTCTTGCACGTGTCTTGGATATTTTAGGGCATGTAAAATTGTACTAAATACCCATAATTCAACACTGGACTCACACTGCCATAGTTGGAGCTGGGGTACATATTGAATATTTAACAAAGTATGTGTGTTGGCAAGTGTATTTGTTAAATAGGCCTTGCTGTTAGGACTCCTTCAAAGACAGCAAGACAAGCTTGCTGAGGCCTTTGAATTCCCACACCATAGGGCTCTAAGTACAAAAACCACCATGTTTTTAGAAATGGTGTTGGTCAAGAAGTATAGAAATTAGTCAGGTTGTGTTCATGAAGCCACAGCCCTCTTCTCATTACAGATAGTATTGTTGGTGTGACTTAAATAATCGAGGTAACTGACCAACCACCAAAAAAGTTTAGTAGCATTGAATGGCACTAAGCAAAATTGTAAGTAATTGTACGATGTAGCGTAACAAAAATCTGCTTGTTGGGGTTGGAAAGTTTAAATAATTTCAGATCCAGCAGCAGGAAGCAGACTTGACTTGAGTTTAGTAGCTGGTGTGGAGCAACCAGTGGACTTAACATTTAATTTTCTGTTTTCAGAAAAAGAAATGGGTAAGTTTGCAAGAATCTTTTACTTTTTAACCTTGGTTGGGGTTAAAATGTGTGATTCCCAGGTGCTGTTAGCTCCCCAAAATATAGCAAGTTGAATTAAGAGGGCTGATTCTCTTTGGCCGTAATAATCCATTTTGAAATAACTCAACTGATAACTTTTCCTATTCATGTGATAACTGGAGAAGTGGACAAGCTGTTGTGTGACAGAACTGGGCCATTTGTATTTTATCAGTTTGCTAATAATAACTTACAGCTTGCTAATAATATGGTACTAAAAGATAGCAGTTATGATGTCATCCAGCCACATGACTTCAAATATTAACTTGCTATTCCTCAATTACATCATTGGCTTGCAAGTGAGGCCAGAACCGAAGGTGGAAATGAATCAAGCAGAAAAAGTTGTGCTTGGTCACCTTGAATAGAAAGCCTTATTTCTAACATTGTCTTAGTATTCTGGGCTCATTAATAGATAATTTAATATTAGCAAAACCTAGCCTTCTTTCTTTGCTCCTGCCTTGACTCTAAATTTTTTAGAAGACTACCTTAGTGTTTACAGGCTGAGACTTGGCAATTGACAGGATTTGTCACTGTATTTTGCTGTGCTTAGATTCTAGACCCAGGAATAACTATTGTTCCTGTGGTCAGAATGACATCAACAGCCTCTGTCACTGTAATGTTGATCAGAGTGAGCATCGTAAGGACAGTCAGGGAAGAAATAACAATGTAGTGTAGAGTATTAAGGATGTGTATGTTTATTTCTAGGTGCAGGTAAGTATGTGGGGCTGGGGTGGGTGGGGTGTCCTAGGGAAGGTTAAGAGCAGTATTGTGACACCAAAAATTGATTAGATGGTGAAACTTGTTACTGCTTTTTAAAAAAATACTAAATGAACAAATGGCCAAATGTGAGATTTGGTGTAAATGACATATTTTATTTGCACAGGTATGTTTTGAAAGGCCTGTGGGACATGCACTCTTAGGCAAGCATTTATTGATGTACAGGAAAGCTCTTGATAGTAAGTATAGATGCTTGTCTTGATGTTGACAGAGAGAGGAAGGAGCTGGTTGAAAAGAGGGAAGAAGGAGGCAGCTTGTGAAAGATTAACTTGAACTGATAAAATTCTAGGAATTGAAGGAAGAGCAATAGCAAAATAGAGAACAGCGAGATAAAGATGACAAAAAATTCAGAAAATGTGTAGGTAAGATGCTATAGGAAGCATTTTAGAGTCTAAGAGGAGTTCAGTAAAATTAGCTTCTTTTTAGGGAACAGGCATGAATTAGTAATTTGTACTTTGTTTTGCACTGCCACGTAGCAACAGACTGCTTTGGCTAAATCAGTACACTACTAATGGTCTCAAATTTGAGAAGAAATTCTATGAATTTATGTGATGGTATTAAAGAGGAGTAAGGAATGGCACAAGTGTAGGGAAAAGATTGAAGTGTTTGAGCCATAAAGCCATAGCAAACTAACACGTCAGATAAAAGTATAATGAGAAAATGTCTTGAGCTTCCAGTAAGAGGGTATTGCTTCAGTAGCCATTATGGAGAGCAAAGTGACAAAAGTTGATGCCAAGAGAAATTAAGTAATTAACTTATCTTTTTTCCATCTTCTTTAGAAGAACTGACTGATAGAATGCATAACCCAATTAACTGTTAACTTTCTCATCTCTTTGGGATAATTGATTGAGGTTAAAAGCATTTCAGAAGAGTTTCTGCATTTGATCTCGTGATTTGTTTTCTGTGATAAGTGATGTGAAATTGATTAATGAAAGGTATTTTCCAGAAAAATTACAATAGATATTTTGTTTATAAACACCTACAGGAGAACAGAATCATGGTAAGGGCCATTAGAAGTTTCTCCATAGTACTTAATCACAGTTCTTTCTGTGTCCTGGTTAAGGATGTAGGGGACAGAGGAGAAAGAGTCTGGTTTAAAGGAGATGGCTGCTGCAGGGGTAGCATGCAGCGGATTGGAGAAGTGACAGGAAGATGCAGACAGCTGTCTTCATCTTGGGTAATATTGCCAGGGCATCTATTTTTGGCTCCTGAGACAGTTAAAATTTTCCAACAGTGACTTTAAGGACTGAATAATAGGGAACAAATCTAGTACATCTGCAGATGGATACCTCACTGGAAACCCCTGTAAATGTTGTGGAGAACAGAACTAATTGATAAACAGCAGGCGATGATAGGGTCACTGGTATCGGGTACCTCGCTGCTTCTGAGTTTTCATGTGGCCTATTTTCTTTGCAACCAAGGATGCAGCTTTAGTTTCTCTCTTCTGATTTCAAATATTGAATCCAGTTCAAGTCATCACTGAGCTTCAAAGTACTTGGCCTACAGCCTCCTATATTATCTTAAATGAAATGCCTGAACTTGATGGAAAGACAAGAAGCGAAGTGTAGGTCTTGATGCTGTTACCAGTACTGAAATGAAATCGTGTATTTGCCCTGCTCTTGGATTCAGAGCTGCAATGTGCTGGAACTCACTTTGTACCTAGGTAGTGTTAAAACCTCCAGTGAACGTGAGTTTTATGTTGTAAGATGTTGTGAAGTGAACTGTAAAAAAAAGAGCCATGGTTTTGTGAAATTATTTATTTTTATTTCTACCACAAATACAGTAAACTCCAAGGAAGAGGGGGGAAGTCCAGATAAAGATGTACCAATATCTTAGTGGTCGTAGTTATGCACCAGGGCTCAAGCATTAAAGCCTGTTGCCAAGTATTGCACACAATAAGTAAAATAGAAAGAAGAGAAGTTTAATAATACATATTTCTAGATGGCCTTATTCCCTGTTAGAATATCCTCTGTGTGACACTATGGCAGCTTTGCTATGACTGTGTCAGAGGCAGTTAGACAATCCAAATTAACTGACTTTGGAAAAGCAGGCAGGATGAGAATTGGTATCAGGCTGATGACTTTTCAGGATCACATTAACTATTATAACTGACCTACTGCTGATACTGAATGAGGCAGAAATACATAGGGGAAGGAGATCTTGGAATGTTATGCACTTTAAGTTGGTAATGCCTGCAGTTTGCCCAGATGTAATTCTTTCACATAGCTGTCTAAACACAGAAGGCTTCAGGATTGTCTCCAATCTATACTCTGACTTGAGGATACTTGGACTGGAGGTATAAAGTCATGGAAGTCATTGTCACTAGAGAACTCTTAAGAGTTCTTAAGCAATAATACAGCAGGCTTTATCTTCTGATGTCCACAAGCAGAGCACTGAAGGACAGAAGTCCCCATTCCTGGAAAAATGGAGTTTTTCACATGTGTAGTGGTGTTCTGTCTGCCTTCATACTCTCCTTTTAGCCATTCACCAGAGGCTAGAACACAGCTGTGTGTTGCTGCTGCAAGGATTTATTTATTTATTTTTATCCATCCCCTGCCTCTGGTCTAGTGAGTTGTTTGTTTTCTGGTGTGGTTGTTGTTGTTTGGTTCGGTTTTTTTTTTTTTTAAACTGTGGGAGTGGAGTGGGTTTTGTCTTTTTTTTTTTTTAAATGTACATTTTGTGTTTTGGATTGCTGTATTGAGATCCTTCCCTGAACCACATGGAGATAAAAAGTGCTATTCAGAACTCCTGAAACCTCTGTAGCATTATAGTCCTTTCTGAAACGAGGACATTCTTTTCATGATGTGACCCTAACTTACACCAATAGTTCCAAGGATTCTGATCTCTGTAAGGCCACCTGCAGTGGGCTTGCTCCAGTGTGATTCCCAGATGTCTGGTGCTCTATCTAGGAAGAGCTGTGCTAGTTCTTGTGTTCTGAAGGGCAGCAGTTGCCTTAGGTGGAAATCCCAAGGCAGACCACAAAACCAGTATTGTTCTGGCTGTGTTTTTTTGATAAGGCATGCAGGGAGTGCAGCCTTCCAGTTCATGGAGGGTGAGGACTGGTGTCCAGTATACGGATGAAGATGATGATGTCCATGTAAGTACAGTGCTGTCCAGACTGAAATGTCTAGCTGCAGGTGAGGAGAAGTGTTCAGCTCTCCTGGGGAACTTAAAAAAAGCTGTGCTGCTGTCTGTTTTCTGTGTGAACTGGTGGACACCCTTGGGCCCTCAGGATGGTTTCCAGAGATTACTTTGGTGGTTACAACATGGAGATGTTGCTTTTCACTTGGGCAGTGCAGCTGTATTGCTGGTCTTTGTATGCTGCAGGGACAGAGAGCACAGGCGTTCAGATGAGTGAGTGCATCATCATGTAACAGAAAGAAACAGGTTTTTTCTTTTCTGTTTTGCACAGTTTCTTTTCCCTTTTTCCATAATTAAAAGTTGGTTCTGTTGAGCAGTGGAGCCCCCTTAACCAGATTTCCATTTAAAGAAAAGTACATAGTAATTGAAGTCAGGAGGAATGAAAAAGACCCTCTTCTGTTATCATCCAGATACAATTTGCATAATCACAAATGCAGCTTTTGCTGGCAAATGCAAAAAGTGTATACAAGAAGAAGGTGAGGTAGGATGTCTCAGTGTACTATTGGGTGGAAAGAATGTTTCAGTAGGACAGAACACTTTATAAAAGACTTGCATCAGCAAAAGTAAAATAAACCCAATCAGGACAGCAGAAACAGTTGTTCATATATTGCACTATGGAGCCTTCATACGAGGGGTTGGAAAAAGAGGAGGAATTTTACCACCCTGAGTTTGGATTGCTAAACTACACTCTGCCCCTCACCCTGACTGCTTTGTGGTCTGTTAGGGAAGGTGTATTACTCTGTCATGGTAACAGAGCTGTACTTCTTCAGCACTAAAACAAAGGTGGTCTTTGCACATTTGAGACTTTATGTAGTAGGGTTTAGTTTATGACTATTATGTAGTAGGGTTTAGTTATGGTTTAGTTTTCGTTATTTAAAATCCCTTTTAGGGGTTAAATCTTAATACTTGTGCACTTATGATCTACAACATTGATTAAAAATATGTATTCAATTTTCAACTCTAAGTTGTCTAACTAAAAAATAACTATCATTAAAAATATTTTAAAATCAGCGACTACAAATCTGAAGTCTGTATTTAAAAATTGATAATTTTCAGCAGAATAATAGTAGTAATATTTGTGCTGTGAAATGCTTTGTATTTACTCTTTTTTATTAAAAAAACCAAAAACCAAACCAAACCAAAACATAGTCCTTATGATGTTACCAGCCCTCTGAAAACTGAGGAGGGATTCCTTCATTCAAGCTACCTTACTTGGAGAGAACTGGATTTGATGCTGTAGTTGTGTTGCAGCGTATTGTCATTGCTGTCTGTAGGGGTTCTTGGCTTTTATTTCATAGTAAAGTGAAAGTGGAAGAAATAAATGGTATCTTATTTCTTGTACATCCATTCCTGCTGTTTCACTAGTACTCACAGCTTTGTTCTTGCAGAAAATTAGCTTAAAAACCTATTTCAATCCTCAGTATCACAGTTTGGAAATGGTGACAATGTGCTAGCCAATATGTTTTGATACCACTTGGTGGTACTGTTAAAACTACCTGTGTTTTCAGTGTTCATATTTCCTTCCTTTGATATCAGAGTGTAAATCTTTGCTCTGCTGAACAGGTTGAAGTACAGTAGCTAGTAAAATTAGACCTGTGTTGTGAAATGGAGCGTGCATCTCGGGTAGTTTCTTTTCTTGGTTTTGGTTTAGGTTGACAGAAGTATCTTTACATCTGCAGTTTCTGGAAATTTAACAACACTGAGAACCTCTGGCCAATAAAAATTTTCCCATTATGTAAAACATTCTTGCAGATTAGCTTGTCTTGCTAAGTGGTGGCAGAAGTGACTTCTTCCTTGAATTAAACAGACTTGAAATGAGTTTTCTAGTGAACTAATAAATCTCAGTGCAGCTTTTTGATTTGCTATAGTTTATGGTTTCATGCAACCTTAACCTACTATTTTTCTCTTCTGCCTTGAGGCTTGTGAGAATTGTTTCTGTATATTAATAGGAGATGTTTGAAACTGACTTTACTCGTTTGTTTCCCAGCAGGAAAGCCGAGTACTTAGGCTTTAACTGAATCAAGACCAGCTCTCAGCAGTGGGAGACATTATATTAATCCTTTGGAAGCATAGACTGCAGTTTTGTGTTGTGATGTTGTGTTGTGTTGTGTTTTGGTTTGTTTTTCTTTAAATTCATGTAAACAGGTAGGTAGCAACAGTTCTTCTGCTGTATAGCTTTGTAATATGTACATTTGTAAACCCCATGACAGTTGTGTGAGTTGGGGTTTTCTGTTGGTTTTGGTTTGGTTTTTTTTTGGTAGAAGTAGCATTTTTGTCATTGCATGAAACTGTAAAGTACCTTGTTCTCCTTTGTGTTTTCACATCTCTAAGTTGATGGTATTAATTTTACAAATCCTCTTTAGTGCCTGGACTTGCTTTAGTTATGAATGACAGGGATACCTCAGAAGGCAAACGAGTTTCATTATTATTTTTAGAAGTAAATCTTCTTATAGCCTTGTTTTTTCTTCTTCTGTGTCTGCCATGCAGCTAGACTGGACTGTTAAGATAATTTTTCTCCATTCATTGCCTGACAGTATTTGGAGGTTGGTCTTTGGACCCATCTTCTAAGTTAGTGCTAGATGTGGTTGTCTTTGGTTTTGGTTGGTGTTTGGTTGTTGTGTGGTGGGTGTTTGTTGTTGTTTTGTTTTTTGTTTTGGTGTTTTGTTTTTGTGTGTGTGTGTGGTGTTGTTTTTTTGTTTTTTTTTGTTTTGTTTTTCCCCAAGAATGCTGTGTGCATCCTTGATAGTTTATGAATCTCAGCCAGAAAGCAGCTAGGCTACATGTGGAAACAGGAAAATATTTCAAGCTTTATCATTTATGTTCTGGTTTGGTCCTCCTTTCCCCCAACTTTACCAAGATATAATTGTGATTTTGTGTTCCCTATTTCTAGTTATTTTTCTACCGTTGGCAGTTCACAGCTTAAGACTGAAGTCCTGTTATACAAGGTAAAACATAAAAGTATGTGAAGATGGGAACTGGGTATGTGTCCAGGTAAGAGCAGAGAAAGGAGGCATTACAGCTCTTTCACAACAGAGGAGAACAGAAATGTACAGAAGTGCTCTGTGTTACACAGAAAGTCTCTGATAGCTCTTCTGTTCTGTTTTGGTTTTTTGTTGCTGTTTTTCTGTTTCAAAGCCAAGAGGCCTTTTACCCTATTAAATGCATTATTATATTTAAAAAATGTGGTATGGGATATTTGGTCTACAAACCAGGGAAGAGTTTTGCAACTGATGATCATTTTTAGTGTTAAAAGGTTTTATTTTAAGCTTGTCTCTACTGAAAACCCAAGCAAACAAAACAAACCCCAGAACTACTTTTGGGAGCCTAAACTGAATAAATGTTGTCCATTACAGGTATTTCAGTTTTCACTAAGCTATGTTAGAAAAAAAACATTGTAAAACTGCTGGTTTAGTGCATGGAAACTTGGGAGCCCCTGTGAGGAGTAAACAAAGGACTTGAGGACAGCTATAAGAAATTAGTCTTTATCCCATCTGTGGAGGTGGGAGTGGGTAGTAGGTATGCTCACTGTACCTGCCAGTCTGTACCTATGTTGCCTATTATCTTTTCTTTAGAGGGCCAATGTAAACCTTGTTGAAACATGCCTCTGAAAACAACCATCGTTTTTACTGCTGTGAGCCAAAACTCAAAATGATGCATCTACTTCCAGACACTCCTGTTTCCTTTCTCTTTATTCCCATGTAATGTGTTCTGAATGCTGGCTGCAGCCCCTTCTCCTGGGGGGTTACAGCAGAAGGTAGGGAGGTACTGAAGAGCTGCTGGAGGTTTTTGATCTGTGCTGTTGGCAGCATGTGTTCAGCACTGCCTGAAGTGCCAGCGAGGCCAAATCCGGAAAGGCTGGGCAGGATCCTTCCCTAAAGAGGACATGGATCTCAAGGAATACTAGGCTGCTGATGGTAGGCAGCTGGGTTGCTGTGGGCTAAAAGATCTGGCCTTGAGCCTTGCTCTGCAGGATGCAGAGGGAAGGAGGAGTGGAGAGCAGTGACGAGCTTATTGTAAATGAGCCAGCAGCTGGCTGGGTGATGCTGAGTGCTCCTTGTTGCTCCCTTTGCTCTTAAATGCAGCTGTGAAGAATGAAGAAGCAGCAGGGAGAAGCTACTTGATACCCAAGTGAAAATTAGACTTAGTGTCCAAAGAGGCAATGGGCATAAACTTACAAAAATAAATTCCATCTGAACAGAAGGAAAGCATTTGATTGTGGGGGTGCTCTACCACTGCAGCAGGTTGTCCTGAGTGGTAGTAAGAGTTGTTCTCTGTGCAGATGCTCCATACCCAATGGAACACCTTTCTGGGCAGCTGGCTCTAGCTGACCCTGCTCTAGCAGTGGGGCTGGACTAGATCATTTGCAGGAGTCCCTTCTAACCTCAGTCCTTCTGTGGAAGCTTCTTTAGTATTCACATGTATTCTTTAGCTACTGTTGTGGAATGCTTGGGAAATAATTACAAATGCCCCTGCTGTGTAATCATGGGAGTTTTAATTGTATAAGGAAAGCATCCAAGTGTTAAAATAGTTAATTGACTCAACTTCTGGATTTCAGCTGTAAAAGCAGAAAAAGAAACCCCAGAAAACTGCAAACACCTCAAACTGTAAGACCTTTTTTTCCCATGTTTTTTAACTCCTTAGCCTATTGGTGGTTATGAGAATAAGAAGCAGGTTTAGTATGACTTATAAATAACAAAATCACTAAATATAAAAACCCCCATTATTTATTTTAAATGTTTTTTCTCCCTTCCCTTCACCCCCCCATTCCTTCTAGTTTTAGTTCCCAAAATTGTCCTATCAAGTATGAAGGCAAAGAAAGGCAGGAATGGGAGAGGAGGAACAGCGGAGAATCCGAAGAGATCTCTCCAAACTCTGAAGTTTATTCCCTTCAGCCCCCAACTAATAACACATGAGATGATTTGAATGAAGTTTTCTGTAACTGTTTCTTTCCTGGGCTCTGCTAGGCTCCCTGTTTGCATTTTGCATAGCCCTCAAAGACTGCAGTGCAGTAATTGGCAAGGAGGGAATTACTAGGAGGGAAAATCAAGCTCTGCTGGCTCCTTTTGCTGTATGGTGTTGCTGAGATCTGCATTTTGGAGTGGGAGATAATGAATGGCTGCCTTCAGGTTTACAATTTGGAGATTTGACTACTTGCAAATACGAGATGTGGATACGTTTTCTTTGTGTCCCTAGTGTGTGCATGGCATGCTGGACAGGCATTAAGTTTATTGATGCAGTGGTTTGGTTTGTGTTTTGTTTGGTTTTGTGGTTTTTTTTTTTTTAATTAAAACCTAGTAGTAGTTCTTCCCCAGAGATTTTTTCATNGAAATGCAGTTTCTGCCTCATATTTTTAATGCTCTGGGCTCAGACAGGGGGGAATAAGGAAAGGTACTTTCTGTTGCCTAACATATAAAGGATAATACTAGTAATATATGCATGTTGTAGCACGCAACAATAACTGTGTTCTGCTGGAAAATAAAAAAGCTTTGATTACCTTTTTTTATTGCTTGTAACTCATTGAAATTCATTGTAATGAATTCCCTGAATTATCTAGTATATTAAAGTTTACAAACAGTTATTTGTCCTTCATATGTGTTACAATACCTTTTTTTGAGTCAGTTTTCACTTTGCTTATCCAACATAAGGAATTGTTTTCAAGAACAGTATTGCTTTTTTAATCTTAAGAGATAAAACCACAGTCCTTTCTATGCCTTATCCATTTGGTTTTTTAATGCCAGAATTGTAAGGGTATAGCACTGTCATAATGCTGCTGTTTAGCTGGAGAGTGCACTTGTTCAGAAAGTGAAATTAGGGAGGTGCCTGAATTCTCTGTGAATTGAAGGGGTTGGTTGGTGTGTTGGGAGAAAAAAAGAGAGATTGGAACTGCAAAAAACTCAACACATCTTTATAGCTAAGAATATGAATATGAATGGACAGTGACCAGTTCAGTCATAACTGGTGTCTAAATGCAGGACTTTTAAAGAGCTCTACAACTTATTTTTTTTGTTGCTGAGTTATTATATAAATGTTTAGTACAGAAATATGTACCTCCTTCATGACATCTGTAAGAATTGTGGACTGATTTACAATTTATATATTATTTTAGTGTGAAAAGTGTTGTATAGTTGCAGATCTTATTTTCCTATGAGTTAGAATTTTTTTTCTTGTAGTTTTCTATAAATCACAGTGCTGGGCTTTTCCAGCTATTGTGTTTCTAGAATGAGCTGGATTGGGCTTTCCTTGGCCAATGTGTTTCTTTTGCCAGAGTCTGTAACCTCTCATTAGCTTGTTACTTAATATGCTTCTGGTACAAAGTAGCATGGCTGCTACTTTTTAGTAGCAGTAGCTGTTCCACCTCCTGAGGACCAAGGGTGAATTACAGCACATGAGGAAGATCAAAAGATCAGAAAGCCACAAAAAAGGACTTATCTACAGCTGTGGAAGCTTGTGGCATATCTCCTGGCTAGGTAAATGTGATCTTGGTCTCAGGTCACAAAGTCAGTCACTTTAGAAGTGATAATGGGAATAAGAGCCTGGCATATTTAGTGGCAGGTATGCAATTCTGTGACTGTCTGAACTTCTGTAAGCAGTTCTGTGTAACTGCTGAGCCTGATCCATCTTTGCAGCATTCTGTGCAGGATGACAGCTGGGAACATGCTGCTGAGGTGGACCCTTGGTACCAATCTGCTAAGGGTCATCTGGGAACATTGCTGCTCTGGCATTATGGAATAGCTGCTCAGATTTGTCGAAGTTAACTGGTACTGTACAACTCTGTGGTAGGTGGATGCAGACTTAATTGACAAGAGTTGAGTAACCAAAATTCTTGCAAAAATGTGGTTTGTCTACATATATTGTAAATGGTGTCAGGTAAGGTTATTGCAGTGTGGTCTGTCACAAAATGTTGTCCTTGAAGTCTAACTATGAGCATCACTGTGGGGACAGGTTGCCCAGAGAGGTGGTGGAAGCCCCATCCTTGGAGGTTTTTAAGACCAGGCTGGATGGGGCTCTGAGCAACCTGATGATGTGGGAAGTGTCCCTGCCATTGGCAGAGGGTTTGGAACTAGATGATCTTTAAGGTCCCTTCCAATCCTGACAATTCTATGACTTCAGAGTTAGTGGGCAGTGGCTGAGGTGTTGTAGCATTTGGTGCATCTAAACTTCCCTGTCAACATTGAGGAATGCACATAGATAGAGATTGGTGAAGATGAGTTATAATTATCCTTTCAGGCTCTTTCCCTCTTTTTCTCTGTGCTTGTAAAAATTCCAGAAACAAACAAGCTTCCCCAAACCAGGTTGCTTTCTCCTGTTGATCTGTTTCAATATTGTCATGGGGTGTGAGGTTTGAGGGCTGGTTTGTCTCTGTTTTTAAGAAATACTCTGCAGAACAATTAGTTATTTTGCCAGAACTGGGGGGTGTTTCCAAATGGAGTTTAACAGGCTGGTACCAAGAAAACGGCACCGCTCTGGAGATTCATTACAGTCTGTAATGACATCTAACGTGTATCGTGTGTGTGTGAAGGCAGGGACATTTAGCTGTGACTTTTACTTTGTGCATGTCTTTCTATAGTGGTGATTTGTTGAGAATCCTTTGTGGACAGTAGTGGAGGAGAGGAAAATACTAGTTTAAAAATCATATGTTGGTACATTACCTATAATGTTCTTTGTTATTTTTTTGGACTGACTCTACGGATGCTGAGAAGCCTGTTATAGGGGTTTTGAAAGAAGGTAACATAACTTAAACCTTTCTTTAGGGCAGAGAAAGAAACTGGGCAGACTATAACAAAGCTCCCCTTATTGGCAAGAGTCTAACAGAAATTGAGAAAGCATATTCCCCTTTCTTCTCAAGCTGCAGATCAAATGAGATTCAGATGAAATGAAGGAAATGTAAGCAATCTCAATCTTCCACATTTGGGGGAAGGGATGGGTATTGGTTTCACAAGTGGTATACAGGTTTTGACCAAGAAAACTGTTGCATGAATTTCAGAAATCAAGATCTTTTTTTAAACTAACAGTTGCCCTTTTAATATTGTCATCTCTTCAGTTGTCTGTCAAGGAGAATTGTTATGGAAGATGGCATATATAATTTCCAGACTGATACAGAGTTTACCTGGTAGCAAAGAGCTAGTGAAGAGGTTAAAAGAGGCAGTAAGAACAAAGGTGTGACTGGGAAAAAGGCAAGAACCATCAAGCATTTCAACCTTTATGCTATTCTGACAGCAGCTGTGGTACTGATGAGGTATTTAATGGAAAAGGGTATTGTAAACTATTCTTGAGGTGAACTTCTATAGAGTGGATTCTAAGGAAATGCATATATTTTATGGAATTATGTTACTGCTAGTTTGGAGAATCATCTTTAATCTTCTTATGCTTATAATTTGATGTGTGGGTTGCTTGAAACTTGTATTTGCATCTCTGCCACATTCTTTGGTGAACCTGCGGCTGCTCTGTGTAACTCTGCTATCCTGAAATTCCTTCTTGATGCTTTTGTCTTTAATACAAATTCTGTGGCTACTGGGGAAAAAAATCTCACATTTTTCAAGCATGAGAATTCCGATACCATTGGATAAACTTTGAGGGAGAAAGATGATTGATTTTTTTTTTTAAATTTGGAATTACAGATTGATGTATTAACAATGATGAGCTCTTGCTTGCATATTCTATTCAGCTTAGGCCACCTTTTTTAAAAAATGTATTGGGAGATGATTTAAAAAATCTCGGTGATGATATATCATTAAAGATTTAACATTTTCTTGTGGGGAGAGACAAAGTTGGCATCGTCCTCGTTCGGCTGAACTAAAGATGCTGTGGATTTTACTGAACTGCAGCTGGTTTAGGGCCTTCTGTTGTCTCTTAAGTGCACTAATGAAATCCCTTACTTCAGTGAGCCACAGAAGCTGTTTGGGTTGATAACAAAATGTATTCTTGTTTCAAAATGGGATAACCTTCACTTATTTGCTGACAGCTATGCTGGTGACTGCTGTGATCAGTCAACCTCTGGTGCTGTCAGTACTCAGGAGAATGAATAACTAAAACTATATAAAGAAAATAGAGTGTGTGAGTTTATGTATACCTAGTTTAATTATTAATTTTTTCCTCCTGAATAACTATCTTGAACAGAAAAAGAAGAAACCAAACCAACGAAACAAAACCTCCAAAAAAAAACCCAAATCCAACAACAAAATAAAACACCAAAGAAACCCCCAAACCTAAAAAAACATTTTTTTGCCACTGTATGATCAACCTACAGAACTCACTGATCTGAGATAATACTAGGAATTTTCTGTTCTTGGTCTCAAAATAATTGCTCCTAGAGTTAGCAAAGGTATAGAGGAAAGAGGAATCACACTTAACAGATGTTCCGGAGCTTTTCTTTTTTTGTGCCTATGCTCCTCCAACTGTTAGGTTGCTAGAAAACTTTCAACTGTCTCTACTGAAAACGAATGCTCCTTGCCTTGAATGAAATTATGACAGAATAGCTGTCTGTGCTGTAGGCTATGAGCCTAGCACTAGTGTGTTGTAGAAGCTGTTTAATGATGGAAAAGAATCCTAGGCTTTCTAGATATATATTATGACACTTTTGATGTATTTTGGGACTTTATGCTGTATTGTAGGAAGTGTGCTTATATATGTTCTTAATTGGATTCAGTTTGACACTTTTGGGGGATTTTCTAAAGGCATCAGTACAAGAGCTTCCAGAACAATGTGAAGCAGTTAGAAGAGGATTCTTCACAAAAGCATTTGTGTTAAGGTGGAAACTCTACTTTTATAGAGACAGGAGGGTACCTTGACCCCTCTAGCTGTTTGTCTATAACGTATCTAGCGTTTCCTGATCCTGAAATTGCTTCACAGAGGTCATAAAGCACTGGGCTGCAGTTAAGTTAGAAAGTATTATGAAAGCAAAAAAAATAGCTTCTGAGACTAAGAAGGGCAGGCAGTTGATTTCTTCTTATCCAGACTTTTAGGAGGATTTAGACTGGTGACAGATCTAACTAGAGGAGTCTAAAAATAATACTTCCTATTGATGTAGAAAGCTTTAGGCCAGGGGTGCTATAAATGATAAGCAATATTGTGCTTGTTTTACAGTTCAGAGGGAAACAAAGTGATAGTCTTAAAATCATGTAGCCATTCAGTATGACTGGTATAAAAGAATGCCAAACCACTGCCGTAGTATTGGAAGCTTCATTATCTAGATAAAAGCTATTTGCAAAAGGTGAGGAATCAGCACTGTCCATCCTCTGGACAGTCATTAGCAGTGCAACATCTTTAAATTCTAATCTGAGGATTTAAGCCCCTTGCTCTAACAGTGAGCGTCCTCTGCATACTTTGAAATCTGGCATTTGCTTCAGCTGGAAGTTTGGTGGTGGTTATTCTTTGGTTTTGCATTCTGCATGTCTAGACTGTACCTACATAATCTTTATCATGCAAGCATACAGTCTTTTATTATCAGAAATTCTCCAAGGAATCTCTGAATATTCTCATTTAGTTTCTCTTGCCACACCTGGGCGCTTTCGGGTTTGAATTTTCAAAAATAAAAGTGCACATTTAAATGTTAGATTGCCATTAATGCATTAAACAAAATGGCTTTATTTGGTATTTATTTGGTAGAAGTAAGCACAATTTCATTAATATTAACTAGACGAGCCCCCTGGCTTCAAGCAGACAAAAAGAATTTTCAACTAAAACTGGCAACTTCATATGCCAAATCTGAAAAGAAAAATCTTTCTAAGGCCTTGCGGCTGGTGTGGAAAGCCCCAGTTTTCAGTGTGTCTGTTAAACAGCAGCAGCACTGTACAGTCTACCAGAGGGTTCCTTGAAAGGTACCTATCTCTTGTGTTAAACTTGTTTTGTCTGTGTAGTAGTGATCAGTGATCAACATATGCTTTTGGGTAGTGATGTGAAATTTAGTCAGGAAAAATTTGTATAAGACTTCTAAAATCTTCATATTAAGTACATTGTAGAAGGACAACATGCTCATCTTTTTTGTTAATCCCTCTGCTCTCAGTAGCATCCTGTCTGAACTGATCTGCAGAGATGTCTTGTTCTCAAGATGACAACAATATCTGCTGATCTGAAACCTCCAGAATAACAGCAGCTTCAATAGCATTTTCCCAAAGCCCATGTTTACTATGAGAGGAAGCAGCCAGTTCCTTTCTTTCTCACATTGCTGGGAAAAATGTTTTGTGAATCTAAATCTTCAGTTACAAAATCCACAGCTTCTTCCATTAATACCTTTTCAAAGGTAAAAAATGCTTTAGAGAGCAGTAAATGTGACGTTCTGATTCTGAATATTGACAAGTTTGAGTTAAGGGTATATGACTTTTTCCAAACTGTTTTTGCCTTCTGAAAACTCAACTTCAGTAATACAGTTTAATGAGAAATGTAAAAACTGGAATGCACTTCAGTATAGCTAGAAATACTACCACAAGTGTTTTGGTGGATTGTTTTTGTTTATTATTTTTTTCCTGTATGTGGTATATTTTTTGTTCTAGATTCCATTTACTGATGTTTCAATTGTTTGGGGTTTTTTTCCCTCTAATACAAAAATCTTATTAACACTCCCTCACGCTTTTCCCAAACTTCAAGATGTTGATCACAGAAAATACAATAAACACTGAGGCGTGTAGTATGAAATGATCAATAGTATAAATGACAGGACAAGGGGCAACGGGTGCAAGCTGGAACATGGGAGGGTCCATGTAAACACAAAGAGAAACTTCCTCACAGTGAGGGTGACAGTGAGCACTGGAAGAGGCTGCCCAAGGAGGTTGTGGAGTCTCCTTCTCTGGAGACTTTCAAAAGCTACCCAGGCATGTTCCTGTGTGACCTGATCCAGGTGATCCTGCTGTGGCAGGGGGCTTGGACCAGGTGACTTTTTGAGGACCCTTCCAACCCCTAATGCGCTGTGATTGTCATAAACACTGATATCACTGGAGTTAAACCTGCTATGACTTCATTAAACAAGTGGACAATTTTTTTGTCTTCCTTCTCATTCTCATAAAAAATAAAATACAAGCAAGTGGTGAGAGAGTTGGCCTTATGCCCTTTTTCTTTTTGGGTAAGAAGCAATGAAGACAAAGCTGAAGACACCATCTACAACGATGGAAAAATCCTTTTGAAATTAGTGAGAGACTGACATCTGTGCAAGAACGAATGTCATTCTGGCAACTTAATGTTAAATAAAATATTCTGGTCATGTCACTTGCTGTTCTTAGTTTCTAGAACTGGAGTAGTACTTAGGGCAGTGTGAAAAAGTAAATCTTTCTTACCTGTGCTTATAGTATGCAGTGGCCAACTGGATCAAATGGAAGAGCAGGAAATGGTTTATGTGGGTGAATTGGTTTCCATGGGAGACAGAGCAGATAGATTTTGTTTGTTTTGAGCTTTGGATTTAGGCTTAGAAAACTTACTTTGGTTAGAGTGGAAAGAATTTCTTGTGTGAGATACTGGGATGTCAGTCTTTGGAGAGAGTTTTTTTCAACATTGAATTCAAGAAGTGCAGAGCCATACTTGAAGTTGCATTCTGTTTAATTTGCCAGCTTCCTCGATATGCTGCTGTGCTCAAAATTTTCTGGGAGGATTATTTTGTTAAAGATGAGCTGCATTTTAAAATTAGATTAACTATTTTGGGATTCTTGAGAAGGCAGGTTTTCTGCAATTCTTATTTATAAGCCTTCTGAAGTGCTTTGGGTTTCTTTTTATTTGCTGTTCTCCGACACCTTTGCCTTTATATACTTTTTCAAATAATTGCAGAAGATGACGTAAGGAATTTACAAGACAGGTAGTACCTCTGCTTAGAGTTCAAGGCTGGATTCATTAAGAGCCAGCACAGATACACTCTGCCAGAAATAGGAAGTATTCTTCATGAACTTGTCAGTCAACAGCAGATTTTTTTTTTTTGAAGGGACATTTTTGGGAAGAAAAGGGGACTTTTTTAGTTCCCTAAGGGAGGAGACATCTTTGTCTATGACTATGCTTTGGCCAGAATGATTTGGATGTGCCATCTGCTTTAAATCTTCTTGATCCTTGTTAGAATTTGTCATGGGTGGTTGAAATTTACTGTTTCCTGGTCATAGCAGGCATAAGTGGGAAGCACAGTGAAGGACTTCTTTTCTGAGTGTATGAATTTAATTACTGCTTCTAACATGTGAACCAATGACTTCTATGCTGTTCAACAAAAGTAAAGAACATGTGAGGCAAGCTGTAAAACACAAAGTGGAGGAAATCTGTACTGATAGAAATAGCTTTCCATAAAACAGGGTGTTCAGAATGCAAATATAAATGGTTTTGTTAGTTCTCTTCAAAACATATAAAACAATTTTATAAAAGGAAACTACCTTTAACTTGAAATATTATGATTATCATGGCATTTCCCAGAGTATTTGATCTGAATATTTTTTATTCTGTTATAGATAGAAAGATTTTTTCCTTTGTAAACAGAGACAGAAGTTAAAAAAATACACACAGTATTGATCCACTTCACATATCTCAGTCCCAAGCGATCTCAATCATGGACTTCCCCTAAACAGCAGTGAAGGAGATTAAAGTGTACTTTGTCCTGTGGTCATCTGATTCTTTTGAACTGTCCTATTCTTTAAATGCTTATACTGAAAACCTAGTATAGAAATATGGATCCCAACTGGGGGTTAATGTCATAGGTGAAATGGAATAACCTTGTGTGTTTTCTCTTTTTGTCTCCTGCACCCATAGACAAGAACCCAAATTGGAATTCAAAATGCAGAAGAAAGAACTCAGCAGCAAGCTTGGACAGCATGTCTCTTATTTGTTGTCTTGTGACCCAGGCTTGCAAAGCTTAAGAGGTTTTCTTGATTTCTAAAGGAAGCTTTTGATTTCTTGCACTTCAAATGACTTCATAGTGTATTTTGGTAGCCCACTGAGACAGGAAGTAATCATTGAGAGCTGTAGATAGCAAGTGTAAGTCAAAATACAAACACTTTGTTTTTATTACTGCCTCAGGCTAAATCTCAAAGCTGTTTTGCCAGCCCATATGTCATGATTCAAAAGAATGCTGTTAACTTTCAAAAAGCAATAGTTGAACATAGTGTAAAAATCAGCTTTCCTAAATTGCACTGAATTACTATTTTGCTGGCTTTTTTAGTAGTTAAAATTTAATCCTTTTTAAGGTTTGGTTTTATTTTGTTTTGGTTTTTGTGTTTGTTTTTTGTTTGGATCATTTGGGGTGGGTTTTTTGTTTGTTTTGGTTTGGGGTTTTGGGGTGTTTGTGTTTTTGTTTGGTTGATGATTTTTTTTTTGTTTTGTTTTGTTTTTTTACCATCATTGCACTATATGTTGAACTGGATGCTAATTCTGTTCAGCATTTTATTGGGTAGTTACTAAAAGTGTCAGTCCCTGGGCTCTTGGTACTCTAAACTATATTAATACTATGCTATTATTTATAAATATTCCTATTCTCATCTCTTAGTGCTGCTGTAATTACTTAGTGCATCTATCCAATGCCTTGTTTTTCTAATTAGACTCTAGAAATTTGTTATGCTAATCAGGAGGGAGTATGTATTAAAACTGTCTTCATGAAAGCACAGTCTAGCAGGCTTGCTAAAGTGAGTTCCTTGTACTGGGCTGCTGCTTTATTTAATTCTGTAAGACTTTACATGAATGTGTGGACTCATTGAAAGAAATAGAGCCAAGGAAAATGATGATAAAATTAAGAATAAAACAATGCAAAACTTAGCTTACCATTCATTTTCTGCTATTTAGTAGTCTTGCAAACTAGAATGTGTGAAATGCCCAATGTTTGCCCTTCAGGTGGCATGCGTGGTTATTCTTTTGCAAAAACATGAAGATAGCATTTTTTGCTATGCTTCTGATTTCCCAGGTGGGAA
The DNA here is from genome assembly GCA_013399075.1 of Chloroceryle aenea. Classification (NCBI taxonomy): domain Eukaryota; kingdom Metazoa; phylum Chordata; class Aves; order Coraciiformes; family Cerylidae; genus Chloroceryle; species Chloroceryle aenea. Next base: position 205,590 of record VWZY01010939.1, read on the forward strand.
AATTCTTTCTATTCTATTTCTATTTTCCTATGAAAAGAAGGAATAGCCTGTACATCCAAACCAAAAATAGTTTTGCTGTGTTTTGCTTAAAGGAGGTGGTAGAGAGGTGAATGTTGGCCTCTTCTCCTTAGTAACTACTGACAGAACCAGAGGAAATGGTCTGAAGTTGCAGCAGTTTTAGATTACTAATTGTTTAGATTGGATATTAGGAAGAAATTCTTTACAGAAAGAGTGGTGAGGCACTAGAACAGCCTGCCCAGGGAGGTGGTTGAGTCACCATCCCTGGAGGTATTTAAGAAACGGGTAGACCTGGTGCTTCAGGACACGCTCTAGTGGCAGGCATGCAGGGAGGTATTTTGTGGTTTTGAAATTGTTTGATCGGGGTATTTAGGTGTTTTTTTTGTTATGGGTATGGTTGGACTCAGTGATCTAGGAGGTCCTTTCCAACCATGAATATGCTGTGATTCTGTGTGCAGTAGTTTCTACAGAACAGAGCCCTGAAAGTTTATGGTTCAATGTAGTTTAGTTGCTTAGCAGCTCATGTATCAGAAAAGGCCTTTTTTTCCTACGTAAGACTATCATACCATAATTGCTATCATAAAAGCTCCTTGCAGAGGACTGTTAAACACTGGAGAAGTTGCTTGGAGACATTGGATTAACTTCATCCTTGGAGACTTTGAAAACTCACCTTTGGACAACCTGATCTAACTTTGAAGTTGGCCTTGCTGTGAACAGGAGGTTGGGCTACTGGTCCTCTGGAGGTACCTTCCAACCTCAGCATCTGGGATACTGCGGTCATAGGTGCCTGGGGAGAGCTTGTAAATGGCAGAAGCTTCTCGTGCAGAGAATACTCCATGTCTTCTGTGTGGTTTTGAATGCTTCTGTCCTACTTGCTTATATCCAAGTAGTGATTTTTTTTTTTCTGTCGATCATCATCTGTTCTATTATGTGTATGATCTCAAGGTTTTCACAGCTGGTTTACCATTAGTTTATGCCAGGAAGGTGGATGCTCATGGAAGTACAGGGCAAAGGTTAAAGTAATTCAAATACCCAAGTTATTGTGACACAAGGGAAAAAAAGTTTAAAATATCAGTGCTGCATTTATTTTTGTACAGGAATTAGATTTAGTATTTGAATGTTTTGGATAAAAGCAGATAGGGAATGGTCTGATCTTTTTCTGTGTAAAGTTATATATAGCATAGCAACCCTTTTCTGTCCTCCTCTATACTCCTTGGAATTTTCTCTTAAAGCATGTTCTGGAAATACCTCAGCACTGTTAGTTGAACCCATGTATGCTGAACAGAAACAGTGAGTAGTGCTTCAAGCATGACAAGTGCATGGAGGGGGTAAAAATAAAAATCAGTAGTTCCCCTGTACAAACGAGAGACAGTGCCAAGACTTCTGACCTCACCCAAGGCTAAATCAATGGATGCTCCTCTGCTTTTAAACCTGCCACTCCAGTCACTGCCCAGATATTTTTATGGAGTGATTCAAACTATTTGAATTTTATTTATCATCCCTGTCCAGACTCAATAGTGGGGTTTTTATCAGAATGCCAAGCCACGGGCAGGCTGGATGTTGTGAGAATGGCCCTCTGCAGTAAGACACCTGCCTGCTTAAAAACTCTTGTGTCAGGATTCCCATGTCAGCCGCCCTGCTTAGCTGTAATTCTTTTTGATATGTGTGTACCAAGTAAATTGATAATAAGTTGTCATCAATATACTGCTTTCAGCTTGCATTACTGTTTTAACCAGTCAAGGGATGACAGTATATGTTGTATTACAGTCACACTCAGAAGTAAAAGCAGAACCGAGTCAGAAAACTTGTCTAAAAGATAGTGAAAGAAAGATGTATGTTCTTTTCATTATGTGCTGGGAATTTATTAGAAGCTATAAAATGCTGAAATATAAGACTAAGGAAAAGTTCAGATTGTTTTAATAATTTAACTTTGAGATTTTTGTGTGATAACTTGAATAATTCTTGGTGCTAGAAAGCACATGGTCTGGGAAAGACTGAAGAGCTGGAAATGCCATGCCAGGTACCTGATTAGCTGACTCTAAAGGTATTCTGTAAAGTCCAGAAGAAAATTCCGTGGAGTGAAATAGATAGTCTGGTTTCCTATTAATCTGTGCTATACATCCCTTTTTCACCCCTGTTCTCTCCTCCTCAATAAAAATAATTAAATAAAAGACCTCCAGTCCCTCCCTGATATGATAATTTCAAAAAGACTAAGACTGAAATCTGCGTGGACAAGAGGGAGCAGGTGGTCTTGGCTGGTTTGGATGTAATTGTGTGTTGACTGGACAACTTTTACAGCCTCTGCCTCGCTGGATGCTGCATTAAGTTTCCCTTTATGTTCCCCATCCAACTGCTCATTTTCATGAAATCCATCTGTCCAGTTGGTTCCCAAGTGTTTTTGAGATGCTGGGGGGAGAGACAGCACAATCACAAGCCCTGTCTCATTAAAAGCTAGACCAAAAAAGAAAACTTACTCCATGCTACCAAAAAAATTGCCAAGGATGAAATACTGAAGTTAGTGTTGTTTTATACTTTCTAGGAAAGAGTATATAAACTTTTTTTGAGGAGGAAAGGTTGAATTGTCTCGCTGGTCACTTCTCTGCTGTGATCTTTAGCTCCCTGTCCAACTTCAAGTTTCTTTTTCAGAGCTTAATTTAGATATTGTGCATGTGGTGCTCTTCTGTTTGAGTAACTTCAAAGTGCAAATAGTAATTTAATCAAAAAGCTTTTCTGTTTTAAGCAGTAACCAATTTGGATTGTGTCTTCTGTTACTCTCTTCTATGGTAGTGTAACAAAAACATTTTTTGAATTTTAAAATTTGGCAAAAGCTTATTTGCTTTGTATTGTGAATATATTGAGACTGTCTTTGTGCAGAGCTTGCTGGGTTCCAAATCCTATGGTCCCTTTTGCAATCAATTTTTTGGACATGTTTTAGATTACATGACTTTTTTTTCCCCTGGATTTGTTTTGGTGTGTGTTGTTTTTTTAATGCAAATTTGTTTTTATAGAAGTATTACTGTATTTCTGTGTTTCAAATTGGTTTTATTCCCAAGGAGCAAATGAAAAGATATATGTGGTATAATAGGGAACACTGATGCGGATTTCTGGGGTGTTGCCATCTCTGTGGTGAGAACGGTGTCCTTTCTGCAGCAAGGAGAGAGCAAAGTGCTTTTTGTGTGGGAACTCCATGCTTTCTAATTCTTGTAACATCTTTATTGGTAAATTTACTCTTCAACCCCAACCCTCTGTGCTAATGTCAATATGTGTTAAGTAACAACATTGTTGTAGCCTTTCTTACAGTATATACAGCCTGGAATAATAACAGAGATCCAGCTTCAGATACTTGAGTATCACTTGTGTTGAACAAGAGTAGTGACAAAAATGGAGCTCAGTGAGACCTGAGAGACCAGAGCAAGCAGCATCACCCATCTGATGACCAGAACAATCTCCCCTCCTGTTACTCTGCAGAAGTGTGACTATGAGCATATGCTGGCTGCAGGAGAGGTTGCTGAAAGGGTGTAATCAATAGTGGACACAACTGACTTGGGTGACTATGCCTCTTCTTAGGTGCTTATTTGTCATGACTGTTGTAGCCAGTCTTCTCCCTGCTTTCTGGAAGTGTGTTATCTTCACTGCTGTAAGTGCATAGTATCTTACTGAGGTGTGACTTCAAAATTACTTCTTGCTGGCAGTTTGAAACATGATTATGGGGCTATAATCTGGGTCTTGCTGTTAAAGGTTCCTGAAAAGGAAAAGACATTGCAGATGACACCCTGTAGTGGTATGTAAACCATATTAGAAAGCTGTTTGCAAAAGGGTGGCAGCTGAAATGTTTGTAGTATTTGCAGTTTTGTTCACCCCTGATCCTACATACAGGTGTAAGAGCAGGTAACTCATAAGCATGAGGACACAGCTCTGTGCCTACATCCTTGTGCATGCAGTTTGATAGACGTCGTGTCTCCCCACCCTCTTGTTAAATGCAGCTCCCTTGTTGTAAAAAGGAGGTTTTGATGTTGTTTCAAGATCAGTTTTCTATTGTATTTTATTGCAGTAGTTCATAAGTGGCTTCCTAGTTTTGCTGTGTTAGGGAAGGCTGGCAGTTCAGAATATTGTGGAAGAGAATTTCTCGCCAAGCCGGTTACTCTGCTGCTGCACTTGTTTAGCTTTTCTGGTCTGATATACTCCTTCATAAAACTGAAATATATAAGATGAGGCACCTAATTCTGACCGCTAGGCATATTCCATAACAAATTTTATTACCAGTCTGTTTTCTGGTAATAGACACCAAATACATCGGTTCCAAAAGTGGAGCCCTGTGCAGCTTGTTTTGGTATGAAATCTCTCTTGCCAGCTGACAGTCCAGCCCCTGAGAGTTTCATATCTCTATGAAACTCTCACCTGCTGCTCATTTGGCATGTAGTACTCTTCCTCAGTTAAATCTTGAATTTTCTTCTCCTTGCTCCTGCTTGCCTCCTTGTGACAAATTATTCAGTTTCCCTGACGAAAGTGTGTTAGTGGAAGACTTCCCATCAGTAATCATTTTTAGCTTCTAGACCAAAAGAAACTTAGTGAGGAAGCGCAGGTTCAGTAGTTCTGTTGCATGACTTTTAAGTTCAGGAACTTAGTGTTCTCTTGACTTTCCAGTTCTCCTGTCAGCATCTCTTTTAGTGCCTCTTTCTGAATTTCTTCTGTGGATCCGATTCAGGGCACGCCTTGTTTTATTCTTACTTTTTAAGGCAAATGAGGGAAGAAGGGCATTAGTATCTATCTGCAAATGATAAATGAGAGAACTGAAAACCTCAACAGAATCCTAAACTACAAGCTCCAAATAAAGCTTATCCACAGTTGCTCACAAGCAGCAAATCCACAGATAGCTAAGTTTCACCAGTATGGATGCTTATGGAGTTGCACTTTTTTCCCTTGTTGCTAACTCTTCTTTTCCAACTGCGGTGAAGCGTCAGGTCCTGTGCTAATGGCTGGGTTCTGCTCTGTCCAGCCACAGATGTCAGCACGGGCAGTGAGGTCTCGGGCAATCTCTAAAGCTGGACTACTGTCGTCAACTGCTTTCATTTCTTGTTCATAGCACTTCTCTTAACCTCCTGGTATCTTAGTCTGTTGTTCTCAGCATCACCTATCATTCCTTGTGTGCTCTTTACAATCTCCTGAACTGTCTCTTCAGTGTCATCATGATCTGTTTGGCTTTTTTTATGCTTGCTCCTGAAACTCTAGTTGAGCCTTTGCTTACTTCCCTAGTCCGAAATAATCAGAATTTCCTCATTAATGAGAACTGCAACTTAATTTCAGTTCAGCACCAATTTTTCTGGGGTGTTTGGATGTGAGTTTTGGGGGGTTTTTTCTTTCCTTTTTTTTTTTGGTTGGTTTTTTTCCCTGGTTATTTGTTTTGTTTTGAGATATTGTCCTGCCAGGGCATTAGACCTGCAGACCTTTGAAGAGTAGACAAGGAACAGGCAGATGTTAATTAAAATTATGGACAAGAATTTATACTTCTGTTCCAGTTACTGTAGAAACTGTTTTGCTTGGTTTGGGTTTTTTTGGGTTGTTTCATTTTGTGAGGTGGGGTTTTTTTGTGTGTGGTGGTGTTTGGGTTTTTTTCTCATTTGAGTTTTCTTGATTTTTGACTAAGAACCAATCAGATCTATGTCATGAGTTATGAGGATGGTTTCCTTGGGCTCTGGTTTGATGGAGACAGAGTCTGTCCCCTGGGGCAAGGGGGCAATGAAGTGTGGATTCATTATTCAGCACCTCTGTCCTTGCTCAACTGATATTGGTCAAAAGACATGCAATAGTATTAGCAATGAGTTTCAGTGTTCTTGTCTTGCTTCTAGAAATAACTTGGAATCAGAAATAAAGAGATTTCTTTGTTTGTGTAGTCTCCATAGAGGATTCTATACCAAAAGTACAGATGCAGGAATGATCTACAAGAAAATACATTTAATTACAAGTACTTGGTCTGGGCTTAGTGAGGGAAGGCAAGAGATCATGGAAACTGTACAAGGTTTGTGTATTTGGGTTGTGAGGCATTTGACTCCCATTTGTGGTGTTGGTGGGCATACTTTTGTAACTGAGATATGTGCTGGGCCTCACTTCTTCTTTCTGCTTAAGGTTGCATTACAACTGTAGAGCAGTGTGATAGGATTGTATTCCAAGTGTCAGTTAATGTGGAGGGAGAATTGAAGTACACCTTTCTGTTGTAAATAGCCAGGCATTTCTCCTATGGAAATAGTTGGATCTTCCAACTGTGCTTTCTCCTTCATGGGCTGAGGATTTTAAGACTGCTTAGACTTCTTTGACTATAAGATAAGCAAGAAATTTATTGAAAACAGGTTTCAAAATATAACCTGAAGTATTCTTGCTCTTTTGCTCTGCTAACGCTTTCCATGCTGACCTAGAAGAATCCTAATCTAAGATGATTGGTGCTGTAATTTAGTCTTCAACTGCATTCATTATTTTCTCAGCTGCCTGTCAGTTGTGCTTAGTCCCGGTGAATTAATCAAGTGGCCGTGTTCTGCAGGCCTTTCTCCTCTGTCAGGTAGAAGTGTATCACCTGTTCCCTTCACGTGAGGGTGTATCATGCAAAGGAAAGGGTTTAATAAGTAAAAGCCTGTTGTGTTGTTTTAAAAGCAGTGTATCTTATGCTTTGCTATTGTATGGGATAGACAGGAAAAGCTTGCAGTGGAGCTACATAGACTCCAGATACCAGTGTCCTCCACAAGTTGTCTGTGTACTTTTTACAGTAGTATCAGAGTAGAATCATGTTTGGTATTGTACCAGTGCACCTTTTCCACCCCACCACTTGTTGCTGCCTCTAATGATGCAATTTCAATGCTAGGGAATTTTTTTCAGCGAGACAGAGAACAGTATGTAAGAGTGCAAGCACCATTCTGTTTGTTCCTAGGGTGATGCTCATAATCAACTAACATTTTGTTTTCAGCAAAGGGTTTTAATTCTGGACTTTCTACAGCCTTTGAAAAATGTAGACTGCCTTACAGATGAGCAGTGTTTAATATGCTTAGACAGTTATGTTCTGGTTTTACATCATCTCTCTGAGATGCTGTATTTGTTTTGCTTAAATAGACAAAGAGGTCTTATGTCTCAGAAGTTTCTCACTTTTGTTTTGCAGAAACTGATCTTAGAGCATGGACACCAGTAAGAAGATAGAACCCCCTTTATCTGTAGAAATGGTACAACAAAGGGCCAATCCTGATCGCAGTCCTTCAGCATCAATTTATGTTCCAGAGCAAGGTGGCTACAAAGAGAAATTTGTAAATGCTGTGGAAGATAAGTATAAATGTGAAAAATGTCACCTCATCTTATGCAATCCTAAACAGACTGAATGTGGACACAGATTCTGCGAGACCTGCATGAATGCCTTGCTGAGGTATGTTGTGTGCTGTGATAGAACATGTTGATACCTCTAAATCTTGTCAACTGCTGAAAACCATTGTAGTTTTAGGAACGCATTAAGCTAATGCCTCGGCTTGAAGCAGCCTTCCACTTGGTGCTTACTTGATTGTTATCCATATTCTGGTGCAAATATTTGTCTTCTGCTGTGGGCCAGGATATAACATAGCTTTCCATCAGTGTTGTTGAAATGGTGGCTAAAGTGGTTCAACCCTGGGTACTGATGTTAGGTAAGAATTTAATTGCCTGTGGAGCTTAAAATGAGCAGCTAGTTCACATGACTGCTAACATGGCTCTGTTGGTGTAGAATTCACTTAAGAAATGGTGGCTGTGTGAGGAGGTGAGCCTGCATAGGCTCCTTAGAGCGATGGTACCTAACCTAGCTGTGGATCTAGCCTCACAGTTGAGTGGCAGGACCCTTGGATAAATGGAACTGCTTGTGGAGCTTCCTTTTCTCACAACTCTTCTAGCTGTATGTCCCGGGGCTTGTGTGTTTTGTGGTTTCCAGGAGGGTCAGGAAGGCTGGCTTCTCTATTACGGAGATGTTTGGGCTAGAGTGTGAAGTGGGTGAGTGAATGTTACACACAGAACATGAATGCTGAGAGATGCAATCTTTTCCAGTCTAGGTAAGAATAAAAGCACTGCCATTCAAGGAGAATCTAGCTTTTAAGAAGTATCTGTGCATCAGTAGAAGTACATTTCTTTGCCTCTCAACTTTGATGCATTGCTACTGATTGTATTCAGTAGTGTGATTTCAAAACTTGGTGTAATGTTTGGAGACCACTCTGCAAGCTTTAATCTCCTGGGGTAAATAAGCAGTCAATACTTCCATTGACTACTGGGAAAGCAGAAGTACAGAGGAGATATGGAGCTCAGTGGATGTTGCACACTGGGCTGCTAACAGACAGAATTTGACTTTGGAAGGTCCTGGTGATTTGCTAATTGTGACCATCCTGACACTAGGTATTAATTTATATTCTTGGAGTCACAGTATTCTCAAGTGGATATAAATCAAGACTACCTGCAGCATGGCAAAAGAGATTGGAGGGTATTACATTAGTGTGTCTTGTGATAAGGGATAACCCTGGTACTGGGCAAATACAGGGGTCTGTAGTTTACTAATCCACCCCTGTAGGTTTTGTGCTACAGCATGTTAGTTCCAACTCAACAACAACAAAAAAAAAAAACATACACCAACTTCTCTTTCTGTACACATTCTCGGGTGAGGTGTAGTTTGTATTTAAGAAATGCAGTTATTTCTTTCCAAGTATATGTTTTTTGGATGATTCTTACATGGTTAATAACAGTGACTGCAGAAAAGCAAATACTGGCCGTGCTTGGATGTGTGTACATGGACAGAGCAGATCCTTAACAATCTAAGCAGTAACAATTCTGGCATTGCTGGAATCTGGGCACTTTTCCTTCCCTGCTGTGAGACATGCATGTGTGCTGCTTATTACAGTGCAGCTAGAATAGGAGTAATTTTACCTTCCTGACTTTTCCAACCACTGTTACTGAAAAGGACACATGGGTAAGAGCATCTACCACACTGCTCTCTCATTGGAGTTACTTCATTATATCAAAGTGCTTGTTGCAAACAAATCCTTTATTAAAACTAAATTTACAGCTCCAAATAAAAAGAAATAAAAAAATGTGCCATAAAACTGGAAGCAAAATAAGTTTACGTTACTCTGTATTTGGCACAAAAAAATTTCATTCAGTGTTGGTGTGCTGATGAGCACACACACTGATTATATATGCTAGCACCTTCTGTTCCACTGTTATCTGAGGACAAAGAATTGGGAGTCTGTGTAGATAACTCTCTAAAGATATCTGCTCAGTATGCAGCAGTAGTTTAAAAAAGCAAGTGGGACGCTTGAGTGAAGTCAGTCAGGGTGAGGAAAGCATGACATTGTATTAAACGCTGTATGCCCTCGGGTAGATTAGTTTCCTTTTTCCTTTCTGTAACTTAAGGAAAATATTACAGATGTCGAAGCTGCAAGGTAGTTAAGATATGCAGAAATGTGATGAGATGCAGAATGGTCAGTTCAAGGAGCAGAAGCTGGTGAGATGATTTGAAATAACTGTAATGATTATATAACATCATCAAACTTATTCAGCCTTTTACATCGATTTGCACTGCTGCTAGTAGCTGCAATTTACGTAGCCCGTCAGTGTGTTGCTTGACAAAAGCATTTACCTAGGTTTTACCTGGTCCTTTTCATCTGTAGATCTCAGTGCTTTACAAGGAAGGCAAGTATGAATATCCCCACTTTACATGGGGAAAATGAGCTAAGAAGGAAGGAAGGGTTTTACATTACAACACCTAGCAGGCTGGAGCCAGAAACAGCTGTAGGAACCCACATTTCCTACATTTCAGTTCCTGTTCACAGGTTGGTCTGCTCCTCAACCTGGATGTTGTCTAAGAGATCACAAGTTTGGAAATTAGATTACCAAGACAGCTACAGGCCAAGAGTTCAGATACAGGAGGGAGCAAGGATCCATAGCAGTTACTAAAATCAGAACAGACTTGAAAGGGATGGACGTAAATACTTCTTCCCCCCCCTCCAAGGATGTATAATTGACTGTCAGACAAATTAAAGTAGGTGGTGTTTGAAAAAGGACCGGATAATTGCAGAGACCTTATTTTGCATGTTTGCACAGATAGATTGAGAAGTGATGAAAGTTGTGGATCAAAAACAGACTGTAAAATAGAGAAGTAATTTTGCTGCCTTGCAGGAAGCCACTGTGTGGTTGGCTGGATGCATTGTGGTGGTCTTATCTTCTTGGGAATGCTAGATAATGTCTCCTGAAAACTCAGTGTTCAAATTTTTGAAGTAACATCGTTATCTCATAATAAACTAGAACCACTTCTCATTATTTTAAAGATATATTGAATAATCACTACTAAATGTCTCATAAATGGGATCAAAAATTCTGATGAGTTAAAATAATTTTTCTGTTTTCTTTTCTCTCCAGTTCTTCTAGTCCAAAATGTACAGCGTGTCAAGAAAGCATAGTAAAAGATAAGGTACTGTTAAAATGTTCTTGTTCAAGAGCACTGAATTGTGTGGCATGTGTAAGATGTGTTACTGCTTTGTAGTAATTATTTCATAAGCCTAATAAGCTACCTGAGGAAATAGTTTTGTTATAAAACCTAAACTGTGTATTTTATATAGGAAGAGAGTTCACTTTGACTGTTAGTCACATGGTAGAAAACAACATGTTGGCTTCATCCCTAAGGGTCCAGACAGGTGACACATCTCGTTTTCATAGCTGGCAGCTGCAGCAACATATTGCAGTTGCCCTCCCATCAACCAGGAGGATGATAGGAAATATTGCACCTCCTGTAGATGCAGAGATGTGACACATCTAGGCAAACTTCTGATTTGGCTCCAGACCAGTGTCTGCTGTTCCACAGCGTGGTGTTCTGTGAACCATACTGGAACCACAACAGTGTGGAGTTCCAGTAACTGTAATAGAATTGAGACTCTTTTTATATGGATAAGTTTGGTTTTGTCGTTTTGTTTTTGTTTTTTTACCACTAGTACTATCTTCACTGTTTTTACAGCAAAACTTTGTGTTGGCTTTGAAAGGTATTTTCTCTATCCTCAACTTTTTCACTTAGTACATGGTCTATGCAGTCTTTACATTGGATTTTTCTAAAATGTCTAGTAAACTCTTTGTGTTGTTAGTCTTTCCTGCCTAAATGAATACTTGTAATAGTAGTCCTTTTCAATAAAAGGCTAATGGGTACATTAATCTCTCCTTGTCTTAACTCAGAATACTTCTCTGAACAGTGCTCAATGTTAACTCAGTTTTGACATGGGTGGGTTCTCCAGGAGCTCAGACCAATAATCGTGGTGCCAGCTTTATTTGTCCTTTCAGCTCTGACTTTGTAGCACCTAATGTATCTAATTATGTACATTTGTTCAAAACTTCAAACATCTCTGAAACAAGAGGAAGATGAGAAAGTCAATGTGTATTAAAACCTTGTTAGACTAATTGTGCAAGTCAGTGATTTTTGTGTAACTGGAAACCTCTCTTCCTATGGAATGCTGATGTCCAAAATCAGAGCTTTTAGACAGTCTTGGAAAAAGCTGTTCAAAGCCAATCCTTTTTACCTTCAGTCAGAAAACTGTGCCTACTACTGGGCCTTGTGAATTATTTTGGAAAAAATACTCCAGGACCAGCAACTGATTATCCAGATAAGATTTGTGGATTCATTTAACTTCATATGTGTGTCTGAAAAGTAAACAGAAATCTGACCTGTGTCAGATGAGGTCACATAGTGACCTCATAGTTGCAGTGTTTCCTTCTTCACTGGTACTGGGTTTGGATTCATAGTCACTGTGGACAGATCTGACCATAACTCTTTGTTAAGCGCTAGCATGCAGAACCTTTCTGTAATGGCAGTATCCCTGCAGTGCTATGTCACCTCTGACAAATGGAGTTCTGTGATGAGTAGCACCAGGCTGGTGTTGGTTCTTTGGTATTTCTTAATGCTCATGAAAGCAATTGCAAAATAACTGTAGGTTTTTATCCCTTTGTTTTGTGCTTCAAAACAGTGTTAATGGGCTTCAGTCCTCGTCTCCAGTTTTTGCCCTTAGCAGTGGGGCTCCTTGAGAGTGCAGTTGTGTTGGGTCATTACCTTTTTTGGGGTATCAGACTTAACAGGTGAAAAATCCAAACCCCTGACTCCCTACTTCTAACTTCTTTCATTTCTATTATAGCCAAAAATTGCTGGAAGGCTTATAAACATTAAAATGGAGAGAGAGTTAAAACCTGCTTATCTGTGAAATAATAAACTTACTCCAACAACGTAGAGACTTGTAGCTTATGCATGCCTGTTACTGGCAAGCAAATAGCAAAAATTTTAGTCCTTTCTGATACCTTTCCCTTCATTGTATTTGTAATAAAAGTGAAACAGTAGTAGAGCATCTGTCAAGATGCTCTCTTTCAATGGGCTTCAGAGTGAGGTGCACCTACAAGAAAAGCTGAATGTTAGGATTTTATTTCCGGCACATAAATCTAGAATTAAGAGACACTGCTCTAGCCAAATTGCATGGCTTCTACTTTATTAGAACTTGCATATTCTTGAGTGGCTTTAAATTTCAAAAATGAGGTGGTTGTGGTGGTTTTTTTGTTTGTTTTTAATTTTTCAGGTATTTAAAGATAATTGTTGCAGGAGAGAGCTACTCGCCCTTCAGATATACTGCAGAAATGAAAACAAGGGCTGTAAGGAACAGCTGTCTTTGGGTCAATTACTGGTAAGTAATCTAACATACTCATAAGCTTCCTTTTGAGTTAAAGAATGAGAAGAACTCTTGCAAATTAAAACCCCAATCCATTTCTTGACTAGCTCACACTAGTGATTTATGAATGTCAGAATAGAGTTAAGCTGTATTGAAACTCCTCTTTTTGAAGAGCTATGAGGAATTGTAGTAAAAATATCACACGATTGTGGGACATTAAAGCTCAGAAATGTAAATGCATGAAGCAAAGCACAACTGAACAGAGGACTAATATCGGGAAGCTTCATTTGTATGTACTTCATGTGTGAGAAATTTGAACTCCTTTTCGGCGCGCTTTTGTTAATCCTGCCGTGTAACGGATGGTTTATGTGTGGAGTTAAACATCTGACTTCTGCAGACTTCTACAAAATAACCTGTAGCTTTGTTGTTTGAAGGCATAACAGAGCAGTAACCCAGTAATTTAACAGTTGTAAGATATGGCTACACAGAACTTGCACTTGGTTTGAATGAGCAAGCTCAGATACTTAATTTAAAGTAACATCTGTGTTTATGTGGAATAACATACTTTGAAATAGAATGCTTACCTTTGTTTAAATAGCTGGTGTGGAATTTTAGAGTGTATTAGAATGCATTCAGTATAAAAGTGGCTCATGTACATCTCTAATACAGTGAAATCTTCTGTCTAGGTAAAGGGAGTGTAAAGTCAGAAATGCATTTCTGAGTAGACTTGTTAGTGTTTGCTCTTGCACAATATGGTGCACAAAATGACTGGTTACTCTGGTTCTGAAGTTATCCAATGTGGGATGTCTCCAGAGGATAGAAGACATGCACAAAACTTAGCTGACTTGACTATTTTTAATTTTTTTTTAAATCTTTCAGATGCATCTGAAAACTGATTGTCAGTTTGAAGAACTCTCGTGTCCTCGTGCTGATTGCAAAGAAAAAATACTGAGAAAAGATTTGCCAGACCATGTAGAGAAGACCTGTAAATACCGGGAGACAACCTGTAAATACTGTAAAAGCCAAGTCCCAATGATTATGTTGCAGGTACAGTATTTTCTTGTGTATATAAAAGATGATTTTATATAGTAATGTGGAATAATAACTCTTCTTGTGCTTCTGTGTAGCTGCTGATAGGACCGTGGCCTTTTAGCCACAATTAGCACATGAAAAAAGAAAGTAGGCTGACTTTCAAAACACTTTTTTTCCCCTGCAAAAACAGCAGTTAATGCCTTGACTGGGAAACATTTTCTTTTTTCTGATGTTGAGATACTGCATTTAAAAAAATCAGATCCACTGCATAATATTGACACTAAAGTAATTTTTCCTATTCTTTTTTTATGTTGCTTAAATTGATGCAGTAAATTCAACTACCATGATAGCAATTAAATATCATGCAGGAAAATCATAAGCGTAGAAATTCACTGGAGAAATAGCATCTTTCTCTGTAATCCTTCTTGGGCACTGTGTGATCTGTTACGAGAGGAAAGGAGGAAACAATTCAAAACCAGCTATGTTTTGGAATAAATGGCAATAGTATGTGACAGGCCTAGGCACAGTTACTGATGTTCTTGGCATCTGAGCAGGTTGTCTGATAACCAGCATGTTGTGAGTTGGAAATAACAGAGCAGAGGTTGAGAGAGTCATACTTGATTTACACGCAGAATTGTAACTTGCTTGCATTTGAATAGTTTCATGTTGAACTGTATTATGCTTAAGCTCTCTCGCTGTAATTTTAATGTTTACCAAAAAAAAATAAATCTATTTCCATAGTTTGACAGCCTTGAATTTCAGGCTTGCTCAGTATAGGGTGATGAAAATTTGAATTTCAGTTGTGTTCCTGTGTATTGTTTGATAGGTGAAGTCTCATGGTGACGAGAAGCATTCTTTGCTCGGAGTTGTCGTTACAAAAAGGCATAGATAGAAAAGCACCAAGTTCTGACGTGGGTCTCGCTCTAAGTTATTTGAATGTACACTCGCAAGGGCTGATACTTCAGTAATTGTGTGTTACCTAGCATAAGGGGGCTGAGATGTGAAAATACACAGAGAAAATCAAGTTTACTCTGTGTTTATTCTTGCACATTCTGATACAGGGGTGAAACTGCATTTAGTTAGATTATGGGTGCTGAATTTTCTTTAGGCAAAGAGGAGTATTAAAAATGTGTAATGTCTGAACATAAAAAAAAATTGATAAATATTGCCTATTCCCAACAGCAATTTGTACAACAGTACAAACTGGATTTCTACACCTAAACCACATGTTCACAGCTTCCTTGTAGGCAGTTTCTTTGTGTAGGATCAGTGTAGTTAAATTTTTGGGAATCTGAAATCATCGTTGCATTTTGAGGAACACAGAACTCTAGTTTAGTTTAAGTCCTTTTCTTTTTTTTTGATGTTGATGGATTTAACATTTATGAAACTTTTGAACTAGTGGTAGCTTTCAGGTTACTCAAGTGGAGACAAGTTTTAGTCTATCAGACTTCTAATTCACAGTGAAAGCTATTTTAGACATTCGTGTTGGAAAAACGAATGGCGTTATTGCTCTGAAGTACAGAAGGGAGCGTGAGTTGCTTTAAGAGGTAATAGAAAGGGCTTATCCAGAGAGCCAAAGAGGTTTGTTAAAATGTTACGTTGAGATGTCACTTCTTGGATTCTGTTGAAGTTGGTACCACTATTCATCTGCTCTTAAAAATTCTAAACAGATGTACATTTGTAAATCAGAACTTTTCAACTTTCCCAGGCAGTGTTACATGCTCTCATGTTATCATTGGCTTATGTGTTTTAGTACATAGAAAAAGGACAGTAGTTCTTCCATGCTGCTTTAAGGGTGCAGAAAGCTCCACAATAAAAAAAGTAGCAATTGGCTGCTGGTTTTAATTTTTTTTCCTAGATTTTTAAAAGTTCTTTTGTGGCTTGATCATACAATCATAAAGGTTGGAAATTACTTTCAAGATCATAAATTGCAGCCATCTACTAAACATTATCAGGACCACTAAACCATGTCCTGAAATGCCACATGTAGATGTTTTTTTGAAGACCTCCAGGGATGGTGATTCTACCACCTCCCTGGGCAGCTTGTTCCAACACCTAACCACTGTCTCAGTAAGAAAATTGTCCTGATATCTAACCTAACCCTCCCCTGGTACAACCTAGGCCCATTTCCTCTTCTCTTGTCACCTGGGAGAGGAAATCAACACCCACCTCACCTCACTACAACCTCCCCTCAGATAGTTAAAAAGAGCAATAAAGTCTCCTCTCAGCCTCTTTTTCTCCAGGCTAACCAACCCCAGGACTCAGCCACTCCTCACAAGGCTTTTTCTTCAGACCCTTTAGCATCTTCCTTGCCCTTTTGTGAACTGGCCTCAGGACCTCATTGTCTGTTACTTCACTGTACTTTGGTAATGGGAATCAGAAGCTTAATGAGACTGTACTATTGAATTAAAGGGTCCTTTTCACTTCTCATTTCACTTTTGTCACCCAGACCTTGAGTTCATCTCTAGCTTCTGTAGCCTAAAATTTTCTCAAATGTAGTAATGACTGAAGCAGACCTCAGTGACTTGAATTGAAAATGGAAATAGAGGAAGCATATGAGAAAAAAGGTATGCAAATGGAAACAAAAATAATCTTACCGGAGTACATATGGTTCATGTCTTCATAGAATCCCATGACCCATGGAGTAGGAAATCCCCACTGTTGGAGGCAGACTCTTTAGTTAACAATGTTAGGATACATTTTTTTTAGAACGTTTTGTCTGCACTGTCACTAGGTAAGTTAATTTATTCTATTCTTTTGCTAAAACCATCTGAAAGGTTGGTGTGGTCTCTTTATTTTTGTCACAAAGATGATGCATTGTGCTGGCTGCTTTGGGGAGCCATGTTAATAACCTGCCTTCCCCTCATCTGTGCCAGGTGCCCTGGGTGTGGTGTCACTCGTGTTTTGCTGCATTTGGCTTTTGCATGCTTGACTGTGTGAATTAGCTGGTCAGTAGAAAGAGGATTCTTCTACTGGAATGGGATTGCTCTGATACATCCTGAAGTCATTGGGAAGGCTTCCCTTACTTTCAGATGTGGAGTGAGGAGAACTGGAGAGAAGGCTGAGAAGTTGCACGTTGTCTTTTTATTGTGACTGGAGAGTCAGTCATAACCTTTGCCAGATAGTTTGTGTACGTTAGAGAAGAGAGTGAGGGAATTAAAATTAGAGAATGAATGTTGGGAGAGAGTATTATTTTTCCATTAAAGATGCTTGTATGTCAGCAGGCTCATGAAGATGCACAGTAGTGCACAATGTCTCTCAAATGTGATTATAGTAGTGTTCAGTTCTCGTGTCTGAGCAGAAAGGTCCCATGGGCCATTGCTTATCAGAAGAGTGCCACAGTTACCCTGGCAGGTTATTCTGAGGAGAGGTGTTGTCAGTCTGAGTGTCGCTCCTGGTTGGATGCCCATGTCCTGTGGGGAGGGGCTGAAGCTAGCTCCTCACCTCTGCATTTTGGGAGGCTGTTCCAGCTCTCTTGCTAAGGAGTGACTTAGGCTTCCTTGCTTTCTGTTGCTGTGAGTGTCTGTGCTGCATCAGGTGAACTAGTGTAAATGAGGATGGCAGGATAGACTTGCTTCAGAGCAACATACCCCGTGAGCACTTTTAAAAAGTGAGGAGGGAAATCTGCAAATGGCTGAAAACTTTTATAACAGAGTTCTGAATTGAGACCTTTCACATATCAGAGCTTGGGTCTCCTGTACATCTTGGGTTTGTTTCAAAAAACAGACATCAATACTCAGCAAAAAGGACGTGCTATTTCTTCTTCCTTTTTGAACAGGCCTATAAATCTAGACCTTTGCTTCCTTTGCTTTTCTTAAATACCAGAAATGAAACAGTTTGTTTCAAGTTGAATGGGATGTGTCACTTGACATAAAGTGATTTTTTTTTTAACCAGACTTTTCCTTCAGTTGAGAGAAACTGAAAAGAAATGTAAATTCAATTAGCATGAGCCTAATTTTCTTCCTTCCTTATGATCATGTGGTTTGACATCTATACTGAAGTATCTGTCATCACCTAGGTTCAGATAAAAATGTCTGCCTGGCATTGTGATAAAGTTTCAACATCTCTTTGAGCTTTGGATGTATAATAGTGAGACTTAGTATTGGGTGTTTGGGAATCAAAATTAGAAATTAATTGTAAGGGAAATATTCATACATAGGAAAGAGAGAATCTCTGAGAGCGGGCAGTGTACACTTCTGAAGAGCTTTTTCCATGCACTGTACACCCTTACTGAGAAGGACATCTGCAGGGGGTCTGCTTTCTCTTAAACGTGCCCAGTTTTGTGAATAATTCTTGAGGAAGAAAACTTGCCTTGAATTATTGTTTCATTGCTCTAAGTAAAGTCAATAAAATGGGAAACCAATACATTTACTCTGCATGGGAAAACACAAGAAATCCCTTATTTTTGCTTCAGAATATCAACACATTTATTGAAAGCATAAATTGATGTTTGATCAATTGCTGTTCTGTAACTCTGCACACTTAGGATAAACATTAAAAAAAAATCCAAAATATTTTTTTTCAATTATTGTAGGATGCTTTTCTTTGCAGGTAAGTCCTGTCTTTAATTTCAGAGTAAGAGTTGATTTGTGGTTTGCTTTTTCCTCTGTAGAAACATGAAGATACAGACTGCCCGTGTGTCATGGTTTCATGTCCTCATAACTGTAGTGTTAAAACACTCATGAGGAGCGAGGTAAGAAGTCATGCCCAGTGTTGTGCTGAAAAAGTAAATAATTTTTTTAGTAAGATCTCGCAAGAATTTTGCCAGAAGCCATTTCCTTATAAAAATGTGAGATCTAAAGAAAAGCTTTTTCTACCACACAGTTAAGTGTGATAACATTCAAGTACTTCTCATGATTTCTTAAAAAACTATTTAAAAATAAATAATTTCTTATTTTTGTGTCATTATTACACTTGGCTTGCCCAAGATTAGCGCATGTCTTTCCTGCTTTCATTTTTACTAGCTCTCCCCTTGTCCTTCTCTCATTTGAAGCATTTGTTGAGCACAATAGAGCTTCATTTTGGGGTAGTTAGCTTCTAATGAAATAAAAAGGGAGAAATAAAATTTAGTTTGCATTGACAAAAGTTAGTAAAGACTAGAAAAAAAATCATATAAATGTGTAGCAGCATTCCATGGAGAAACTTAAATCATCATTAAATCTGTTAAATTTGGCAAAAATAAATGATACGTAGAGAGTTGGTGTAGAGTACCAGGTAGAATGAGTACAACACTTCAACAGCCAATGTAGCAATATATAAAAATTCCTCCTAATGTATAACAATTTGCAGTAATATGGGGACCAGATTAAAAAATATAGATAAAACCAGTCCTGTTTGAACAGATCAGTGTTGTGGTCCATTAAAAGATTTAAGTAGCATCTGTCAAAATTGGTATGTGTTACTTTTTTGCAAAAAGTAGAACTCACCCAGGGATGGGGAAGAGCTTATTTAAGCTTTCAGCACTCCATCAGCCTCACTTTAGAACAGTTAAGTTTCTGGTCCAAGGATAAGCTTTTCTCTTTTCACTGATAGTTACTTCCTGAGCTGTATTTGTATTATTTTTCAGTTACACTTGTAAATTATTATTAGTTGTGTCATAGTGCACAAGACATGTAAGCCACCTGCCAAGCATGGGAGCAGTCTTCTCCCCCAGGATAATGACATACCTGTTAAGAGGAATTGGGCTGCTAAGGAATGAGAAAATATGTCTACTGAGCCAATTCTATCAGGGCTTACTTCTGAATTTAGATCCTGTTTCTGGAGCACCTAAGCATATACTTAAATCTTGACTTCAGCAGTGACACTGAGAAGAGGTGTATCAAAGTACTAGTAAGAATTGACCCAGGAAAGCTTGGGCTTGGGTTGTGCACATAGTCAGTACTGGGTTCTGAAGCCAGTGGTAGAAACAGAACTTTAGAGAGTCATCTTGCCCTGCATCATCTGTTGCTGTATGTTGCTTAATTTTTTTTCTGATACTGTGAAAATGTATATATTACTTTGCTGCATGGTTAGGGACAATGCCTCTAATGCAGAATATGGGAAAATGCCTGCCTAACAGTTTGAGAAATGCTGTAGTGTACAACAAGCAAATATCTTACTGTAGGAAAAAATGGTATTATTTCATGTTTAATTCACAACTTTGGAGGACTTCTAGTTTTGAGAAGTTGAAAATGTGGCATTCTTGTAAAAGCTGTTATACCACATGTCTCATTTGGGGGTGTTTTTGTTTTTCTGAACCACATGTCTTTTGAAACTATGCTGTGAATTCCTACAGATAGTGTTCAGAACATTGATAGGCAACATACCAGGTGTATATCAGGGATGAGTGACCAACTGCATCTTGGTATCAGATTTTAAAGACTGTTCTGTCTGTTCTGTAGCTGCACCAAAGCAGCGCTGGTTCACCACTTTCTGTGGAGGTGGATGAGATGAGTCATGTGGGGCTTACAGTGTGGGAATTTCAAGTGAGATTTTGAAACCCAAGAGTGATGCCAGCTGAGGAGCTTGGCTCTAGCTCCTGTCCGCTTGGTGGGAAACACTTCTTTTTGAAGAAAGTGTTTGTTGCACTGTCCTTTCCAAAAAGGACTCTTTGCTCCAACTTCTAGGCAGTTTGCATCCAGCTCCTGCCCTCTGTGCTGCAATAGCTGCTGTCTGTATATATGGATATGCTTCTGTGAATTGGTTTATTTTTAAATGAAAAGTGGTCTGCACTCCTAATAACCCCAGGTATTGGAATAAATCTCAATCTGAAAAAAGCAGGCATTTTACTAATCAGTGTCAATCCTGTGTACTGCTTTTTTATTTTTTAAAAGTTACTTAACTGTACTTAATCTAATACTCTGTTTCATGCAGTACTTGTTTAGTCTTTTTTTTTGTGTAATTTAACTGTTAACTTTAGGCATAGAGAATTGCATGTTATGTTTTGAAAAATTGGTTCCTCATTAAATTAGGATTAGAAAAAAATGTACTTTACTACAGTGAAACTGATCTTAAGACTTGCTCAGAACACCAGTAAAAAGATCACTTCTTGAGAAAATGCCAGTCATTCACTAAAGTGAAGTGAAATCATAAAAATAATTGTAGCGTGTGTTTTTTGTTTGCTTCAATTGGGTTGCCTATTGAAAGAGTCTTTAGCAGAAGTTTCACTGTATATTAAATGTATCGCACTGTATACTGTATTGGCATGTGTGTGTGGTTTACATATGTGTATATAAAGTACCTGTACTTTAGATTAGACTGGAGAAAATATACACACGTGTATTGTATGTTCTGCAAATGGCACACAACACAAACCTGATAACCTGTGCCCGTAATGTTTTGAGCATTATCATGCAAACGTCTTTTGCCAAAACTCACATTTTTTTCCTATTGCAGTTGAATGCACATTTGTCAGAATGTATTAATGCCCCAAGTACCTGTAGTTTTAAGCGTTATGGCTGCACTTTTCAGGTCAGTATATAACAATTATACTTCCCAATTGATGAAAGTCTGCAAATAGAACCTAAATCTTTGATGGGAAAGTTCTGGACTTCTCTAGTCTTGGTGCAACTGGATGACTTTTTCTTAACCAAGTGATTATGCAGCAGATGTTTGGTTTTGCATTTTAAAAATAAACAATATAATAAAGCCCACACATTCCTGCAGTGGTTTGGGAGTTCAGTTAGGTACATCTTGTTGAAATAGGAAGATGATACATTTGAAGAACTTTTTAACTTGGAGTAAGAGGAAAGTCACTCTGTTCTTCAGAAAATAGTAACTTAAGCTGTTTCTATGAAAGTATTTATTTTCTTGAGCTAAATATGTTTATATTTTCTCTCCTTTGTGTGTGTTAGTATTTTTATTAAAGTCACATGTAGGTTAGTGCACTGAAAACATGTATTTTATGTGCATTCATATGTCTGTGCACACAGGTGTATAATCAAAGCATAGCATGAAATTTAATTTAACCCCCCCAACTTCTAGATTTTAATCCTGGCAATCCCTGCAATATTTAAAAAAAAATATATAAAAAAGCCTAAGTTTAATTTCAGTAGTATTATTCCAGTCTCTTCCAATATTTTGCCTTACCATGTATCTTGGGGAATTTGGATGCTTTTATATTGAAGGATTAGTCAGGAAATTTCAGAAACTGCCGACAGGAAGAAAAGGAGTTGATTAGCTGGTGTGATTTCTTTGTTAGCCCATGAGAACTTAAATACAAGAACTGCAAGCAGCAACACTTCTCAGTAAACTGATTCCTGCAGGTATTTCCAGGTTCATAAATAACAAGCATCCATCGTTTTCAGTGTTAACAGTAATGCTCTTAGTGGTAGAACTGATCAATGCTGTAACCCTGCCCACTGTTATGTTGTATGTATTGCCATTCATTTTATGTATGTATATGTGTGCATATATGTACATATATCCACATATATATTTTTAGTATTTTATATAGAGTACATACTTTGAGGATCATTGAAATCTTATCTGTTGCTTTGCAGCATAGCTCCCATCAAAGCTAATACACTCTGCATTGCAAAACACTGAAGTAGGTGTAATGCAACACAATACAAATAAAGTTAAGGACTGTGGTCTGCATCTTATGTACTCTGTATATGATCTATGTGTGTTCTGTAAACTTTTATATAGTGGTTATTTGTAACAGCACTTGTAGGTTGTGCAGAGGCAGCATATCTGAATATCACAGAGTGATCATGGTAACATCTTAGGGTGACAAACTAGGTATTGTAATATCTCTTAAAGTAGTTTATAAAGCTGGCAGTTTCCAGTGTCGATAAATTTAACTTAAATATTTGTCTTTAATACTCAACTGAGGGAAAATTTAGTGCTTATGAAGCTGTTCATGAAATATGACAGAAGTTGTAAATTACTGTTTGGGGAATTGGACACTTTAGGTTTTGTATGACTCAAGAGTTTTATTGTGCTTTATTTAGTGTAAAGCTACTCAAAGACTCTAAAATACAATTCATTTTGTTCATCTTGTCTCTGATGTATCAAGCACACTGGATGGAGATGTATGGCAGTTGTATAAAACTCTTGCTATATTAAATGATTCCTGACTTTTGTAAATGCCTAAGTAGACCTCCCTTCTCTCTACAGTTCTGCAACATGCATCCCTGAACCAAAATATGTAGTGTTGGTTCGATGTCTTGATATACTCTTTATTGTAGGTCTAAAAGATGTGGAATTGGCTAAAATGTATAAATTCTTTGTTGTCACAGGGAACAAACCAACAAATTAAAGCACATGAAGCCAGCTCAGCAGTGCAGCATGTTAACTTATTGAAAGAGTGGAGCAATGCTCTAGAAAATAAGGTATATCTTCTACTCACTTCTAATTTTTATTGATTTCTTTAAATCATAAAAAAGTACTGGAAGAAGCGTTTTTTATGTGTGTGATTTTTTTTTTTTGGGGGGGTGTTGTTTTTTTTAACAGCTGTTGAACAGTACAGCTAAAGCACTAGTAGACTCCAAAAGCAGTCAAGCAACCATTTGGCATATCTGGTACCTTTGTTGTAATAAAATCCTATGAGAAACTTGGCTTCACAAATCTATATACAATTTTACTCATTGGTAACTTAATTAAAACACTTTTTTCACAAGGACAAAGAGTCCAGATTTCCTCTCTGAGCTGCCCTCTTACAAAGGGGAGGGTTCAGGAAGCAATGGCAGCACTATGAGCTATATTTTTGCTACCTCAGTGTTCTTCCGGAGATAACCTTATTAGAAATACCATGTCATAAATGGTTATTTTATTTACTTTTGCTCTTGCTCTCCAAACTTAAATGACCTGCAGGGATTAATTAAATGAAACAGTCTAACTCATGGGCATGATGATTTCTGCTTTAGTGCTAGACCAGAATGAATTTCATGTTGCAGTGCTTCCTTGAGACTCCTGGTTTTAGATGGAGATTTGGGAGATGCTGGAAATCATATCAGTATCAGCTACCATCCTGTGGATCATTTGAATGATCTGTTCTGCAAATTTTCAAGTTTTGATTTAAAAATGCAAAACATCAGAACTAATCACTGTTTTCTTTGAGATATAAGAAGTTTTACATAGCCAATGAAGGAATGCTTCTGCTTTTTCAGGCGGTGGGGGGGAATCCCAGAATTACCAAACTGTTCTACAAATGCAGACAGAAGAGTCAGAAACCTGGTCAGATTTTTCTAGAATGAGTTAAATAAGAGTAACAATTCCAGTGTAGGCTTAGTGTCAGTTATGATGTGTGTGGCTTTTGACTTCTGTCATCTCACAGCAGACCCCTAGCTCCAGTTTAGCAAATGCTGTCTAGAAAGCATATTCCCTTCTTGGCCTACAGTGCGCTCTCATGCATGGGTTTTCAGCAAGGTTCTGCAAGCCACAGGAAGTCTTGTTTTAAAGCAGAAGTGAACAGGCACAGCAAAATAAGGTCTTGCCCCTGGACTGCTTGATTTTGAACTTGAAGCCCCATAAGAAAACACTGAACCTGGGAGAAGTCTAGTTTGTTTAGGTGGAATCTTCACTACAGGTGTACATCTTACTTTGATGGTCAGTAACAATGCTTAAGTTTCTCTTTGCACCTGAATCTCTTTGTTAATGTAGGAACTGTACATTTTTTGGTTTGACAGATACAAAATAATGTCCTTAGCTATTTCTTCTTTAGTCTGATTGTAAAATAAATTGTATAGTTTTAACACAGGAAAAAAATGCTCCATGTGACTTCCAGAATAGATCATGTTCTGCCTTTGAGTGTCCTCAGAGATGCTTTGTCACTTAAAAATATGCCCAGCAGTTCTGTGTTTGTCTCTCACAGAGATAAGGGAATACACACTCTGCTACTCTTTTACCTTCAATTTTTATTTTAAACTTTCATTTAGGACATAACTGCTTATAATTGTTTGTCCATTTTTTTTTTACTTTTCACTTCCTGCTTTGTAGACTCCTTCCTATTCATAATAAAGAGTTGAATCACTGGAAATCCCAAGACCGTGCCAAGTTACCAGAATAGCTAACCACATACCATATGTCAGTGACTTTATACTAGAGGAGGGTAACAAATGATTTGTAACTTCACTGTTGTTCTCTTCTTTGAGAAAAAAATAATTGATGAACTGAAGAACAACAGTGCAAAGTTAACTTGGCTGATAAATATCACAGAAAACTTGGCCCTGCTGAAGTCAGTGGAAGTCTTGTTGGTTCCTGTAGGGCCCAGATTTGATTCGGGGTGCTTGCTGTGATACCTATGGAGGGGAAAGGAGAAGTTGCCTTCTCCCACTCACAATGGTCTTTAGCAGTGCTTGTGGAGTATGCAAACTCCAAGTCTTCAGAACTGCAAAGCTTGTGCAACTTCATGAGTTTGGTATTTGAATGGTGCTGTTGACAAAGAGCAGTAAGAGAAAGTCAGATGTAAAACCTTGAAATCAAACTTCTGTGGGGTGAATTAAAATTCAGTGTTTTGTTCACTCCGTGATGAGACAGACTTGCAAGACTGAACTCCCATGGTGTTTGTGATGTTGGAAATGAGTTGAACATAATTTTGTGGCTTCATCACATCCTTAAATCTGGTATAAACTGTTTGGTTTTTTTTCTTTTTAATATGTGAATTAAATATGGAACCTGTTCTTTGTGGCATAAGATTTCTTTAATTCTTTTTTTTTAGTAAGCCATAATAAGCAATAGTTTAATCTGAAAAACTGCTAATTAAGAGCATGCTTTATGGTAGGAATACTTCAGATATGACAAGGAAGTAAAGGGAAGCCGATCGTAGTTTGTAAATAGATGCTGTGTTTCCTTTACCTTATTTTTTTACCTGAATTTCCAAAGATACGTAAATGTGATTTGGAACCTATACTTAGTACTAAAGATTTCTTATTTGCAGATTACCACCAAACTGCAATTACTGATTTAACAATGACTGTTCTGTATGATTAAGGGCTGCAGGACATAATTGCATTTTTCTTGTGTTCTGTAAAAACTGCATGGAAAATCTCAGTACCAGACAGGCCCATGTTTTTAACTTGTACAAAAATGGAAATACAATGCTGATGACACAGAGTGTAACTGCATGGGGGCATGTAAAGGTCACAATTAACTAAACCCTGATTCATTAAGGAAGAGGGGGATGCAAAAAATTGAAGTGGCTATACAGCAGATACAAAATATGTGGGAGACAAGTTTAAATTTGAACTTGTTCTGGAAAGTATTCTCTAGTACCTAGGCATGCATTTGTTCAAACTTGAGATTTTTCTCTTTCTGTATTGGCAAATTAGCTTTGTCTCATTTTTGTAGAGCCTCTTCTGCCAGTTTTTCCATAAAACTGAAACTACTGTGTATGTTTTATCTATACAAATACTGTGCTATACTGAAAAGTAGATACATGCACATATTATGGTATCCATATTTTTGGGCCCGTCTGAACCTACTGAATGCCTTTGGTCTTCAGCAGTCCATTATCCAGTGTAGGCTAATATAGCGATGGAAATTCTTTACCTTTTTAAACAATTTAGCTTCCTGAGTCTAGGAATGCAGTGAAACCTGAGTGATGTGTTTGTGTCTGATTAGAGGGTGGTTAAGGGGATAGAATTCTACAGTGGTATCCACGTCAGAGGTAAAACTGCATCTGTATGGGGGCATGATAATGTAGATTTTTTGGGGACACATCAAACATCCAAGTAATTGGTCTTAATTTGGAACATTTATCAAGATTTTCCTGCATCAGAAAATGGTGCTGCTTCTTATCCATATAAAGTTTTATCTGTAGAACTAGGCAGGGTATGTCCAAATCTAATTTTTGTCAGGTGTTTGCTTTCTACATTTTTGCTGCTGAATAGTCTTGCCTGGGGAAAAATGAGAACTTTTTTATTAAAAAGAATCCAGAACCACAAAGCACCTCTCTTTCCCATGCTGCATTAATGAACAAAGTAGTGTGATAGAGAGTATTTGCTGTATTACTTCCCATCCCCAAGGTGATACAATATTCTTCTACCAAGGCTCATGTTTTAAAATCAGAATGAGTCACTAATGAATGAATTCATAATGTCAATACAGAGAGAGTGTGTAATCTGCAGCCTGTAGGTCTTTAGTCTTTTCTACTAGTCAGCACCATTGGATTTTCCTTCAAATGCACGGATCCCTTCTGTATTCACTCATTTCAGGAGTTTTCATCATCACATTCTGTGAAGCCAAGCCAGTCCCATGCAGATGATGTTTTTCCTTAAATTTGCTGTAAGTCAGGTTAGATGGCAGTAAGTGGGGAAGATAAGGTTCCCTTTTGTGACTAGCTGTTCAGCCCCTCGGCCGCTCTGGTATCCCTTCTGTGCAGGGACTGAGTTCTTAACGCTGATCTAGAGCTGAATTAGGTTGTTTCTTCCAAACTCCAAGTCAGTCAGTGAAACCGGTAACAAACTGAATAAAGGAAAGGTTATGCTTAGATGCAAGGTTATGCTTAGATGCAAGTTCTTTTGTTGTTTGTGTCCCATCTGCACTTTCATTAGCCAAAGTTGTACCAATACCACCACTCTGTGGAAGTGCAAAAGTAGCTATCAGAAGGTTGGGGTTTATTTATTTGCAAGACATGGAGAGAGATTTTACTAGGATCTCATCCCTTTCATGTGTGTAAGATAGTTTTAAACTAACAAAGTTACAGGTATTTTTAATAAAATTTGGCAGGAGTAATTGTAGAATGTTTTCCAGGTGGCCTTGCTCCAGAATGAAAGTTTGGAAAAGAACAAGAGTATACAAACTTTACATAATCAGATTTGTAGCTTTGAAATAGAAATTGAAAGACAGAAGGAAATGCTGCGGAATAATGAATCTAAAATACTTCATTTACAGGTAAGAAATTTAGAATCTCCCCATTAAAGCAAAAATGGTAGTAGCTTCTGTTCTGTGCCTTTACACTTGTGAAGTGAGGTGTTCTCATTAAAAGGGGGGGGGAGAGAATTTAACTTAAAGCTATTCTGATTTTATCTTTTTTACTTGTGGTCAGTAGCTGGTTTGTTGTGTTTGTTGGAGTAAGGTACTTCAATAAAACACTGCACTTGCCTAGCCTATGTTAAAACAAACCCCCTTATTTAAAATGGGAAAAGACTGAAAACAGAATTACAAATCTTATCTGAAGAATAGTCAAAACTACCTTTTCTTCTCTGAAGAAAAAATAAAAGAACAAACAAAAACACCCCAAAACCTATTTAAAGAGCTATTGTCAAACTGGAGGACAAGTTTAGCACCTTAAAACTGTCATATGTATAATGTATATTTCTTTTCTACTTGCTGGTATTTTTAAAAAATATTAATCACAAGTGAAATCAATCTGCTGTGGAATTAAACCAAACATAGTACAAAGCATTTCAATACACCTTTTAGAATCTATGTTTCTGTTGTCCTCCTTCTGAGGAGAATGTGTTTAATTTGCCAGGAGGTCTGAGTTTCTTACTCTGTGATCTGCATCACCTGGCCACAAGCCAGTGTCAAACTAGAAATCCTCCAGATGCTCCAGCATAGTGCTTAGTCCAAGCTGAAATCCCTTGCTTTACATTCAGAGCTGACTTGGATGCTGTGAATTTGGGGTATCTTGTGTGATACTAACCACAATTAGGGAAACCTCAGGAGATATTTAGCAAGCTGTTGTGAAGATATTAATTTACATGTTATTTTAGTGTTTCTCTTCCTGGAATATCAGATACCTGTTTTAGTACCCAGCTTAAAGGAATGTAAATGAAGTTATCTCTTTCATTTACTATTCACTTCACATACATATTAAACCACAAATGTTGATACTGGAGAAAGATAAAAGTATCCAAACTGCAGTGTGGCTAAAATTCAAAGGGTAGGGCATTCAAGGGCTCAGAGCCTTGCGACCCTCGATGCTGGTTTGTAAGGAACACTTTAAGTTTGGCAACAGCAGTGTTTCTCCATATAGCAGTTAGTTCTGCCCGTGTAGTAACCAGCCTAGCCTGCCGTAGTCATTGTTTTTTTGGTCTGATGATAGTCTGGGATGTGGCTGCATGCTTCCAATATTGCATTCTGACACTAAGAAGCTAATCCTTGTATGTATTGATATTGATGATTGAATCTACCAGGAGGTAAGTTAATTTGTAAGCCTGGGGCTTTTACACATGCTGTCTCAAATAACCAGTGATGGGAGAGGAAATGGAAAAAAGGTAGAGCAGAGTTTTCATGATTGTCTTGATGACAGATTGTAATAGCTTTGGTTTCCTCAAGCTGTAAGAGTTAGAAAAATCAGTTTTCAAACAGTTTGTGTTTAGAAAAAAATCAACACACAAACCAATATGGTAATATGGCTAGCAAATTCCTACAGGTGGCTTTTGGGTGGTATTAAGGGCTGGAGAAG
The DNA here is from genome assembly GCA_013399075.1 of Chloroceryle aenea. Lineage (NCBI taxonomy): Eukaryota > Metazoa > Chordata > Aves > Coraciiformes > Cerylidae > Chloroceryle > Chloroceryle aenea. Next base: position 234,651 of record VWZY01010939.1, read on the forward strand.
ATCTGGTTTGCTTTTCTTCCTTTCCTTCCCCCCACCCCACTTCTCACCAGCTATTTTAGTTTAGTTATTTAAAGCCAAACTGTGTTTTACAGTTATTTCAGCCTCATTCCTCCCACTTACTGGAACTTCCTGGTCAGTCAGGTAGTTAAGGGCATCTTGGAAACGCACCTTGATTTGTTTTTCCCTGAACAAAATAATTGGCCTCCTTCTGTTGCCTACTAGAAGTTGAAGGAATTAGTTACCTGTTGTGAGCCATTCTTTTTCTGGGTTGTATTTAGCAGCCATGACTATACAAGAGCCACAGGTATTTCCAGTATAGACCTAGCCAGTTCAGGTCTGGACAAGCGATATTTGCCTCGTCTCCCAGGTCCTGTGCATGCTGGTGATTTCCAGTATGGTTTCAGCAGTGGTTGTAATGCAGCCTTTGGCTTGGGAGCAGCTGTTTCACTGAGCACCGGCGGCTTCATCCGCACTGGGAGGCATTCAACACGAGTAGTGTAAATGCATCAGAGCTTTTTGGGCACTGGCAGGAACCTCAACCTTGGCATGTTTTCAGATAATTTTCTATATACTGGCCTCTAGGGAAAGTATTTTTGCCAAGTGAGTATGTCATGCTTTTTTGACTGCAGTCTTGTGGAAAGGAACTTTGATGTCCAGTGTCCAGTCTTTCTTATGAGTATGTGGAAGTGTATTAGCAAGCCAGGTCTTAACTTGTGTGGGCACAAGTACTTTAAGGCAAAAGAAACAAAGGCCTTATAAACATAAAATGATACATTTCTTCGAAGGAGAAGGATGTATGATTTGTTTTCCCAGTTATGTAGTACCTTTGTTTCCTTTCCCAGCGTGTTCTTTAGCTTTTTGGTACTGCTCTAGCAGTTGCATTGGAAAGGTCTATTAGGAACGTTGGAAGGAGGGAGAACTGCAAATATAACTTCCTTCAGTTCCTCTTTCTAAATTCTTTTAGTAATAATAGTGCTAAAATTATGGAAATTGTTTATTAGAAATAGCAAACAAAACCTAGATGAAGAATTATTATCAAGAAGAGCCTTCAGTGGTTTGCCAGGCACATAACTCTGGATTAATGATCTGGAGAGGTCAGTTGCTGGAATAAAAAGTGAATGCAGAAAATTGATACCTACTTGAAAATTTATGAGTACAGTGTGAGACATCTGTGTGCTTTCTAATGGAATAATTAGAGTGAAATTCTCCACTGCTATATTAAATTCAGATTTAGTACATCACTATCTCCCAGCGTGAGGGAAGCTGACTCCCTGTAGCATAAAAAGCTAGAGACCCCACTGCTTTTTAAAAAAGGAATAGAAGTCTACTTCTGATTATTCTGTGTCTTCTGAATTCTCTTGAAGATGTATGGGAGATAAAATACTACATATTTGCCAATATGTAGTAGAAGCAGCTAAAAAAAAGAATTGGCTGCGTGTACACAAAGATAGAATGCTGCACTTGGGTTGATGGAGAGAAGTTCCTCCCTAGTAAGAACTTCTAGTAAACTTCTCCCGAAAGAATAGCTCTACATTTCTTCTGCTTATTTAGTACTTTCACAGGTGATCTAAAAATTTATTGATTCATTTTGTTTGGTACTGTGTTAGTGCCAAGGGATCCCAGTGGGAAACTAGAGTATCTCTGTGGGAGGTGCTGTACAAACCCATGACCACATTGTTCTTGCTGGAGAGAATTTGTGTTTTGTGTGAACAGGGGGAAAAAAAAAAAAGGCAAGCCTTAGGCACACCTTGAGTTTATTCTGCTTGTTAATTGTGATCTAATGGCCAAATCTTGTCTCTCTGCTCCTACAACATTTATTCAGGCCATTCCATGGTGTGCTTCCTTATATATGTGTAGCTAACAGCTACCCATATAGCTGCATTATTTTATTCTATGTTTACTATCAGCCTAAGTGAGAGGGTGTGACTGTGGTGGTAGCTGATCATTAGTATGTCCAGGCAAGTTGCCTAATCTATTTAATGGGATCATAACCCTTCATTTATGATTCCTTCGCAAACTCCTAATTTTGCATACAAGAGATAAGCTTGTTTTAAAATACCAACATAGTAATAAATAGTTAATTTTGAACTAAATCACATTACTCGGGGGTTTTGAGACACATAAAAATAAAACTGTCTTAGAACATGTTTTTCCCAGCTGGCTTATTAATTTGACAGCCTTCAATTAATCATTACAGACTTGCAATACAACTGAAACCATGTGATTAAAAGCAAATGCCTAAAAGGGAAATGAAGGCTGCATGAGGCAGAAGGGTTTTTTCCCCTTCAGTGGGGAACATCGAATCCACATGGCTAACCATAAGGCAAATGCAAAATTATTTTCTTGGTTGGTGCTTAACTGCTACTTTTTTTTTTAAGGAAAAATCATTTATACATGGTGGCACTATATGATGATAAGCTATCAAGTTGGATTTGAAATTTAACTGTAGGTGGTAGGAAAAGTAGTTTCTTGTTTCAAATATTTGTGTTACCAATTGAGCTTCACAACTGATTATGGGGTTCTGGCTAAAATTCCTGCTAGTCCATATTAGCTGTGCTAATGTGAAGTGCTATATATTTCTTGCATCAGATTTGAGGTAGACTGGGAAATATATTCTCCTTTATATTTGTAATAAACTGAGGTGCTTGCAATGTCCCTCTTTCAGAGAATACCAGCCTTTCTGTATTTCTTTTTCTTGAGTATTATATGTCATGCCTTTACAAAATCAACTGGGGGGTTTATATTTTTTTCTTATAAAGACTCAACCAGCAAGCACCTTCAGGACTCATGTCTTACTCAGTTTAGGAAGTAAGGGTGGGAGCTTTAAAAGCGCTTAAAGTGTCAGAAGTGGTAGCTTTGCTTACACACTCAAGAGCTTCTGCTGTTGTTATGGGCACATAATAATTTAGGCTTTGATAATTGATTTATATGAGCTTGAAGCTTGCTAATGCTGCTGTATCTGCACGTGTACATACTCCTGCTTCGTGCGTGTGTGATGTTGTTCTGGAGAGGTAAGTTAATTTGCTATTGCTCCGTGATAAACGTATGCACGCGAGCAGCCACTTGATTGACACCACAGTAAGTTGCTGTGCCCATGGTTTGTTGCTTTGGTATCTGACACAAAACCCGACAAATACCAGCCTGTAATATTCTGAATGTTTCTATATTGATATGTTCTTGCATTGAAAGATTTTTTTAAAAATGCAGGCAAAAGCACACTACCAATTCCTGTGTTGAGAATTCTGATGGTGCTCTAACAGTGATACCCACGCAGCACTAATGGTTTTTATAAGTGTTTTATAAATACTGGGGCTATTTCTCCAAATTTTTAATGTTTGTGTTACTGACATATTTGACATAAGTGACACTTGTTTATATTGGAGAAGTACCTTTCATTGATACATAAAATCCGTGCTTAATTTGCATAAACTAATGTCCTCTTGTTATTTGAACTCTTAACTTACTGTTTCATAAAGCGAGTGATAGACAGTCAAGCTGAGAAACTGAAAGAACTGGACAAAGAAATCCGACCCTTCCGGCAGAACTGGGAGGAGGCTGACAGCATGAAGAGCAGCGTAGAATCCCTCCAGAACAGAGTGACTGAGCTGGAAAGTGTTGATAAAACTGGAGGGCAAGGAGCTCGAAATACAAGTAAGTGTATGGGATGTGGAGTAAGTAAGAGCAAGTGTAGTGGACTGAAGTATTCTGCAGTGCTTCCAAGATTAAAAATGTGTCCTGTGAATGCCACTCCCATTGTGATTTTTATGTGAAAGCATTGATAAGGCTGATTCTTGTGATTTGATTTTTTTAACATTTTTTTTAATAGGCACTGTCAGGTCCCTTTGTTGATGATGTAGCATTGCTTCCATGCTGTTTATTAGGCTTGATTAATTTTGTTTTCTTGACCCTTGTCTTGATTACAATGTTAGTTCATTGTAAATTGTTTCTCAACTGATTTTTGACAGCTAATAGCTTTCAGCAGCTTCTTTAAATATAGTCCCAGTATAGAATCATGTAATAGAATCATAGAATTATAGAACTGTCAGGGTTGGAAGGGACCTTAAAGATCATCTAGTTCCAACCCCCCTGCCATGGCAGGGACACTTCCCACATCATCAGGTTGCTCAGAGCCCCATCCAGCCTGGTCTTAAAAATCTCCAAGGATGGGGCTTCTACCACCTCTCTGGGCAACCTGTTCCAGTTTCTCATGACTCATGGTGAAGAAGTTCTTCCAAGTGCCTAACCTGAATGGACCTATAGTGGCAAGCTGTTTTTTATTACTCTGCTCCCTCCTGAATGGATCAACAGTATGGTCATCCACCTGAGCGCATCCATCCTGATACTTGTTACAGAGGTACATTTGATCCAAAGAAAACTCTGAGATCTGTGAGAGTTATTGTCCTGCTTGCTGAATCAAGTGAAAAATGGAGTTTAAGCAAGATAGTGTAGATCATATATGTGTTTAAATGACTGGGACAAAGAACCTAACATTTAAGTAGATCTGTATAAAACAAGCCCGCGTTATGAATTCTGCTGCTTCTCAGTACTGCATGTAGGGCAGTTTTGCTGGTGTGTAGACAGTAACATTTCCTTGTGAGGGAGAAGGGACACTAAAACCAGCCCTCCCTACAAACTAAATAAGTGACTATATAATACAGAGCTTGAATTCTCTGTCGTTTTGTAATGAACTTTAGTCATGGTTAACGGCACCAGACTTCTGAGACAAGTAGACCAGAATAATATTTTTAGTTATTAGTGGTGCTTCTGAATTTCTGAGGGATTATGTAGGTGTGACCACTTCAAAGGTCTTCACTGCTGATGACAATCTATAGATAATGCTACCAAGTCTCCTCTCAAAGAATAGAAGCCTCTGTAGATCTATTTTGTGACCAGACAGAATTCATGTAGGTGATTTGAATATTTGACTTACACTTCATGGGTGATTAACACCCAAGTTTGTAAAAATCCTGGTTAGCTTAGATACTAGCTGGCAAACCCTTTTCTGTGGAAACTGCTTCATTGGTGGCCACGTGCACTTTGGTTCTTGAGGGTGGAAGTGTGTTTGTATACAATAGCAGCATTAGCGACTGATTTTTACACTCGTCAGAAAGAAATACACTCTTGTTACCCCTGTCCTTTGTGTTTTCTAACAGGCCTGCTAGAGACACAGCTGAGCAGACATGACCAGATGCTGAGTGTTCATGATATTCGGCTGGCAGACATGGACCTCCGATTCCAAGTTTTAGAAACTGCCAGTTACAATGGAGTATTAATTTGGAAAATTCGAGATTATAAACGTCGGAAGCAAGAGGCAGTCATGGGGAAGACTCTGTCCTTGTACAGCCAACCATTTTATACTGGATACTTTGGCTACAAGATGTGTGCCAGAGTTTACCTTAACGGAGATGGCATGGGAAAAGGGACGCACTTGTCGCTGTTTTTTGTCATAATGCGTGGAGAATACGATGCCTTGCTCCCTTGGCCCTTTAAACAGAAAGTGACTCTCATGCTGATGGATCAGGGACCGTCTCGACGCCACTTAGGAGATGCTTTCAAGCCAGATCCAAACAGCAGCAGCTTCAAGAAGCCAACTGGAGAAATGAACATTGCATCTGGCTGCCCGGTCTTTGTGGCTCAAACTGTTCTAGAGAATGGAACGTATATTAAAGATGATACTATTTTTATTAAAGTCATAGTGGATACATCGGATCTACCAGACCCCTGACATACAATGGGGGAGGTGGATTAAACAGAAGACAACTCCGTTTGGGGGTTTTATATCAGTTTGTCTTCAATCAGAGGTCCTAAAGCTCACAGAACCACCTTGTGGAACAGACGGAAGAGTTTGAAGGCATAACTGCATAGGGTCCAATTGAGAAAGTAGCAACACATTAAGAAATCATACCACGGTATATTTTTTAATAGAACTAGCAACACTTAAGCTCTGAAGAATCACTTATCCCTCCTGGGATAATGATTATGGTCAGAGAGGATTTTTTTTTTAACTTATTAATGATCTAGTTAATTGGAGGTGAAAAGACATATACAGTATGTGATAAATAAATTACTGACTTTTATTTCTTTAAGCTAGAATACAAAAAAACCTTCTTTCATGGGCTAGCTGGAAATTGTCAGCATGTTAAAAGAAGAAATGATGAAGTAATGTTGCGATTATATTATTTGAAAAACTGAGGTGCAATCTTGTCTGAAATATAGTATATTGTCTTTTTAAGGCCTCATCTGGTCTCTGTTTTAATAATTACTTTGTCAGAAGATCTTGGAAAAGTATCCATGTCTTCTCAAAAGTATCTGAATCAAAATCATATTTTTATTTAAAGTTCTATTGTTACAAGAAAACATTTTATTTTAAAACTGTTGATAGACTGATATTTCTTGGAAGAAAAATAGAAGATATCAAACACTGGTTATCACTTGTGATAGGAAAAAAAACTATTCAATTCTGTTATTTCTCTTTAGAAATGTAAACCTACAATATATGTCGTAGTTAATGACACTATTTCAAAATTAAGGAAAAATCACTCATGGATGCTGTGCATCATTATCAGATTTATAATTGTTTTCACCCTAAAATAGGGCATTTGTTGAACTTTGGAGTTCTAAACGGAATCCTGTACATTTTTTAAAGTTCTGCCCCATGCTTTCCAATCAAGCTATATATGTTGCACATTATGCTGTCAGCAGTATATAGTATTTTCAGTATTGGGGAGGAGGATTAGTGCTGAAAAAAGCCTCTATGTTTGTTCTGTACTAGCAGCCATTGCTTCTTAAGGACAAATCAGCAATGTCTTAATGTAGTGATGGTGGCTTGCATGCATACATGTGCCTTAGATGTGCTGTGCTGCTTATGAACCATAGCTTTTTATTCAGGTTAATTCTGATATCTGAAATGGTAGTTTAATTGGACTTCAGGCATAATGTTTAGCCTTGTCTTCAGAGCCCTTAGGTACCTTGTGATGTACAAAATAGAAACCAAAGCCCCTTCCTTTGGTTTCTGGAGCTTCTATGGCTCGGCCATGGTGGAATCCGTCTTATTGAGGTGCCAAAACGTTATGCTCAGTGCTCCTATGGAGCTTGGACTAGACAGTCTCCATGGCCACTGTGAAGGCAGGCGACATTTTTCCTCTAATGCCTGTGGCTGTAAGGTGGCATCACTTGAAACGCACCCATCTGCGAACTCTCTGGTGCTGTGAACGTATGTGCTCGTGACACCTTTTCAGAGCAGACAAGCATCCTAATGGGGAATGCACGGGCTTCTCTCTTTAACAGCCTGAGCTGTAGTGGAAAGCATTTGCTAGCCCTGAAACATGCTGATTGCAGCCTGCTGTGTTCATCTGCTTCTATTTAATAGCCTGCGACAAGCGAGTCTGGAGACGCAGCCTGACTCTGGTGCTCTTTAAAATCCAAGAACTGCTTAAGCAGAGCGGTCTTGCACCACTGTGTTTTTAGCCTTCATGGGCTTGAAAGAAAAATATTGCATCTCAGCCTTTAACGTCAGGTTGTGTCAGTTCTCTGCTTTTTGAGGCACAGTCACGGTTTTTGTCCAAGGTGCGGTTGAATTCATGCCTTTGTATTTCAGCTTGTCTTTGCCGTTGTCTTTTTTGGCTGTGCCTTCACACACAGTGCCTGCGAGAAGTATTTATGAATATACAATGCATGCTAAGTGGTCTTCATGGGTTTTCCAGGCACCTGCTAGAATACTGCCTGCTGCTGTACGTCGCAGCCGTCAGCAGCAACTTGTCTTCCTTTTCTTGCCTTCCATTGTCCAGGTACTGTACTCCCTTTATGGTACACAGCTGTCAACAGGTGCAAGCTCAAATATGGAGGCACGTGCTGGCATTTCATTTCTAGCACAGAAGGAGGACATTCTGCACAAGAGAGAAATATCTACAGATATACCCACATCCATATATCTCTAGATATAATTATGTGGCACTTGCAGTTTTATGCAGGCTGAATAAGCAAACCCATCACTTACGCTTTAGGGCGAAGGTTCGTTCGACTTGTGTTATTTTAATAATTGTGAATGTAGGCAGCTGAGCTTTTGTGTTTGTGCATCACAGAATTTTACTGAAAACAGGATTCCCAAGTGGAAATGTCCAAAGGACTCTCCTCCCATTGCTAATGCATGTCTTGTAAACTTAAATGAAACCTTTTTGGCCATCTTAAAACAGTTTCTATCCTGTTTCAATCTGGGACTTGGAGGAGATTTCTAGTATAAGCAGGGCCCAGCATATTCTGCAGATTTGTGACTACAGTTTCCAACTCCTGTGACAGAATTGCGCTTCTAAATCCAGGCTCTTTAAGAGAGGAGGAAAAAAAAGTGTTTCCAGCCTTTGTGATTGAAAGAGGACTTTGAAACCTGTGAAAAAGAGTAAATAATGGGGAAGTCTTCCTGAGTCTGCACACAGCCTAAACTAGTAGCTTTAAGAGATCTGAATATCTCCTCTTAGTGGGATATTGACTCAGAAACTTCACAGAGAAGTTTGAATATGAACACTGCTAACTATATTATGCCGATCACTGTAGCAGAAACATCAGTCACTGTTGTATTTCACAGATCTCTATGCTGCTTTCCACATCTCCCAAGTGCCAAAAGCACCAGCTGCCAGATTCTTCAGCTTCACTTGGGCAGCTTTTATAATGCAGTAATGTGCTATCAATATAAAAATATTTTTGCATATGTGCTTTTTATCACAGTTAATAAAATGGAGGCCTACTGCACTTATTTTTTAAAACTACATGAAGCTGCCAGAGAATTTCCAGTTTGCCAACCCTGCGTACTGTGAAATCCGGGATCTTGCTACACAAATGTAGACACCGCCTGCTGTGGAATACCTGAAGCCTTGACTCTTAACACCCCTTTCTCCGCAGAACTCACAGGCAGTCTCTGTAGAGTTCTTACTGTGTACAAAGAAATCAGTTTTCTCTGCTTTCCAGCAAGGAGTATGTAGCATTTTGTGAAAACAAGGCCACTGTATATTCTCTAAATTGAAAGGAAAAGATACCTGGTGCTTTACTCAACACTTCAATAATTTAAACTTTTTCTCTCATCATTGGAATGCCCTTTATCTTTTTTTTCCTAAATGTTCCTAACTCAGATATCCAAAGTTTTCTAGGGACTGTCTGTTTAAAGTGATTCATGGGGCAACAGTCTGTCCCTACACATACTCTCGAATCCCAGCTGACTCCTGTGCTGTGCTGTCCTTGCAAGGGGGTTCCAGAGTATTTGCATTACTTTGAACAGAGTTTCTTTGGCGGAACCCTTTTCTGCTCTGCTTAGTAATCCTTAGCAGTGCGCAGCTGAAGTCTCCTGCTGGTACCCTCTCTCTAACGATGACGCTTCAAGTTACCTACAAGCTTCTGTTTCCAGCTTTCTCTAGGGAGATTCCAGTGTGTGACAATCTGGATGTTGCCCCTTTTGTACGTTCTTCAGCACAGGGTGAGTGCATCTGTTACCTAGAAAGTCTTGAATTCTAAACAGGATGAAACTATTTGGGTGTTCAAAGACCGACCTGCGATGATGATGCATGACCACGTCTGCATTACTTCTCTGGTCTGATTAGAGGGGTATTGGAGGGGTCTTGTTTCACTTACTGTCTACGTGGTACACCTTCAACTGCTGACTTACAATATGCAATGTTGATTTCAGCCTTGTACTGTAAATGTTCTTCGCAAAGAAAATGTGCAATAGGAAAAGGAGATGGGAATTTTGATGGGGGAAAAAAAAGAAGTGGGTAACATGCTAGCTTTCTTACCAGTATGAAATGCAGTTTATTTCCTTTTTCTGTGGGTTTGCCTACTTGGAAAAGGAAAGTTGAAGATATGTGCCTGTTTCTATGCCTGGTGAATTTCTCAAATGCAAAGGTAATAGAGGTTTGTGTTAGCTGCAATTTAAGTGTTGAACCCATGAATGTGAGGTTGTAATTGTTTCACTCGTGTTTCTTGGCTTGCCATGATTGTGGCTTGTTGAGGCAGAGTTTGAAAGCTACCACCTATTTGTGTCTGTATTCCATCCTGTGGGATAGGCATTTCACCAACAATACAGGGTTTCTGTTGTTGTTTTGTTTCCTTTTTAAAACACTGGTGCTGTTTGGTCCAAGACTGAGAAGCGTGTAGGGAGTGACAAGAAACATTGCCTGCATCGCAGAGGAGTTGAGAAATGTAACTGCAGTATTTGATGCCTTGATATGATTTAACTATGCAAATCTACAAATAGATGAGGGGGAAAAAATTCTTGGATTGCATACCTATTCTCTTATTTCTTGCTCTGTAAGTTACTCGTACGTGTGTAGGTATGTACACATGCACGCAGACATGCATGCACATATATATGCAAAGTCTTTTCTTTTCGTAGCAGTGATGAAACAAAACTCTTTCCTCCAAGTTACACTTGATCAGTTGGTGCAAATATAATTTGCTGCTGCTAAGGGAGGAGCGTGGCTAAGGGCAAACTTTGGATTCACATCTTCCAGGTTTGAAGACCTGTATATAGCAAACATAGTTTAGCTATTCTGAAGACCTTGGAATGTCATCTAGGACACACGTCCTCCTTGTACTCCACAAATGTGGAGATTCCTGTATTTTAAACAAACATACCGATGGGCAACTTGCTAATTGCAAAATCTTTCTGTTAATCTGTGAACAAAAGATAATAAAAAACAGCTGGACCTCTTCCTGGAATCCCTGTCTTGTTCAGTCAATACCTCTATATTCTGGTTGACCTAGAAGTCATAGCTACTGCAATAAAAATGATCAGTTTGTGAATTCAGTCCGAGCAGTTTTTAGTACTATGTACAGCATGGGAAGCACTCTTCATCTGCAACCTTGTTATTCTTATAGCAAGTGCTCTTTGCCTTTTCTGGAAAAGGGAAACCAAGGATGAGGCATGAAGTGACTTACCAAGAGTCACAAAAGGAATCTCTGGAGAGGGCTGAACGAGAGGTTCCAGCTCCCTAGCGTTACTTTCAAATCGCAAGGTTTTACTCTTCTAATGCATTTGTCCCAAGTTGACATACCTTAAAGACCCACATCGGGACAGTAAGGGCTAGAATTAAACATACAAGCTGTCGTGATTTGGGGTTGTATGTTATGGTAGCCTAGGCATTGCTTGCTACTTGGCAGTGCTTGGCACGGCCTGCAGAGTGGAAGGCAATGTGTCAATGTGAATAGTAGCAGCAAGTGTGTGTCCTGCTCTGTTCAGAATCACCCAACAAAGTAAGTCTCATTTGATGCTCCCCTTAACCGAGGAGAGAGAACACCATTTGAAACTGAAGTCGGTTCATCTTTGTTCTACCAGCCTGTAGCATGACTGACCATTTCTCTCTTGTAGTGCTTTCTCCCTTTTTCTTTAAACCAAAATAAGGAGGGCTCAATTGTTCTTTCCTGCCCCTTAATCCAGGCTTTTGCTGAGTAGCACCAGATAGGAAGGTTGTGGAAAACTTTGGACTTCTGATTCAGGGACATCCCCTTAAGATTTAGAAGAGTAGAGTTATACAACACAGAAGGGATCTGGCTATTGCTGGTTCTCTTCTAATTTACGGTCAAGACTGCAGCTTCTGTCTTCCATTTCATGATGTTAGTGTAGATACTAGGCTGTGTTTGTTTAGGTTGTTTTTATTTCCCTCCAAGTTAGGATTAGTTCCTTAGGGTTCAACTAAGTTCTGAATTTCACAGAGAAGCACCTGAACCAAAATCCTGGATCCAAACATCCCAGACTTGATATGGAATTCAAATCTGGATCCCAACTCTGTGGCTTACTAACCTGCCCGTTTAGGGAAGGGTTTGTTGTCTATGTGGTGTTTTGTGTGTTTTGGTCCTTTGGAACTAAGCTTTTAATTTGGTTGCCAGTTCTGCAAGGACTTTTTAACTTCTTAGCAATGCCGGTGTTCACACGCTCCATTGCTGGCAGTGCGAGGCGTAGTGATAAAATTTGACTCTGTCTAAGGGTTACTGAGATAAACCAGCATTACCATTCGTAAAGGTCATTTTCCTGCATAGTGTTCTGAGCTTTGGATTTGATTATAGCTCACATCTGAAAGGACACATCTTCCAACTATGACCTGCATCACTGGCAGAGAGTTGTATAATCTGTACTTGTGGAATGGGAAGGTACAAGCTTCCATCGTTGCTGATGCATCACGTGATCCAACTGTTTTGTTTTACTTATAGCTGTTGTTTGGTTTATATATATACTTTTATTTTTAATTTTATAGAAAATAAAACAGGGGAAGTTCAGGATTTTTTCTACAAGGTATAAAACTCCAATGATTTAGTGGTGACTAGAGAGCTGTGAAAAAAAACCCATTAGGAGATGATGGGCTAAACGTAGGTCCATTTCTCTTAAGACAAGTAGGATAACCTTTAAGATGCATGGAACAATGTAGTAATTGGGAAAACTAAAGCTGACATTTGTTTCCAAGAAATTCTGTAAGAAATATCTGTAGAAAAGACATCAGTGATTGAGAATGATGTACAAAGTAATGTGTTTGAAACTTGTGTATCCATTTCTTTAATCTCATACTCTTCAGTGAACGGTACACTTGTGTTCAGTTTTATGATGAAAAACAAAGACCAAAGAAGGCCAACCTCATTTGATTGTGTATATTCTGCCTGTCTTAATTATCAATAGCTGTAAGGATACAGTGCAAGTGATCTGGTAACCAGTGGTTCTCGTCCTTTTTCTTTTAGGGGAAAAACAACTTTAAAATGTATAATTTATTGCTCAGCAATAACCATGTTGTTAAAATAATAATAATTAAACGAAAAAAGGAATTAGCAACATGTCTTAATTTCCCAAAAGCATTATTATATGTTGTATTTCAGTTTATTGTATATTGTGTTTTTGTATTTATTTGTGTTTGGAGGTCTTGCTACGTCTTTTTGTGTTTAAATGCTAATAAACAAGGACAGCGTGTAAGAGTGTAGAATGCCAAACTCTGAAATGCTAAACTGTGTTATTAAAAGAAAAATAAATCTAAGTAGGAAATAATATTTTTTAAAAAAAACCCGTTGTGTTGAATTTGAATGACTGCTGTTGACTTGCAGAGGGCCAGGGTGCATCCTGTATCCTCTCTGGACCCACTGTACATTGGCTGTTAGTGCTTTGCGCTTATTCACCTGATAGACCTTTATTGTGGCATCTCCCTTCCTCTTCGCAGGAAACTTGCTGTAACTTTTATGAGATTCCTGTTTTCCATGCAATGACACTGCTAGAATAAACTAGGTGACTGTGTTCATCCCAGCATCAGTCTCAAGAGTCCTCGTGCAAATAGAGTCGAAATAATTGAAATGGCTTTTTGTGCATTTGTGGTGCGCCACTTTCCCCGAGAGCTGCGGGAAAGGAGGCTGTGGGGCTTGAAGCTCTGAAAGGGTAATTTTTTATTTTTTTTTTTTACTCCTCCGGTGTCATTGGTGACTCTTCTTGGAAAGGCATTTCAGGTGTGTTTGGAATCATGGAACACAGTGCCGTCTGTAAAAGCAGCAAGCTGTTCTGAAACAAGTTGAAAGGATAACATTTCCACCACGCTCCAGATCCAGCCTAGTGCTGAAAACCCTGCTCCCCAGAGATAGTGGATGAAACACCTCATGTCTACTGGGCACTGCGCTGTCTGTCCTTATGTTTCTTCTTCCTTTCCTCACCCTTTCTTAGAAGGGAAATGGGAATTTCACTATTACATCACTGCAGGGGTAGTACTGGGTTTAGCACGGCGGGAGTG